>LYUA01000413.1:659529-670063 GCA_002093875.1 Calopteryx splendens
ATTTGTTCATAATGGAATTCCACAAAGTCTCGGCCTCAACTGTATATCACTATATCGTTTTTATCATTATCAATTTTATCAATCATCGTTTTCATCAGCATTCCCTCGGGAGTGGCCAGTAGGTATTTGGCCCTAACGTATAATTCCAAACTTGCTGATTAACTGGAATGCTCATTCGAAAATGTCACTTCGGGAATGCCATTTTCCGTAATATCGGATGAAATTTCACCTACACGGTGGTGGCGTCATTGGGTCGAGTGGTTCGGCTACTCACCGGAGGGGGGGGGGTCCCCAGTTCAAATCTAGGTTTAGGTCTTTGCATAATCAAACTTAAAACCCAAGCGGTGCAATATTCTGGCTACTAGAATTTCGTGGGACATTGAATGGTGGCACAATGAGAAGTTACTCCTCCCCGCCTTACCTGATTATGTGAATTTCGCACGCCTCACGACCGTCAATCAAAAACCTTCGTTTCGAGTAGATTTGTGTGATGCTCTCCTTGGCCATACCTTCGAAGTCTTAAAGTTGTACTTGGTTTGCGTGCGCGGTCAATTAACTGTGCTTACGTCTTATTGCAAATCTTGTTTGCGCGGTGAAAAGCTTTAAACACCCGACGGTCGCCACGAGGGGAAATGTCACCCCTGCCCAAGCCAGACAGCCGTGGACCAACCAGAGGTTTTATGTACGAATTTGAGGTGCACTTTGCTTCGGAAGGCGAAGCCAGGTCACGTGACAACCCGCCATTTGTCGGTGGGGTAAAATGCATACGTTAGTAAATGGCAAAAGCTGTTACTTCCTGTAGTTCATGGGTTCTCGAGAAATTATATAAGGAAGAAGAATACTTACATCTATTGCGTGTTGGTTCTCTGCTTACTAGGAAACTGCTACACGTAAATGATTGTTATTGTACCATACAATGTCAGGAGCATTAAAACAAAAGATTGACATGACTGTGCATAGTGTGAATCTACGCAAAATTATGAAACACAGTAATCAACCCGAAGATTGTAAGATCCCGGTGCGTTGGCATGAGGCACGCTTATTGGGGTGCTTTCCCGGCGTATCAGTTGCACGAATTCTTCTCGGGTCTTCTACTGAGACAATTGGTCCAGACCGGCCGACGTTTCGATCCTCGACTCGAGCATCGTCTTTAGGGCTGATGAGCAAGATGAGACTCATCAGCCCTGATAATGATGCTCGAGTCGAGGATCGTAAACGCCGGTCAGTCTGGACCAGTTGGCCCAGTGGAAGACCCGACATTCGTCCGACCCAAAGTTCGGTTTGGTAACCGAGGTTAGAGCTCACGCAATACTAAGTCCTACGACGTGGGTAATTCACACATCAGGGTAGGGTGGCCAGTTCCTTTTCCTGTGCCGCATGCGAATTCTCAGGATGACCTGGTACACGAAAATTCACACAACTTGGGTGAACCTAAGGGTGCTCAGAGGCGCCACCCGGGATCGAACTCTCAAGTTAGAATCCCAGCTCTCTACCCATAGGAAAATCACGCCCCTTAAAAATATAATGCCAAGAATATTACCAACAATCACTTTGTTTTTATTTGATAATCCAACCGGTTAAGGTAGGTTTCTGATGGACACTCCCCTACAATAACCCTTACTTCATGTCCGCATAATTTCTGCAAACTCTTCATTCCATCCAACATGCCCAAACTTTCCCTCCCCCTACCCCGCTTAACCAACGCTTCCCTATTTCATATTCCTCAACAATCCATTTCCACTCACTTTTCCTGCCTTTTCCTCCCAGTAGCCTTCTGTCATCCCCTACCATGCACCAAACCCTTCCATTCGTTTACCTTTCCGTCCATCTCATTAAATAAAACAAAAGAAACAAGTGTCGATCATTTGTTTTGTAACAATCATTGACGATAAAAACTAAAACCGCGATTGATGCTCCCTGAAAATTGGTGACTCGTCACGTGATCCAGATTCACTTTTGTTTACCTGTGAAGAGATCTAATGCGCGATCTAGTTCGTATGAAAATCTCGTCTCGCTGGAGTCCAATTTCCCGTGTCGTGAAAACAGCCCGTGGCCCAAAATCAGCTGTTTCATTCAGTCATTCAATTCCCAATCGGATTGATTCGATCGCCCCAAGGAAAGAACTCCCTCGTGTGCATGAAGATTTGCCGTGAGGTCACTCGTTGGCATGAGGCACGCTTATTGGGGTAAAAAGTCCGGTGGGGAGCTATGGACTTTTTGTCCGGCTTCCCTGGATATCCCTCCGTCATTCCAGGGAAACCGAATGGCGACTCCGCTCCGAGGCTACGTCATGCAATTAATCTTTCGGGCAAAAAAAGGATAGTTTTCGGAGGCACGAGGGTAAGCCTTAGTTGTGCGTTTCGCCGGAGGAGTGGAGGGGAGATCCGCGAGTGGATGCGGGAGCGGTTCCGTCTCCCTCCCTTCGCTCCGTTCCCAATCTTCCTTTCCGCGTGGCGATTGTTTCGTTTTCCGCGCGAAGGAGTGCCCCCTTTCGAACCCCTGCCCTGCGATACCGATCTCCGCACCCGGCGACCTCGGCTCCCCCGGGTGCGGACCAAAAGGGTGGCGGAGAGGAGCGGCGGCGGGGCGCGGTGACTGGTCACGATTAAACCGGTGCGAGGCGGTTGGTAATTTGGGCGGGGCCGGCCGGAGGAGACGTGATGAATTTTCCCGAGCTGCATTGTGCGGTGCCTCCGTGCTCGGCTTAGGCGTGTGTCGCCGACGGCTGAGCTGATGGCCGCGGGCGTGCTTAACGACCGCAGGCGAGCGGCGGCACCCCCGGGGTCGTGCGCATGCAGGTGTGAACGTGCCCTGCGCCCGCGCGTGCATGGGTGAGCGGGGGGAGGGGGAGTGTGGAAATGCCTAAAAAAAAAGCGGCGTCCAGCGTGTGGTGGAGAAATGCGGCGCCGTCATAGTGAAATCCGCGAAACTTGATTTCAAAGATTTACCTGCCGTATTCCCCAGCGGCAATAACGAGCTAAGGTATTGTTTTCAAATGCAAATCAATAAAGAGATACTCACGTTTTTCTCATAGTGAACCCACATCCCTTTGTGATACTGGAGAGCTTGCATTGATAATCTTGCACTGTCCAGATAAATATCACCTCCTAAATTCACGTGCAATCTATGTACAGATTTGTAAGACTCACTGATAATATCCACTTAATCCACTTTAAGCTTTAGTCAAAGTATTGTTTTTTGAGGCAGGCGTCAACTCGGTAGGGTCGTTTTGTTACGAAGCCCAGTCGTTGCTTTAGCGATGTGACGTGCTCTCCGTGTACCATTTCAAGGATTGAAGCATTATAAGTAATCGCCTTACAACCAGAAAGTTTCAACGCATGGGAGCTATTTTCATCCGAATTTAAGACCTTAATAGGCAAGCATGAAGTTTCCGTTGACCCCTATTTTTGTTCTCCTTATGCTCGAGGGAATTAAGTAGTCGTGAGGATAATGGACACCCCTCGTCCTTTTCTCTACGCAATTATTTTCTGAAGGCTTTCCCCTGTCCGTACTTGATTGCGTCAGGGTAATCACGAACGTTTCTAGGCAGGGCGGGAGCGGACGGGGTACTCGAGAATGTTTGCGTTAGAAATAGGAGAGAAGAGGGCGGGGGAGTGGAACGAGTGGGTCACCCAGGGAACGTGGATGGGATATGCGCGCGAGTGAAAAACGTGGATAAGGAGAGGAGGATGCTCTTTTGGCGAGGCCATGTTGAGAGAATGGAAGAGCGTGTAGTCGACAGACACGCGGCCGAAAGAACCCTCGCGGAAGATTAAAAAAAAAAGTTTCGAAAAAACATTTGAAGTGGACGGGAACAAAATAGCGTGTATTAATAAATGCATGAATTTGACAGAGGCGTTTGAGCAGGGATCGAGGGAAGTAGCGAAAGAGGGTGAGTTGTGTAAACCGTACTCAAATTGGGTGTCTGGACGGTGACCATCCCGGAAATGAGCGGCAGTAGCGCGATATGCAATAATTTACGCTTTTCTCTTCCGCTCAGTCTGGCGAAGGTCTTTCCCCCAGCAGGTTGCGACTTCATTATTCTGCACCGGGCGGCTTCATTCGATTTTCTACTGGGAGCTTTCGTTACCCTCGTGCTACTGTCGTTTCTTCCATTCGTTGCCAATTACGTTAGCCGTTCATTAACAAGTCTCGAACGCTCTCCACCTCTTTCATGCTGCTATCTTTTTTGAGCAGACATGTCCAGTCTCGAAACATTTATGGTTTGCACAGTATCAATTGAATTCACGATACAGCAACTTTCGCTGAAAATTTAATCCGTGGGAAATAAAAATGAGGACAAGTCACGCAAAGCGGCACGGCACGCGTTTGTTCGTCCATTCCGAGCTGCAAAAGGAACGGCGGCAACGAGACAAAAGAATTCAAGTTGATCGATTTTTCGCTCAGATGCTTAAAAATTATTCAGCGTAAACTCCTTCCCAAGCTCAGTTCAAACATTTTATTCTAAGGTGGTGGTGTTTTCATTTAGCCGTACGCTATTCTGCACACTCTTCTCGCTTGCACGAAAGTGTTTTATTCCATTCAGGGTGACCACCATTTGGGAAAAGAGTGTGGATCTCGGCTAACCGGGAGAGGGAGCGGGAAAAGTGCGGTGATTTTTCTAGTCCATCGGAATTTCGCCGCTGCCACCTGTCCATTTCAAATTTGATTGATCCCCAACTGTACATCACTTCCACGCACGTCTATTGTGAGCTCGCGCCACGGCTCATAGTTCAATGGAAAGATCTTTTTCCGTGGTCAGTATAAAATTTACTTTTAATAATTTCGATTCCATTTTCGAGGACGGATTGAATAACGACGTGCAACGGAAATGGAATTTGTTACCGTTAGTCTGCCAAACAAGGAGCACACTTTATAATTCGGCGAATATATGCTCAGTTTGCAGTACATGTTCCAATTTATACTTTATTCACCGTGCTCGTGAAGGACCTTGAGAAACAAACAGCGTTGCTCAGCTGCTTAAAAAATTAGTAACTTTATATTCAGCAGGGGTTGCAATTGTTATTAAGTTTTGTTGGTAATTTTAAATATATTGTATCATGCTATAAAATCATCATTCCTGGTTATGTCTCCGGGTATTGGTTTATAACCGCAGTAGATTAAAGTCTCCAAGCTATTATCCTGTATCCAAGGGTACCTGTTAACCTTTTCACTCGTTCACATTTCCTTGCGCTGATATCCTTTATCATCTAATTACCTTAATTCATCCGGGACCTTGCTCTGTAACTGATCCCCTCGTATGTTTCCTTCAGTTATCGTCTTTGGAGCATTGTCGTGCCTCGAGATGAATCCAATTAGGGTCCCTCTTTTAGGCGTCTCCCATAGGCTCCCCGCTTCCAAATTCTTCTCGGAGTGCTTTGGCATTGCTTACTCTTATCCGTTTCATCTTCAACGCCCGTCTGTGTCACAAAGTTCCCATCGCCACTTATTATTTTCTTGAGTGCTTTCATGGTCCACGTTTAACAGCCGTCGAGAAGGAAAAACTTCATACCTATATTGACCCAAACTCATTACGCGTAAATTAGCAAGGAGTGAGCGAAATTTAATATCTTGTTTTTATCACACTACCCTCCGCAAAATGCCGGAGCGGATGAATCATCATCATCATCCTCATGAAAGGAATCAACCCGAAGGTCGGTTGGGTACGGTTTGGCGGATGAATAAAGGTGGTTGATTAGGAGTAGCTGGTGTCTTTACCGTCTCACGTTCTTTGATCAACTCTCTAGCGGAATTATCGTTCGCCATGGGGACGGTTTTGGCCGTGTAGTAATCTGAGGCTGTTTCAAAGCTCGTTGTAATTGATTTATTTTTAGTCCGCCCCTTAGCTCCGACTAGTAACAGGTGAGAACTCCCTTCCACTCGATACCAACGCCCGGCGACCGGATACGGGAAAATTATTGGGCGTGGATTAGTATAACGCTATTATGCTGACCAATGTGATGATTTAGTGACAATCACTTGTTATTTATTGTTAATATTTCTGATGGATAATTTGGGTGTAGTGCAACAAAAATCCATGCTCGGGAAATCCATGTTTGGGGGAATTGGTATCCACGTGCATCTTGATTGGTGTGCGTTGCAAGTGGCTGTAATTTACTCGTAATTTTCGGGATCTCAGAATGAGCCCCTTATACAGTTAAGCGTCTTCGTTGAAAATAGGATACGCCACATTTACCACAATGGAGTGGTTCACACATCTATGGCGTTTTCCTGCTGACGGCACGTTAACTCTGATTGAAGTGCACGTTTAGTATTAAAATAATTACGTTAATTTCTCCATAATACACCAAAACGGAAGTACGGACGTTATTATACCTTTCAACTCATCAAAATGAGACTTGAATGATTCGTTGACAAGCTCTTGTGGCCAAGCAACGGCCGAGGTTTTATTTCGAATGTTCGACTCTGACTGATATTTGAGAGGCTAATTCCATTTCTTTTGCCGCCCCTTCCTACCGAATACGGATTTATCTGCCTGAAGTTAATTTAATTTTTGCTTTAAAACTTATTGTTTTAGAATCAGAAGGGTATTTCGACTATCTCGAGTAACCAAGTTGATGGATGTTTATATCACTTTCAAGTTACAAACTAAGCTTGTAACGTACGTTCATAATTAAAATATTCCTCATGGAAATTGGCGGACGTCACGCGTAATTTGTCCTATTTCAGTGCGCCCACCCAATCTCTCCCCCAAGTCACGCTTTTTCACGGTGATTCTAATCCGCCGCCCACCTGCATATGACGTCTCCATTTTTTTTATAGTTTTCCAAAATTTCACGGAATACTTTTTCCATTTCTGATTTTTTTAAAATTTCATAATGCGTCGAAACTGATATGAGCATCAAGGTAACGAATGGTATTGGCAATGTCATATGACGCAGATGGTTAAGACTGTAAGGTTATATTTACTTCGTCTTTTGTTTCGTGAACTCGGCGTGAATCAATGGAAGGGTCCAAATAAATTACACTTAATTTGGAACATTTTTTCTTGGAAATACGTGGCGTGACGTGTGCCGTCTGCGCACGGAGCCTCAACTTATCCTTGAGAATTGCTCCGTGTGAAAATATCGCCAATCGCCGAATCGTCACATCGCGAATTCTTAAGACGCCAACATAAGACGAGAGATGGATTCGAAAGGTGTGTTGTTAACTCGGGAGCGTTCCCCGCATCCATCCTCTACGCACCCCGACAAAGTCTTCCGTTTCCTTCGGCGCTGGCGCCGACGCATCGTGGTGCCACAAAAAAGAATTATGTGCGCTTGTGCGTGTGGGCTGTGGCAAACGTGCGCACGTGCTCTGCGAGGGAGAGCCGGCATCGTTTATGGGCTCTAAACCTTCTGAGCTGCATCCCTCTCGTTTGGCATCGCTCATCACTTTCACTCATTGCTTTATCCCCTTTTATTCCAACCGCAACCTGATATCATGCTTCGGGTGCACATTTCGTGTCATATATAAGTACCTTTATAAGTATTTATATGTATATGTGTGTTTTCTCTCATTGAGGAAGGCGGAGGGTTTTCGCCGAATCTGTAAAGCAAACGTGTGAGTGCCCTTTTTTATGTGTCTATGTTTGACGTGTGTGTCTCGTGTGTTCAAGTACATCTAGCTCCACTGAGTTTTCTTCATGTAACTATATNNNNCATCTAGCTCCACTGAGTTTTCTTCATGTAACTATATATATATATATATATATTAATGGAGCGTGAGTCCAGACCCCAAGAGAGACCAGACCACTAGTCGCAGAGTTGGATGTTTTGTTTGTAACATCGATTTGTTCCCAGAGCAGGCGGGTGCAGAGTTTCCACGGGGCGAATTCGGGACGAAAATAGAAACATTCATTGGCAGGAGTTAATTACATGCGTGAATACGTATTGTAGGAGTTGGTACTTGGGAAATCAGGTTAAACGTACGGCTCTCATTTCGACAACAGATGAAGCAAGACGGGGTTTTTAAACGTGAAGGCCGCATCCGATAGTAAACTGAATACTGACTCCAGGGCCACTTAGGCAAAATATCATTGCATTAAATGGGTGGGAAAAAAGATTCCCCCGTTTCCCTCGGGGGAATGGGAATCATGTGGTGATGTTTATCGGTTGGGCACCCTGTTCTTGTTTTTGGAGCCTGTTTTGTTATTGGAGGGGTTAAATTCCATTTTAGCATACGTATTTAAGGTATTTAAGGATCGTTCAATGAAGTGAGTTTTGAAAGGGGCTCGGGCAATATAATGCAGCGCATTTCAGACACTAGTATGGCACGAATTCAAGGCTGTTATAATGTAACTAGCTTCCAGTAGGCTACTCCATTGGAAGATCGTCCCTAGGTAGAGCGTTGTATCTCATACCTAAGTAGACGAGACTAGTAGCGGTTAACACAAAGAAAACACTACGTAGGGCTCTTAGTGAGCCCTACGGCGTGTGAAATACACACCCTTTAAGGAAATTTCCTATCCCAGGAATATCTGAATCCTCCCCCCTCCGGAAAAATAACACAGATTCGATAAAAATTGAATGGATAGGTTATTGACGCGCCGCACGCAAAACGCCCCTATTCGGTTCTTTCTATCCCAAAATTGCATGGATCAAATCCCTGCGGACGCACACGTGTATGCATAGAAAAGCAGGAAAATGCCATATGCGTATGTAAATTGCGTGCATCAAATCCGTTTTCAAAGGCCACCCTCTGGCACAACTTGAATATGTGATTTACACGCTAATTGCATGTTTTACATGACGATCGATCGAAATCGAAAGAAGAGGACAGTGTTGCGGCCATTATTTTTTTATTCCGCTATCATATGCGTCGTGGACTGTCTGAAAATCACCCGTCCCTTCTATTTGGGGATGGAACTCAATATTTGATGTCTAGACGCAAGGGGGAGTTAGACCGACGAGGAAGTGACTGTGCCCACCATTGGAGTGGAGGTAAAGGATCCCCTGTTCTCTTGAAAAGGGAGGAGTTCGTGAGTAAAAAAATCTATCGACTAGGAGGAAAGTGGTTATTATTCTTGGGACCTGGAGACTTGGAGAAATTTCAAAACCGACGGTTGTGTGGATAGGAATGTTTTGGGTGCTTGGAATGGCGTTTATCAGCGGTGGTTGCGGAATATCAAAGCGGTTTTCGTCAAGGGTGCTCCAGTATTACCTTTATTGATACAACGATTTGTTTACAAAAATAAATTAGCATGAAGTTTCCGAGGAAAGAAAATATCCATTAAAAGTCTTTGAAGCAGAAATTATCTATGAATAGTGTTCACGTCTCTGTACTTGATAGCCTGAGTACATTTGAGTAAGAAATTTGATTTTGACAGCTATTTCTATTCATTTAAGCTTGTCGTTTCTGTAAAGGTATGTGAAATGCTTTGACCTCATTCTCAATTCAAACGTAGCATTGAGAGCGACGCTAGGAATATTTTCTGATTCATTTAAAACAACTCTGCTTATTCTCACCATCTTTGGCAACCGGAGTGATGGATTTAACGATTATCCATCGACCGATGGTCGAAAATTTTGTGGCCACCGTGAGATGTGACTGTTGACACAAATTAACAATAAATTAATAAAGTCTGATTCGTTGAAATTTCCTCAAACAGTAATGTCACATTATTGTTGGAGAATGTTCAATGCATGAAAATACCAGGGAAATGATTGCGACACGAAACTAATTTGTACACACCGCTACCGGCGCTGGTAGGAACCTCCACATGGTGATTAAATTTTGAACAGATTGGTCCTTCCCCCGAAACGAGAGCACAGTGCTATTGACGGGAAACATTTGCCCTAAGTGTGCACGGGCACTTGGTCAAGAGTGTTTATTTACCGTTTTGCTGATTTGCGAATACACTCCATTTGTTTCTCTACAATGTGTGCAAAATTGATTTATTGCGCGCATATTATTTCCTCTAGCGTTTGGAAATCATTTAAAATCAATATCGTTCAAGTCAAAGGTTCTCTAGAGGGTTCTCATGCATCGGCATTTAAATGTATATTGTGACGTGATGTATTTTGACTGAAATCGAAGTGAAATCCCCGGAATTTTTTACATGATGGTCCAATATTTATGACGCATGTGTGCCTTTTTTAGTTGAGAAATTACATGGCTTGTTTTCTTTATTCATAATTTTAGTTATTTTTCAACGTTTCAAACAGTTGAAAAAATTACCTAATTGTAAGGGCTGTAAGCTATAATATTTACTGCATCACATGTCTCGGAAATACGGCAATTAAACAACTCGCGTGCGTCTTGCGTTCGGGAAATTCACGGCCAAGGATTACAGAGTTCCCGGTAATGTTCCGTTCGATCCAGATCGTTTCGCATAAAATTATTTGCGAACGCAGGATCTTAATCGTCTCGTTCGAAGTGCCATTTTCTCCCGATCCTATCGGAAAATCGGTGTGATTTTCCAATACAGATTTAAGTCGTGCCTTTATATTCTCTCGGCGTCTTCCAGTCGGATCGAAGTGAGACAATCACTCACTCACCGTTCGTTTCCTCGGCTCTTTTTTCGAAACTAACA
>LYUA01000413.1:691038-702302 GCA_002093875.1 Calopteryx splendens
AAACTGTTTCTGACTCTACTGTGTGGAACTCCTTTATAATTGAACTTGGTAAAATAAAGCTTATCAATTCCACAAACTTATATGTTTATTTCCAAACGGTTTCGTTACAGGGTAACGTCATCAGGTGGTATACCTGATGACATCACCCTGTAACGAAACCGGTTGGAAATAAACATATACGTTTGTGGAATGGCAAAGTGTTATTTTACCAAGTTCAATTTCTCACTTTGACCTGTCATCGATCGCCTCCGTCCGTAGTTTTGGTGATCCCTACAGTGTTAATGCCTGGTGTGAGGAATGGGGTCAAAAATTAAATCTGAAAAAGAGTGCCGTGATGAGATTTTGGGAAAACAAATCCATACACCCTTTCGCCTATAGACTCGCGGGGGTGGGGAGACATAAGGAAAACGGACCAAGAAAAATACCTAGAAGTCACTCTAAAATCACACCTGATATGGAAAATACACTTTAGGACCAGATGCAGAGCTTCATTGAAGAGACTGGGGTTCATCAAACGCATAGTGGGTTAATATTCTATTGAAAAATTCAAGGAGGTGTGTTATTTCGCGCTAGTTAGACGTCATCTTGAGTACGCTTCTCGCATTTGAGACCTCGCGCACAAGGAACTAATCTTGAAAATTAAATGGATGCTTAGAAAACCTGTCCTTTCCGTGAAGAATCGTTATGAACCAACAGAGAGCGATATTGTTATGGGATAGCCTTAAATGGGAGACACTTGAAGTACAAAGGTTACATTCTTAAACTGTTAGAACGATTAAAATCATTACAGTTTAGCACTGTAACAGAAGGAATCGTTTTACCTCCGCATTACATTGGTAAATGAACTACGACAGGAAGTTGAGAGAGATTTACGGCCGAACAGATAAGTATATGAAGAACCATTACAGTTCCAGAATCCCGTGTGTCAAAGGGTGGAGGGTGGTAATAAATATAATTCTTAAGGTCATTAATGTCTGGTGACCTAACACCACCTGCCACACGCTCTAACGGTGGTTTGCAGGGTACTATTTGGATGTAGATGTCACTGCACATAGGAAGCCCTCTCGAATTACGAGTGACAGGAATAACTGTTCGAGTCAGGGGTCATGTCGGCCACGGGTCATAGTTCACTTGAAGTTCACTAGTTCAGTTGAAACTGTTAGGGTTTTTCATGTAGATTGCACCTGGCGCAACTGTGTACCCTCGAGGGTACACAGTTGCGCCAGTTCCTAAGGGGTGTACGAGTCGTTCGCTCGGTTCCGTTAACGTCTCTGAAGATGAAGGGGAGGAGGGGGGAGGAAATGGGAGATCGCGGAAATCGTTTCCTGTTTTTTTTATGCATTCATTGCGAATGTTGTTACACTCGTGTCATGCAAGTATCAGAATTGCTACCAATTTAAGGAAGCAAAACTCTCTGTGGACCGAAAACTACGATTCGTGGGTATTGTCCCACTTATTGTCATTGTATTACAAGGACACATAATGGACGGGAATACGGAAGGAGTACGTCAAATGAGGAGCGATGAATATTCGAGTGTGTAGGTAAAGTAGACTAATCATAGTATTAAGAGAGGTTGCCAGTTCCTTTCCCTGTAGCGCCTGTGATTTCCCAGCATGACATGGTACCCGAAAATCACACAGCTTGGGTGGAGCTGAGGGTGCCCAGAGGCGTCAACCGGAATCGAAACCGGGAATACCGGTCAGTAAGCCCAGCGCTCTAACCACTGGACTACCACGCCCCTAGAAGTTCGCCATTTAGGAAGTAGGACGCGTCTGAATAATCCGGCTGCCCAGCGGATAATATTTTGGAGCCCTAAGATTTTGTCGCATTTTTAAATCCCCCACCATGCTAATTTTTTTTTTAAATCTTAGCATTTCGTTTCTTTTTTTTAATTTTTAAAAACTGTATTAACCTGTCCGTGAGCAGTATTACCTTATTTTGTTTCACGCCACTAATATTAAACCGAAAGAGGGCATTTCGATGCATAGGAGCGCACGATGGATAACTTAATTACCGTGTGATTTCTTTGAACTCTCGATATTATTCACGACGCTGTAAAACATGCCTCCACGTTGGGGCAAGTGATGCCCGAGGTTTCCATAAGCGAAGGAAACTGGATGAACATTCAGTTGAAAATGGAGCGCTGTCTTTGCGTCATTATGATCGCCCAATTATATTAATCTAACGCGGAAGAGGTAACCTTGGAAGAGGAAGATACTAAGAGCAATTTTTAATAGTAACGCGAGATCCGGATGTTCTTAATTTGTCGTGAGAAAGTATTTTCATACTGAATGTGAAAGAAAAATTAATTGCGTCGGAAACACAAAATAACCTTACCTGCGCTAGTTAAAATCTTACGAACGTTAAAAATTTACCCCGAGGAAGCTGTGTTAACTTTCTCCAAATCCGTAAGCATGACGAAGGAGTTATTTAAATAGTCTCCGAAAAATTTTGAATCACCGCTGAGCCCCTGAAACGCATCAACCACCCCCCGCCCGCCCCTGATTTTGCGGAAACTTCGGGGTGTAAAAACCAACGCAACAATGCATGACGCGATCTTTCCAAGACGAGGATGACATTCCCTCATGACTGTTGAAGGTAAGGCATTTCACCAAATTACCCGTCGTTGTGTCAACCTCGCGACGTTTATGTATCATGGCCGAGTGACCCGATTCATTGCAAGGCTGTCAAAACGGTGCGTTTGTGCCGAAACAAAAGTGGAAATCAGTTAAACGGTGGAAGGAATTCGAAATCCACTCAGTCGGTGCATAATCAGCTGTAACCACACACCACGCCGTGAACTGCATCCGCGTCGCACCTCGGAACTCCCATAAACAAACATGTCATTTCGTCCAAAATCTTCGCCAGGTTTGCCTTCCAGGTGAATTGCAGCGGGCGCGTTGTCTGCAGCAGGCATCGTTACGGACGGTGCTCAAATAAATGTTTTCATGTAAAATTCGCTGACTCTATGTCATCTTCCCAATACGGGAGCCCACAGGATTCCCATTAGATGCAGGAAATCGTTAAAGCGAGTGTCTTAATGGTTCTCGTTAATTTATCCTAGTCTACTGAAAGTAGTTAGTTGTATGATCAATGGGAATTTTTTACCAGAATTCCTTTTTTTTACTAAACAGCCCTCATAATTTCTATTGTGCGTTTTTGCGATCGTTGAAAATAATTGGAGTAATTTTCTTGCGCAAAGTCTTGCGTTCAATTGCTCAATAAAGTTTCATCCCCAGGCTCCTTCGCGCGAAGAAACCGAACTGGTCCATTGCCTGGTCTGATGTGGGAGGGTTTCTAAATGTCATTTACATTTACAGCATCATTAGATTACGATGCAATTTATTTATTTTTTCAGGAATTAAGTTTTCAGTCGTGCGTAGTATCGGAATACGCCACCCTTGGCTGAATGCTAGTTGTGAAAATGTAAATAATCTTCAGTGTTTATGAATAAGTAAATATGCGTAAGTTATCTAAAAAAACATGAATTGCAATTGAAACATATAACCCACAGCGACATTACAACCCTCAAATTTACTGAGCTACCCTCCTACTCATACTTCACTCCTACTTCTACTAAATTATTAATTCACTACCCTTAAGTAGTCACCATCGTCACTGGTAATCAATCCAAAGATTGGTCTGGCTCAGCCCTCTTAATCTATTCATCCGTCCCCCTACCTCATCGTGTCTACATATTTCTTCTCTTCGACCTGTCACATCTTGTTCCGTGCCTACATCTACAGAGCGCCACAGCGGCGTTTGATAGCGGATGTTAGTGCACCAGCGGTTAATTAAAGGAAACGAGGAAAGGTGGTCTGTGAAGAAGGGCATGAATGAATTATACCAGTCGGCGTTTTCCTCCCTTTGTGTCGTGGTCGTGCGAGGGAAAACGAATTCTCGAGCCCAATGCCTCGAATGGTTATTTTCTCTCATTTAATCACCGTTGTCGGACCCTCCGATGTAGGTTGTGCCTTGGATTACTTCCTTTTTGTCGCAAATGAAATCGCACGATTGGCAAATTTTTTAATAACTTTAAATCTTACTTTGGTTCTCTGATTCTGCAGGGATTCTATTCCCCAATCGCGCGCTGCCTGCGTGAAGTCCTTCGTCCTCTCCTTACATTTCTTGAAGTACCGGGCTGATTTCCTCTGAATGTGCCTATTTTTTCCAAATCCTCGAATCAATATTTTTTATGCTTGCAGCGTATTCTGCGTGCGGTCAAACCAGCGATAAATGACATTTCTTTCTACTTTTCATCGCAATCATTTCCTACTATTCGCTAGCTTCTTAAGGACGGCGCCGTATATGCTACGTGTTTTCCCCAAGTGAGGGCCGAAAGTACTTCACGTGGTCAGCGGCGCTAATTGTATCCCACCCAGGGTCCTCTTCTCATTCGCCTCATTCCTCCGCAGTTATTTACGATCACGTTTGCCTCGATAGCCGTCTTCGTGTCATCGTACCTCAGAGTGCTGACAAGTTCACCCCTTGTTCTTTTCAGTGTTTTCGTAGAACCTCTTCCTTCTTCTGCTCTCCTCGGAACGTCTTCTTTAGTTTCTTGTTCCGCTCTTTTGATTTCCATCATTCTCCTGACGCACCACGTTTCCAATCTTCTGCTTCGGTCGTGGCTCATGTCACGCTACCGTAGAGAAGCATGCCCCGGCAGTGCTAATGGCTTTACTAAAGCTGAAGCTGTTTTGGTCGCACGGCATAGCTAGGGTGTTCTTATTTTACCCCTTGAACAGCACGGTAAATTTGCATTGAACTGTACGGATGTGGATTCCGCAGTTGATTTCATTTTTGATTGTATCGTTCCAATCTTTCCCATCCTAAGCCGATTCTCTCAAACCTTGATAGATCTCGCGTCTCATAACCCTCTTCATTTGTCCAACATATTTGTCCTTCGACCACCTACTTGCGGCCTTCCCTTCTAAATTCCCCTCTGTTAGCCTCCTGACAAATACATGACCTGAAAGGTATGCCTTACCCTTTTAGTGCTCCACATTGCCTTTGCCCCTTCTGCTCTTCTGTATAATTTGTGGTTCCTAACTTTTATTTTCCCATTTGATCTTCAGCATCGTCCTCCACCACTAGGTCTTTAAGGGTTCCTCTTCGGTTTCCTTTTCCAATGGCCCACGTCTCTCATCCATTGAGTCCCACATTCGAAATTCTTCCCTTCCACTGGCTTGTTTGTAAATGTGTCTTCTTTCAGCACAGAGGCGACCCCTTCATATTCGAGAACGCCTCCTTAGCTGGAGCAATTCTCCCGCTTGATGCCCGTCGAGGTCTCTCCATCCTGTATGATGATTCTTCCGGCGTTGGCGAAGGATTGCCCTCGTTCCAATTTCCCTCCCCGCGGCGCAATGTCCGACTTCAGATTCCATCTTTAAGGATTTTGGTTTACTGCCTGTTTATGGACATTATATATAAAAACGACTGCAGCGGACGTTACGGCATTTAAAGCGATTTAAGTGCGTGAGTGCTTGATCGGTTCTCGTATTTAAGGAAAGGTCGCAAGAATATGAGAGAGATTGCATTTTTATTGAAACTATTATGAACAGCAGACATGGCTCAACTGTGCTGCCATATTTTCCTCCGTGCTCGACGTGCTCTTGTTTTTTCAAACGCCTCCTCAAATGCACCTTCCACTTTTGAGTCTCTCATTCCATTCACCCCCTTGCCCACCTCACCTATTCCTACGTCCCACCTATTGATCCTTATTCTTCCCCGCCATTTTTTGCTATCGTGGCCCAGTCCACGGTTTTTCACGCATTCGACAGTTATAAATTCGGCGTGAATTGGGGACGTTGACGTTTTGGTCGCACCCCGGAGTTATAATTTCGCATAAAGGCGAACTTCGAAACCTCGTCTTTTTTTTTTAAATTCATTCTCTCCTTGAATAGGACTTCTCTGGAAACGCGTTAAAGAAATGTTCCCCACAATTCGTGAGGCTCTGAGGTGGATTGCTGTATCTCCTTTAAAGGTGGAGGGAAAAACATAGCGTGACAAACGATTAGTCAGCGGAGGAAATATTGAGCGGCGAGGGAGCTAAATCGGAGGAATTGTCATCGGAATATTTGCGAACTGTTCGCTGCGGGCTAAAAACGGAGGCGCCTTGCGGTGAACTATTGAGGGATTCGTTTAGTTCAGAGGGAACAATTCTAGTCTACGCCAGTGATTAAGTTCTCCTAGTTCACTCGAGTGACTAATTTGTTTCGAACCCCTCGCTCGTGAACGGTTCGTGAGACCGTATGTTTTGAACTACGGCTGCTAGAAATACTACGCTAAATTGTCACTCCGCTCGTTCCTTTTTCGACCATGAAGTAGATGGCGTCCTCATTTTTTCGTCGGGACCGGTAATTGAGGTCACAGCGACCCACGCGCCCCTCCCTTTCCCTTTGGCTTCGTTTAACTACTTGAGTTTGGAATCACGCAATCAGCCCAGGGAATTTGTTCCCTTTCGGAATAGGCCCTGTCAAAAAAAAGCAGGAATTTTAGGTTATCACAGGAAACTCGCTCTCGTTTGCTAATTTCATCCTTGTTTCCCTATCCCTGGGCGGCGTGGCTGTCTAGTATATGGAGTGTTTGGGTGGTGAGCGGAGGGCCCGGGTTCAAATCCCTCATTATTTTCGCACCACATACGACTTGGGTTGGGGTGAGTTCAACCGTCAACTATCAAAATTAACCTTTGGGTTTAATACTTCTGTGGCTGATTGAACTGTATCCGTGCATAATTCTTTCGCCTCGGATTCAAACATTTTATACTCATAAATGTAAACATTACTATGTGCTCTTCTCTTTACGAGTCTTCTAATAACATTTTATTGAGTGTCTCGTCGATCGCGGACCAGTCCTTCATCTCAAGTAATTTACTCATCACTAATATATCCGGTTGATGGTTCGACTCTCATCCATTTCACAATGACCAAAATAGCGTGGCACACATCTTCCATACTTGTCTATATTCGGTCCACCCACATTCTTTCATAATCCACTAATATCTCACACCATCTATCTGCATTAAATACTCATGTACCCCATGCTCTATGCATTAAACATACATTTAGGCTTATCCTAGCGTAACTAAGTTTAACTTCAACACATTAGAGCGTGGGGAGGAGAAATATTTTATTTAATGTAATTTTTTCTGCCGTAGGCAAACATTTATTTTTTATGTCCCCACGTACTCCCAACTACCTTTCTTTTCACACTCGCACACCTTCTAACCTCTTCCTCTATCCTAGCTTTTTCACCAACATTCTGCTAATGTGTACAGAATTGTTAATTAATTCACCGTTTACACTCGCTATGTAATCAGCCTTCCCATTATTCTAATCGATCCCCATTACTTTCGTTTTTTACGCATTTGCCTGCGTGGCACCATCAAAAGCAAATCCTAGTAGTGTGCCGAGTTCGATTCCAGAGTTCTTAACTTTTGAAATTCTAGTATCATTTTATTAACACCTTGATGGACAGCATACCGGTGCCCGCGTCTCACCATTGTAAGGTATTTTCAGTAGTGCACTAAAAAAACCAGGATGATGTATAGAACGAAGCTGGAATTAAAAAAAAAGAGATTTGAGACTTGATCATGAAACAGTTGAGCATACAAGTACATGTAATCGTCATTATCCAGTCGTCGAGGATTTTTCTGGTTAACATTGTCGTTACCTGCAGCCCGTAGCACGGCTTCCTGTGTCTGCTTCTGCTCCTTGGGATGCAGAGACGGGACTGATTATGGAAAACGAGCATCGCCGTGGAAAATGATTAGACATGTGGGGATAGGAAGGGCGGAATTGCATTAAGCAAAATTTGCTCAGGAGTCGTCCAATCGAGCATTTCCACGAGTTTTGGGGTCATTCATTCATTAGTCCTTTTATTCCGAAGATTGGACACCGGCAACTCCCCATTCTTCCCTATCCGCTGCCAATTCTCTCGTGGCCTAATGTCCCATCAGTCTTGGATCCCTCTCGATTTGATCTACTTACTTTTTCCCTTGGTCTTCCTCTCGAGACTCTCCCTTCCATTTCCCCCTCCCGTTTTGTTCGTAAGACGGAAGACATAATCCAACGAAAAGGGGTGAAAAACTGGAATGAATGAGTCAAGGAGGAGAAGTGTTGTTCCTTGTCAGTATTGACCTCGCCCAAGGTATACGCGTCGAGCATTATGATCCCTGCGCAGAGGGTTTTGAATTTTGGACTCAAACAAGATTCATATGAAAGCCTTAATAATGTTCCTTACGAACGAACAACCTCGTAGTTAAATAAAAATCATCTTAGTTCAGTGAAGACGCAGTGGGAATAATTCTAGCTCTACACAGCATTGGTAGGCGAGGTCACAACAAGGATTTTTGGGAAATTGACAACCGGATAGGTAATTCATAGATAGGGAATCCTTTATCCATCGCACACTTTCAGATCAGAGCAGATGATATCTCATGGGACAATCGGTCTACCAGAAATTAAAATTATACCTTATGTTAAAAATCATTACCTAGCGTAGTGACCGGTGCCCCAAGTGGCCCGACCCGTCCTCGTGGTGGCTTGCAGCGTAAGGCGTAATGAATCCCATGTCTCAATCTCCTAATCCGCCTGGTTCTTCTTTTCCGTGTATTCTTCTCCCGTACCTATCCAATTTTATTTCGTCTTTTGATATTCAGAATCCACCGTCACCACCAGGTTTTGCCTACTCACATTCCTCTCTGGTCTACTTTTCCAATTGCCCTCGCCTCTTACACGAATGTCTTCACGCATTATCACTTTGTCTGTAACCGTACATCCTTCGAATTATGAATGTTTCACTTCAGCGTGAATGAATTCCTAGATTGTGCTATTATGTGACAGATATTCGTCGAACGTATTCCATCACAAGCCATGCACACTGCTTTCGAGATGGGTGGAATCTCACAATTCTTCCATTGTAGCAACAACGCCCGACGTGCTCTCTTCCGCGGACCATGATTCCCGCTTTATTCTTACCCCTCGGTTCAGGGGCACGCAATGTCATCATGTTTAGAGCGTTTTTTCCACCGTCGGAACCAGGGTAAGTCCCCCCCCTGGGGTGTGAAGCCTTCGTTACCGTGAAACGAACGCGATGTCCGGAATTGGCGGCGGGTCATTAAATGCGAACTGCACACAGTGAAGTCGATTGTTCTATCCCCGCGGGAATAATCGATACGATATAAACAGTTTACACGCGGTCAAGTGTTGGACTTACAAGGCTTCGCTTGCCAAAGTTCACCTGTTTGATTGCTCTGGACCGCGTCATTTGCTCAAAATATTTTCAATCTTTTGCTCTAAATTTTTGCTGGGCCGCATGGAAGATATTTGTATGCGTTAGGAACGGTGGGAAACGTTAATCTGCCTGCTGCAACTGGCACGCATTCATAGAACATCGTAAATGGGTAATGCGCGAACGCAGATGTTGGTTTTACACCCACGTGTGTTCATCCAGGCCACAGTGAAGGTTTGGCCACTTCTGCTTGAACCCGGAAGCTGAAGTAATCGCTTAAAAAAAAAGGGCGAATTAGTGGTGAATTGCACCATTTAAGGAACGCGGTGAGCCATCTCGTGAACGTGGGTGAATGCACGCTATCAGAGCTCTGGGTATGCATCGAGTTTCTCTGACCATCCTTACGTGGTCAATGACAGACTGACCTCGCGGCTTCAACATTGCTTCTCACGTTGTTGTCTTCGGGCATGGATCAATCTGGGTTTCTGTCCGACGAAACTATATTACACGCTTCCGATCCCGATCCGTTCAAACTACACCAGCACCATGCATTAACGAAATTCGTGGCTAATCGATACAGGATCGTCGAACGCGTATGCAGTTCCGAAGTCAAAGTTTGCCGTGGAAATCGAGCATTTTGTATGGGCGCGTGGAGAGGTAGCTTTTAGCGCGTCGGAGCCGCGAGGTGGCATTTTCTGTGTGTGGGCGGAATCGCCTGCAGTTATGACTCGACTGGAAAATCTCGGCTGGATATGAATTGCGTTTAGTATCCATCGTCCCCGCGCGGGCGGAAGAAAGGTTTACGCCGTGATCTAAAATCGATGAGTCCATTCGAATGAATAGAATATGTCAAGCGTCGTTTTGAATGCCCTCCCATCTTGCGTCACGTTCTTCGCAGTAAATATGAAGCCATCAAGATGCCATCGCGATTGCTGTTTTTTTTTTCTGCTTGCATGCCAAGTGGGGAACGTTTTAATTCCGACAATATCAAGGCTACTGAGTTTTTTTTCCTGTCGTTCATTTTCCGTTGGTTAATTTATGGCGTGAAATTGTGTTCAGTGGATGACGACGTAGCTGTTCCATTCTCCTAAGCACCCCTGAGTTCGGAACGTCGCTAAGGGCGAAAAGCGCCCCTCGGTGAAGGTTTTCACCCCAAGGGTGAAAGTTATTTTCCCCTGGCGTAACCCATAAAGTATGACTTCCCATTTATTATGTAAATCGGTTCATCATCGCCGTATTTTTAAACAGCATTAATTTTATTTCCTACCCCAGTTATCGTATGGAAAAAAATTACCTCTAATTTCAAGCAATGCTCTGCAGTGAGATAATTGTCGTATTCGCCAAGGCGTAATTCGTTCCTTTTCGTCCGATTGTTTTTTGGAAAAAGGCAACTTCACGCCCGCCTATTCCGAAGAGAAAAATTTGGCGAGTACATCATTTAATGCTCTCAAAAAAGTGATAAACGTCTGTTGATGCAGTAAATAATTTATATACATTTATTAACTACAATAATTTGGCTTAGAAACATTCTATAACTTTTTATATATAATACATAGTCAAAAAAGTGCTTCCCGGAAATGCCATGGGGTCACTTATAAACGGAAGAGGGGATGTTGAAGCGGCTTGGAATTTTCCAAATGTATCTAGAAAGGGGATATAATATGCGCGAGGAATTAGGGCTCGAGCTCGATATTCTGGGGTGAGGAGGGCAGTTACGCGAAGTAGGAAATTACGGAAATAAAAGCCCTTGTCCCAGAACCGGAAGAAAGAAATTCTTGTCCCACTATGGAAGAGCACTTGCGATGGACTGCATTGGAACCTTGAATGAAATGGGCGGAGTGGACACACCCTGAAAGTCAATCTCGTAAAAAACTGCATCGCGGAGAAATAAACGAATAGCACCTCTTCCGTGGTGAATGTCCGGTTTCAATTGTGTAAAGAGAAGGACATTAGCATCTTCAGCTTAACGCCATTTCATCCCATCAATTGCCTTACGGAAAACAAATGTTTTGTATCCTTCATATTGTAGGTA
>LYUA01000413.1:709235-720707 GCA_002093875.1 Calopteryx splendens
GGGGGGGGGGGTGGTTGGGGGTTACCCGGTTTTCCGTGACTTTCAGACTTTATCCTTTTCTCTAACCGAGAGAATGTTTCCTCCGCTCGGATGTTCCGGACCCCCGACTCGAAGTGAAAGAGTGTTTTACCGGGTCACCGGGAATCCCTTGCCCACCGTGTCTTGGCCCGTTCAAGCCAGTGCAGCAGTGAGGTGTCTCCCTCCCGGTCGAATCCATCTGCGAGTGCATTCTTGCCCTGTACGCGCAAAAAATAATGAAACGCGTTAGTGAGGAAGTCGACCATTTTTCACACGATACGTGCATAGCGTGCTCGTCAAAAAAAAATTGGCTAAAAGTTTTGATTTTTAGGAATTTTTGCGCACGCATATCCTCTTTTGAGTTGCTTGCTGAAATTAGAGGATTGGATTAGAAATTGGAGGATTAGACCCGGCCTGTTAGTTTTTGTTCTGTTTTGTGGCTTTGCAAGCGCCTCTGAAAAAATATATTATTGAGAAGAGAGGGTGTTGCAAGGTGAGATACGACGGAAAAACTGGATGGAGAATATATTGGACGAACACATTCGGTTATGAAATGATGGACCCGAAGATTTGCTCTCCTACTTCCACACTAGGATCGGGATCGATCGAATATCGTGTCAGATCAAAATATACTTGCTTTACTCAAAATGCTGACTTGTCATCCGGCATGCATTTCCTCCTATCCGTGTGTGATCCTCAACCCACCGGACGACAACGCCCCCTTCCCAGTTCCAGTATTAAAAAAATTCCAGCATTTCTCCTCTCCACTTCCGACACTGTGGGATTTTAGGGTTAAAATAGTCTGCCTGCAAAATAACAACACAAAAATCATATCGGACGTTAGCAGAATGGTGGGCACTTTAATATGGATGCGATACCTGGTGTACGACGCAAGAAGAGCTAGTAGATTAGAGGTTTATGCGATGTGACTATTGCAAAGAATGGAGAAAATAAGTTGGATGGGGAGGAAGAGATATGATTCTGCATGAGGTGGTAGTGGAGAGGAGTAAATCGCATTCGCTCTTTCGTAATTTTGCGGGGTCTCATGTCAAAATGATTTATTATTTCACAAACGTTTACAGAACCAAAAAACGGAAAAAAAGCTCACGACCCGGTTTTCAATGAATAGTCATTACCTTCAGGTCGGCCTCATTTGAAGAAGATGATTACTAATCGAAACCCGGCCTGTTAGTTTTTGTTCCGTTTTGTGGCTCTGCAAACGCCCCTGAAAAAATATATTATTGAGAAGAGAGGATGTTGCAAGGTGAGATACGAAGAAAAAACTGGATGAAGAATATATTAAGAGGCCGTGTACCTATGTTGAAGACCATGGTAGAAAGGTGGGGGGGGGGAGTGTTGGGTGTGCTGGGGGAAGGGGAGAGGAAGGAATAGAATCGGGATTCTCGAATGGCATGGATGGTGGTAGAATGTATGAAAAACTGGTAAAGGAAATGATTAAGATCAATCGAGGGGAGGTCCACTCGTGACGTTACACGTAAGGGACAGTCAACAACTTTCCCTTGATAGATACAGATAATACGAGCGCGTGCCTCGTACCTATGGTGATGGATCAGCCTGAATTTTGGTTTTGATAGGCGAGGCTAGAGCTGGCCTCGTTCAAGCCCTACGGCGTGTGTGATACCATGCGAACGTTTAGGGCAGTGGAGGCCATTTCCTCTCCCTGTGCTGCCTGAAAGTTCTCCATACGAAGGAGCATGCACAGGGTTTTATCTGTGCCGTAAGGCATCAGTTTTCGAAACCTGTCGGTTTTTTCACTGGCATTCGAGTACCGTATGATTCTGTCTGTGGTTCCCTGGTGTGGAATCACCCCCTGCCGTGCACCCTAGTGGTGCCTTGCCAGGTATCATGAAGATGTAGACCCGGAGATGAACCCGCGATCCTTCTCTCAGTGGCCGATTCCCCCATCCAACTAGGATTAGGACGCCCCCTTTCCTCGAAGGAGGCGTCGCGAAATTCCAATGGAGATTTTTGCGTCCGTCACGTGTCCCCGAAATCATTACGGTCAGTGGTGATGAGGCCCACAATTTTCCCGCAGTAGGGAAATTTAAGCATTCATTTTTGTGTTCGGGGGGTGTTGGGAAGTGCCCATTGCTTTCGGCTTTGACAGACGTGTGAGCTCATCAAATCTTGGAAACCGCAAGTGACAGGGGCGTGGGGTTGGAAAAATTGTCTCACGAACAAGTACACATATTAGACAATTATTAAATGGCCGTTTCTCTGACGTTTTCCTGCGCGACCTCGTTACACTCACCCTCGGCTCCTTGGTTTGCTCAAGTGCGGTCTTTCATTCACGGAAATTTCAACTCCCGCTCGTCGTGCTCTCAGAGTGCCTCGCACTTATTTCCCGAAAGTGGGTGAAATGTTTGTGCTGGCCTGGTTTGTGTCAGTGACTACGAAAGAAAGTACCTATTCACTGTCTGAGTACAACCAGGGGAGAACCGGCCTGTTTCACGGATGGTTCATACAGCTCAAGACTTCATTGATTATCACTCGGGTGTATTAACGAGCCGTAAGAAAATCAATCACTGGTGCTGTTTTAACGTTATGCAAAACGTTTAATGATTTCAGTTTCGTCCGTGTTTGGGCAGTGAAACTCTAGAACTGAAATAGTTATGTGCTTGAGCTGACATTTGTGTGAAAGGAGGCACTTTTTTGAGTGATTCTCTCGAATTATTGTTTTGGCATAAAAAAATTAGGAGCATCTGATTTCTTACGCTGGAAAAGGGTGTTAGAAATTATCGACGCTTATTGGGGTCACTGATAGTTACTCATTTTGTTTCAAGGTACAAAACCCCCGTTACATTTGGGCAATTGGTTTAAGTAGTAAAATTATCAACTTCGGAACATTCGAAAATTAATTGTAATAACGCATACAAAATACGTTGCTCAGAGGAAAAGCGACATTTTCCTAAATTAAATGATGAGAGGTTTTTGCGGTGCGTCCGGTAAAGGATATAGGCAAATTAAGGAACATTATTCGCTAATTCTGGTTTAATGAAAATGTTGTTGAACATCAATTTCTACCTACTTATGTGTACGTTCGATATCACCCGTCTCCGTAACAGTTGATTGCATGTAATTGCATTAAAACGTAATAAGCTCTCAGTGCATAGATTTTACGCGTGAATGCCTGCGGGAAATAATACGCATGTAAATCTGTACTTTATGAAGCTGCCACAGGCGTAGGTACTTCGGAATGCAATAAACTTTTATCACGATATCCATAAGGTGGTTGAGTATTACGCAGTCGCAATTTGTGCAATGGAAGGTAAAAGGGGCGACAAGAGAGTACCTAGGAAGTTTTCCTAGAGGCTGATATTTTCCCCGTCACTCATGGTGAAAGCACTCCAAGGGTGACATTTCCCCTGGAAAGTTTTGAACAAATTACGTACTTTTAAATATCTAATCCGACGGCCTGAAAGTGCATTTGCGTGACAACACCGCCTTGATGTAGGTAATCGGTGCGAGTTGCGCCAGTTTTACTTTGCTGGGAAATTACACTTAGCTTAATTGTCTCCGGAAAGTGGGAGTTTTCAATGTATATCCTAAATTGTTTTTTATCAATATATATTCATTAAAATATGTTGGAATGAAGACCAGTACATAAAGCATTCGCCTACTGCCTGGAGGGTCACAAGGTTCAAATCCCGGGTTATGCCTCAGAACAACCCCATATAAAATCCATCGGTGCCATTTTATGGATACCAGAACTTCGTGGGAAATCATAAAGAAAGGAACAGATCTCCTTGAAGTTTTTACGCGACTCGAGGTGAGCTCTGCAATACACAATAGCCTATGTTCCGTTTTAGGTTCATCACTGTGATCACTGGGTTACATTAATGCAGACTGCCACCAAATATGAAGTATACGAAGGAATTATGAGACATAAATATCCCAGTCTCGAAAGACAGAAACAGCAGATGTCACCAGTTAGGAATATGTGGTTATAAATTCCACATAAATTTTTTAAATAAAATCCTTGAACTTACGTAAAATATTTAAAAGAGCACGAATAACAGAAAAGCCTTAATTTACTCAACCGATTTTCTGTTGTCATTTGATGCTGAAGTTATCACTTTTGAAGGGATATATTTTCCATAAAATACTGGTCTGACACTGTGGTGTTATGTAGTTGTTACAAAAAGATCATTCTAGAGTGGGGGTTAACCTGTTTACCTGCACGAAATAATGATGAATTGAAATAAAATGAGGATTTGATGACAAAATATTAGATGATTAGCCTAAGCTATGAAAAAAACTTAGGGCCATAAAAAATGATAGGCAAAAATATTGCGATTGGAAGAATGAAGAAATTTTTATTTTCGCTTCGCTTAGAAAACTCTGTAAGGGAATTATGGAAATTTATTTTGAGGATTTATAAAACTGTATTATGTGTAATTTGGTGTTTTCAAGTACAGAACATTGCTTTGATATAACGATGCAATGTGTGCAATCTAGAAATTACATTTTCATTATTAGAACACTACCGATTAGATGTAGGTAGGTTTTTTATTGATTGCCTCTGAAAACTATTTCACAATATCGTGGTTCTCTTTAAGGAGCTTCTGAAAGACTTCGAAAGCTCTGGTTGGCATAATCACCGCTTCCATTTTATTATTCATTCTTCGTTGCCACGAACTCTCTCCCTTTACTTTCTACGAGGGTTTATTGCCTTCAGAGATGTCCACTCTTCTCCTGGTGGGTCTTCAACATTCCCACTGCCTCCCAATCTCTCCTGCAATGACATTTCGCGCCTTCTCCGAATTACTCCCATCAACCTTCTCCATTCCCTTACGTGTCTTGCAGTTCTTGGAGATCTGGTTGGTGCGGTGGCTAGCGTACTAGTGTACTGACTTCCCACCCACAGGGTCCGTGTTCGATTATCTTGTGTGGCAAGGTGTTTTCAGTGAAAACCCGATTCCTACTGGGGTGTCTTGTGGTGAGAACTTCAAATTTCTACTCCGTCCATCGGATTTGACTTTAAACTCTTGACCCCTTGGCGCCTTTCGTTGAGAGTAGACCCATGCCGACGCCGGATTTCTCACCACCCTTCTTCCATTTCCTGTAAATCCTGCCTCTACCATATTACCCACCTATCCATAATGGCGAAATACTACCTTAAGTGTCTGTCTTCGTTGGTCTTCCTTAACGTCCATTTTATTTCTTCATCCGTCTCCGTGCCCGCATTGCAGTGAATTAGTAAATACTATTCCAATTAAAAACAATACTGAGGAAGGGAGCGGAGAACCGTCTTAACTATACGCCTCAATAATGATTATATGGTGTAAGAGAGAAATAAATCTTGCCAGATGAGATCACTGGGGCTTGTGTCATGTTCGGCAGTGGGGTTGCCAACCCTTCCGTGGTTGTCATTACACGAAATCGTCACATGGTCGAGTCAGTGGCAAAAGTTGGCCGGGGTGGTTAGAATGGCATTTTAAGAAGTTGTTGGAGGTAGGCATTTGAAATGCATTAAGGAAGAAATGGGGTGGGAAATACATGTTAATTTTGAGTGCACTGAGGTGAAACGGCAGTGGGGACTGCCGAAGCAATTGCTTCTGTTACAGAAAAACTTATTATAGAGGGGAGAAGAGTAAACTTATGGGTGGCCGTAGCACTGAACATACACCGGTGGAAAGGAAGAGTTGCAAAAATAGAGGAGAGAGACGGGGAAAGTGTGCACCATCATTGGCCTTCAGTCTAAAGACCCGTTTGAAGCAGCTCCACACTTCATTTCTTTAGTCCGCTATCCTCTTCGTGTCTACGTGCTTCTCCTTTTTGAAGTCTCTTATTTGCTCTTGTGTGTCTCGTCTAGGGTTTTCCTTTGTAGTCCTCTCCGTTTACTTTTCCCTCGTCGACGGTCTTCATCTTGCCATCTTGTCCCAGAATATGGTCGATAAGGTCATCCTTTCTTCTTTTCCGAGTCTTCAATTAGACGTCTTTCTTCTCATACTCTCCGTAAAACCCATTCGGTAGTCATGCGATCCGTGCATTCGACCTTAACTCTCTTGCACTACCTCATGTCTAATGCTACCAATGTTCTTGAGAGGGATAAATGGTATGTTTTGGAATGAAGCAAATGATAGCGCTATTGTATGGAAGGCAAGTGTCGGGGGAAAGGAGGGATGGGACTGAGGTGGTGGAGCAGGGTTTACTGAACAGGGAAACAACAGTTTTTCCATGGATAAGTATTAGCATTGAGGAACACCATTGGTCGAAACATCATGGCGGGGTGAAGCTTCACATGGAGAATACCGAGACGTTTTGGGAGTTATCAATTAGAATACATTATATTTGGACACAGATTTATAAACCACGTCATCGATTCGCAAAGCTTCCCAGAATCGGATGTAGATTCGGATTGGAATTTAGTATTTATGATATTCACTTTCGGGAGGATTGACAGGAGAAGGGGGAGGGGGCACGAAGGTGAGATGTAGAATCTTCAATGGGGTTTAAGAATGAAGGATTGCCAAATATCAGCCATTAAAATTCTGTAAGAATAAGGTCATGGCAACAGCAAAGGAGGGATAGAAGTATCTTAAAAAAGGGACAAACACAATTGGCCTAGGGAACAGGAGAGACAGTAAACATTATAAGCATTATTAAATCACGAATTTCGTAAAAGACTCATTAGGACATTGGAAGAGAAGAAATGGATGATCTTGGACATGGAATTATAATTACATCACATATGATGCCAGTATGATTATGAATAATGGCTTAATGAGAGAGTAATTAGGAAGAAATAATTGTGGAAGAAAAAAATTGGAATGTCTTGAAAAAAATCACAGATGATGGAGATCGGGAACGCTCTATGGGAAGGTAAAAGATTTGTGAGGAATTGAAAAAGAAAAAGCGGGATAAGAATTGAAATTTATTGATGGTTACGAAATATATGGAAGAATGCACAGTGTAGTAAAATGAAAAAGAAAACCCTGCGTGAATGGAGAGAGCATTAATCAAGAGGGATCACGAAAATTCTACGGGGAAGACATGCCATTCACCACGGCCATGTCTGCTCAGACACAGGGAGACTGGCATCGATGGAAGATCTGACCAGGCAATGTCAGAAGTAGCGGAATGCCAAGCCGCTTGGTGTCAGTTATCTTACTCCCGAGTAAAGTTGCTGACAGCCAGTGGCCATATATCATGACTCCAGTGACGGGGTTTAGAATAAAAATGACGTTACAAGAACGCGAAGATGGAGGAAGGCTTCTTCAAAATGTTGCGCTGCCAACTTGCGGATTGAAAGGTGCTGCGAAGAAATTAACGGAGATTTAAAGTGGTGGATTTCACCGAAGCATCACATGAGGCAGCGATGTGGCACTGAGAAAAATACATCTTAATGTAATAACATCAAAATTGAAAATTTGAGTATGCTGGTTGGTTTGGAGGAAGATGAAGGGGAATGTATCAATGCATCGAAAAACTGTACCTATAAGAACCAAAATTTCCGGATGAATAACTGATGAGAGGTGAGAGCTTGGTGAACGAAACGATGGCGGGCCAAATGTACTGAGGAGCGAATTCAACAGAGCAGAGAAGACACACGTAACACTCTGTTTGAGTCAATCGAAGGTGAAATAGTCAAAGGGCTCAAAGATAAAGCTCAAGATATTCTGTATCGAATATTTGAATTCAGCTGTGAAAGTGGACGACTCCCAGAGCACTTTGGGAAGAGTTAAGTGAATGCAATATCGGATAAAACGAGGATCGTGAGATTCGAGAAACAACGAACTTTGTCCCATGCGTCCAGAAGATTGACAAAAATACATCTACGCAATGAATCGCAAGACGCCGCAAGGGCGTTTGGGAGGGGATGTTAGGACGCCAGGCGAGAAGAAAAGGGAAGGAGAAAGGCGATCTGTAAAGCTTGTTATGCACTTGTTAGCGTTTTTCTCTCCTTGCGTTGTGCTCGTGGGTCGTGCGAGTAAAGAACGAATTCTTGAACCCGTTGCCCCACGCATATTTCTCTAATTGTATCATTTATTTCCTACGTGCCTTTGCAGTGTGGGTGTGGGATTACTTCCTCTATGTCGCATTCAAAATCACATCATTGGCATCTACTTAATACGTTAAATCTAGAGTTGGCGTTTGATTCCCTAGTGACTCCCATCCCCATTCACGTATTAATTGCGTGACGCTCTGTGTCTTCTCATTACAAGGTTTAACGAAACGGGCTGCCTTCCTCTCTATCTATTTTTTCCTGAATCTGTATTTTTATTGGTACCCAATGTGCTCGCATAATATTCTATGTTAGGCCTGATTAACGAATAGTACTCCTCTTTTACTTTTCCTCGTCACATATTCCTACTCTGCCCCTTACAAATGAAATAAATACGTATAAAATGTATAATAAAATTCTTCAAGACGGCGCCTCATTTAATACATATTTTTTCCCCAAGCGAGGCCCGATGTAACGATGATACCCAAGTACTTTACGTGGTAAACAGCGCTAATAGGTGAGGAATAGTATAAAATATGCATACCAGCCTGTCGGAAAACCAATACGGATTAGGGAAGAATAGTGGACCGAAATATATTGGTTGCCCAAGCTAAAAGTTGCTCACTACTAAAAGTCACTTTATGTTACACTTGTACGATAGGAAAAGACCACTGATAAAATCGAACTTGACAGGGTCATGCAATTAATTAAATGACTTAGAATGGATTACAACGATATGTGAGTAATGCTGACTCGGAAAGAACCTAGTCACCACATTGCGGATGGAAAACGGAAGAAGAAAAATATTAGAAAAGGGTTGAGCACAAATTTGAGCTACCAATATCACGTTTCAGCGCATGCTTGGAATAGGCAATCAAAGATAAACGAAGATTGGGGAGTCGAAGTGGATAAGGAAGAAACTAAAATGCTCCGTTTCGCCGATGGAATCGCTGTTATAGCAGAGAATCGAGAAGGCCTGCGTTCATCCTTGATCGCAATGGATTAAGAACCTCGGAGATATAACGTGAAAATCAATAGGCGAAAAATTAAAATCCTAGTGTGCCGAGGAAGCTGAGGTCAGGGATTGCTGTAGGAGGAGAGGAACTCAAACAAGTGGAATCTCTTTCACCCACCCATGAGACTGCATATCACGGAGAGGAAGGAGTTTGACGGACGTCGATCGGAGAGTGCCTCAATTGAAGAAGGTAATTACGATGAAGAGACGGTTGCCGTGCGGACGGAAAATAAGGTTGCAAACGAGGAAGCGGTCCAGAAAAATATTTGTGTGGAATGTGTCACTCCGTGGTACAAAGACTGGACCATTGGTTGGGCCCACCGTCTCTAATCTTTGAAACCAACCAATGAAGGATCGGGGCCCTCGATGTAGTCCTGAAAACGTATTCTTTCTCATGGAATGATTAGATAAAGCGAAAAACGAGAAACTCTGCGGAAGATTAGAAAACGCCACATTTCGAGCCCCTGACGGTAAAAAAGAACCAGATGGAGGGAGGGATGGATGGAGGAGGTAAGGTAGAAAGGAAGGCGCAGGAACAATGACCAGGGACCGAATTATGAGAGACAAAAGTCTGAAGAGCTATGAGGTCTTCGGTGAATTAGCGTTCGATAGGGAAGATTTTCCATAGAGACAAAAGTCTGAAGAGCTATGAGGTCTTCGGTGAATTAGCGTTGGATAGGGAAGATTTTCCATCTCTTCTCTCCCTCTCCTTCGTGGCCCTCCCGTAGCGCCGTGCCGTTCTCCCGGTCATATTGTTCCCTTCCCTCGGGCGTTCTTGGTTACTTCCGCCTCGTGGCGTTCCTTCTTTAGCATCTCCCACCTCGTCGTAATACGATGCAGGCACGCGTAGACTAGTACCGCAGTCGCGTACTTCGTTTGCCGTTCTACTCCGGCCATTCTTTTTCTTTTCCTGCAGTGAGTTCCTCAGTCCCAATGAGTTACACATGCGGAGCATGGTGTGCTCGTATCTTCATTTTCATTCACAAGTCAGGGTGAATAGCCATGTGATTTTCGCTCGAAAGCCATCCAGCATCGGTCCATATACTTAATTTCTTAACCCTTATTCTATTCCATGAATCTTCGATGATTTTTTCCCATTTCCCACCCCACTGTGCAGATTCACAAGTGGACCCCTGCTTCTAGGCGGTCTGGCATTCTGGGTATCATTCCTAAATTATTACAACCACTGAACTGTTGCTCTCTCATGGTAGTTCCCGCCCGTGAATCCTAGAGGAATAGAGGCCAAACGTACCCCCAGAGAATTTAACTAGGGACGTTTCCCTCTCATAGGTATCAGGGATGATGTAGTAGAACTCTTTCATGCTGGACCGACACGTGCCTAGTAGTTTTCTAATTATTAATGTTTTCATTAGTTATTAATTATTCAAAAACCGATCCGAAAGCGGCCTAGTTGGCCTTCACATCGGAGTATTGAGTGAGGTATCGCAACAAGGTCAATGCAAACACCGAAGCCATAGATAGAGGAAAACCCACCTCCATAGTAATTGCCTCCTTGAATTTACTTTACTTCCCCATCCCTGATTTTTGTTAATGAACTTGGCGAAAATGGATAAAGTTACTTCTCGCCGGAATAGCAACGCGGTGGTTTCCTATGCCTTCCACTTCGCTTTTACTGCTACCGTATAAGAGATTTCCTTCCTCGCCTGCAGGGAGGTGAGCGTTGCTTTGCCGACCACTGCGTTCTCCACCTTCCCCCGGGCGAAGGGGGGGGGGCTGCTTGCTGCCCCATGACCTCCCCCCTGGGTTATTGGCGGCCAATTCCTCGGCGGCGGTAATTGATCATGTCACGACACCTTCCAGGATTTCGTGGTATTTTTAGACCAAAAATGGAACCCCTACCACCTCATCTTATTTCTCACGACATCTTATTTGCCGGGTGCGCCCAATTAATTCCCCAGCCAGCAATCGCATCTGAAGGAACGGTGGGCGAACCCTGTAGCTACATGCATAGGAGGAAAGGGAAGCTAAACTTTCCACCTTTCTCGAGGTGGGAAGCTTCTTCTGCTTTCTAGTTTCCCACCTAGAGTGATGATATTTTATCATTATTAAATCGCTCTATACGCAGGGTGACGTTCGAATAAAAATTCAAGGTGAAATAATTTTCTTTTGTCGAAACTAGGTCGTGTGCAAAACAAAAATTCAACTGCCAATTGCGTCGCAATAATGAAACGATATTATATTCCCTGAATTTCCAGATCGGTGGAAACGAAAAATAAAACATTATTGACCAAAAGATTCATTAAACCCGAAACGATGTCGGAACCCGATTCGTGTCATAATAAACTGATGTTGTCCAACTAAGTGTTTGTTATTTCAATTAATTCCGAGTCGATTCCACCATGTGACTCCCGAGACGGCATCGATTGCTCCCAAAGTGGTGGTGCGCGGCGAGTATGTTCGAAAATGGAGCAGAGCGTGGCCTCCGTGTTTTAAATTCCCCCCCCCCCCC
>LYUA01000413.1:733826-752021 GCA_002093875.1 Calopteryx splendens
TATATATATATATATATATACTAATTTGAAGAATGAGACAGTCACACAAAACACAAATAAAAGAGCACTCACAACTTGTGAGAAGGTCTTCTGTGCGAAACACCTTCTCCTGTGGTACTGTTGAGGGCGAGGTGGTATATTTTATCGAACGTTTCTTCCGGTTGGACACTCCTAATGCTTCGGGAATATTTTTTTGTTGCTAGCTCCCAAGCACTTTTCCACGGTCATCCGTCCTATCTGTGGATGTCCGTTATGCCTTTGAGAAATGACTCACCATAGGAAGTCGAGGCTTCGTCGTGGGTGACGAAGAGCGTTGAGAAGTGGGAGCTGCACCCGTCTATGAGCGGGAAACAGCCTCTCTGCACTCTCTCGCCTCTTGTGACAATGAATGAGTGCACTTCAGTAATATTTTTCTCATTGAGATAGAACGTGTGCTCGGAATAAGTAGTAGTCGCGGTGCCTTTTATGTGCCTCGACTGCTGGGTCATTTTTGTGCATGCCCATCACTTGTTATAGGAATTGAAATGCTAGATGATGATGAAACTGTTATTCAGAAAAAAATTTCAAGCGTCACCACTGAATTGCTTTTAATTCATTAAAAAAAAATTTCTGGTTATTTTTAAAACGAATCAAACTCACACAATCCAAGCAATGTCAATTGATTGGGTGATGATGAGTTTGATCTCTCTCAATGACAACGTCCCTCAATCTTGGGGATTAGTTTCTCTTCAGCCCTCCAACCTATTTAATTACCCTCATGTTGATCTCTTCATGTCTTCGTACTTCCTTGCGCCGACGCCTTCCGAGACCAGCCTCTCTGAAAGTCATCCTTGGCCTCCCTCGGCAAATCTTCCCTCGTCACGGCTCCTTCAATAAGTGGTGAAATTGAGAACGGATTCAAACAAGCCTAAAATTGTGCACGAATGTAACGTGATATTTGCGGAATTGATCTCGCTCCATGCGCCTTTTTCTCCATCGCGCCAATATGTCAAATTTGGTACACGATGTACGGTCGTTTAGTGTACGCACTAAATTTTCAAGCTTTCTTGCTCATGATGGCAATAAATCGGGGTAATTGAAAATATCGGAAATAATAAGCAACCTAATATCCTGAGGGGAACTTATTCAAGGGATATGGTTATTTTCTTCCATTTCCATCTTTTAGAGCCAATTATAGTAGTGGGAGACTTGAGTTGAAAATTCATTTCACGGAAAACAAATACTAAAAAAAAAGATTTAATATTATCTTGAGGATTTTGTTATACCCACACAGATGGTTTATCAGCCCAACACGCTCGCCCTAAACTTAGTTTCAAGGTCCTCCTTGGCGATGCCATATGGCTGTCAGCGTCTCCTTGGTTACCGTTTATGATAGTTACTCGAAATTCAATAGCAGGCCAGTCATCTAAAGGGTAAGCCTATGTATATATGTGTGGGCACAATACACCTGTACACAATCTTTGCACTTAACTACCTCCCCCCACAGATTCCCCATTAAAACTAAAGACAGCAAAGCAGGCACTTACTTGCATTCCTCCATTAATTGTATTTTACGGGCGGAAAAAGGAAGTACGCACTTGTGGTAGGTGTTTTCCACGGATTACGAGGGGATCAGTAGACGTTTCTGTTAAAAATGCCCTCAGATGCTGTGACCCATTTATATTCCCAAGATCAGGGATAGCATTGAGGAGGTGGGGCAGCCGTATAGTGAGGAACAGTTTAGCTTCTGGGTCTCCGGATATGAATTTTCACTCCTGTCGTCAAAGAATCCTGGAACGCCTAACGCACAGAGTTTATCCCGTTCGGATATTCACCGAGGGAAGAGTCTAGAAGGGACTATGTTTAATAGGTCAACGAAAAAAAATCACAGAATCACCGCCCACACTCGTCCATGCCCAATTATGCAGTAATTTCGACCTAGTGGGACTCTGGGAACGTTTATGCGTTTCAAGGCTTCTTGAAATGAGGAAAAATGAAATAGAACCTCATTCCTCGAAGGTTCCGAAAATGAAAAAAAATGCCATTGTTAAGTGTGCCAAGTGTCCTCCTCGGTACCTGTAAACCCAAAACATTTCATCCATCCAACCCTTGTAGTTAAGCACGGAAAAGGCATGAATACATATGTCCTCCCACTACCCCCGTCTCCTCTCGTGGAATATTTTATGCCGGGAAATTTATAATCAAAACTGGAAATCCCGAAACAAAAGCGACGCAAATTCAAAATTTTACACATCTTTTGGGACAAGACAAGTTACGAATTTATGAGGACTAAATTAATCCTTTCAATAGAGATGCCGCTATCTCCATATCTGCACGGCGGTTTCACCGAAAAATCTGCGGTCCATGAAAGTTTAGCATATCTATCCCCGGATGATTTGGACTAATTAATCTCCTCCTCCCCCCCTTGGGGAGCATGATTTGTGATGTAAACCAGTGGATTCCAGTCGTTTTTGGTCGCTCACCCGTGTGTCCATAAATAAATGGTATTGCGCCCACGAGCCATTCTTCCTCCCCCGCCAACCGGCAATCGTCGTCCCACCCACTCCCACTCGCGCCGCCGCGATTCTCCGCTCAACCCATTTTAGTGCATAATTTTCGATGCAGGGAAACCTCCCCAACCCAGACGCCCGTCGAAGGCGGAAATATAGGATTGCGCTGTGTGCGGCGATCGCTTGGCTCTCGGAAGGTCGAAAGACGGGACGTGTGAGACGCGGGCGGAACGCGCTCTGCGCAACATCCTCGGCGCGGAAATGCGTTTCGTCTGAATCGTTGAGGGGCGGAGATGAAATTTCGCTCGGAAATCAATTTCTTTTTTAGTACCTTTTGTTTGCTTAACGTTTAAACGGCCGCCACCAGTGGTCCTCAAATCCTTTTTCTTGAAATTACTCTGTATTTTAGACCGTATAACTCGTACCGTATTTTAGGCCGTAAATAAGCCTGATTTAATGACAGTAAATGTAGTTACACAAGTTTTTGTTTCCATTTTCCACAAACATGCATCCACGCACAGTGTTTTAAAACTGTCCAACATGGGAAACCTACTTTTCCCGGAAGTATAACGTATTATTTTATTCCGTTTTTAAATTTTGATTGAAAAAGGGCACTGATTCCGGCTCTACTTCGTGGAACTCCATGCTTATAATAATTGGCAATAAAATGTCCTTTTCCAAATGTGTACTTATAAAATCGCGACCAGGTTTTTATAATATAGTAACATCTTCACCTGAAGTTTTACTATACGCTGATGTGAACCCTGGTCGTGATTTAATAAGTACATCTGTGGAAAAGAAAATTTTGTTTCACAGGGCACATCTCGGAGATTAACATCACTGATCGAGGTGATGTGGTATGAGCTTGGCAATTCGAAAAAGGGGCGGCTGATGGACTGCAATCTTCGTCGTGATGTGCCAAAGCTGTGATGACGTCGGAGAAAAATGACCATAGCCTCCTTAAGCGTACGATTCTCCTTCGAAATGCGAACCGAGGGAGCGGAGCTCAAGAAGGGTTTATACGCAGAAACATTACCATGGTCCCGCGTCGCCGAAATTACTGCGTAATTAGAAATGGACAAGGGCTCACGGTGTATGTCTGCGAAGTTTTTCATTTGAGGGATTAACGTGGTCTCCGCGAGACTCTTCCTTTGGTGAATCTTAGAGCGGGATATACTCGGTCTAAGTATTTCTGAATTCGTTGGCGACTGGGGTGAAGTTTCATATCCGGAGACCCTGAAGCCGAACTACTCCACCATAGAATATCCCCACCTCCTCACCGTTGTCCCCGATCCTCAATGTAAATAGATAGTAGCATGTGACGGGATTTTTAGCAGGAAGGCTTACTGAATCTCTCGTAATCCGTGGAATATATCTACCCCAAATACTTCCCATTTCAACTCCTACGGTGCACTTAATAATTTCGCGGGTAATTCCTACCAACGCCCCCGTATTCTCTTCCAAATTGACCAGTATATGACATCCGAACTGATTCGATATGTGATGAAATCAAGAAACACAGTTTGCATTGCTCACAAATTTGTTATGACATGAGTACACGACGCGCGTTTCATACCCAAAGCGTATTCATCAGGCAAACTTATAATAAAGACATGGGCAGTACGAACTGTGTTTCTTTATTTGATTGAAACGCTGTTCCACGACGCGAAAAAGAATACGGTTGATTTGATTCGATTTGTCTTTCATTTAATCGTCCCACCGACACAGAGACATAATATCCTGCTCTCCTCAGTTCTCTCTTTATCAGTTCCCCTCTCAATCAACCAATGATTATGGAAGTTGTTTCATTCACTGGGATTTCACTTTATCAAAGCCTACAAAATATCTAATATTTTGTGCAGGGATTGAATTAAATTCCGCGGCCGGAAACATATTTGCTGGTGTGATAGGGTTGTTACGTTCCATTGACGGACCGTGTGAAAGGATGCGATTTTATCAACCATACAGTGAGGATCCCAAAGATATTAAATGATAAAAACATGATCCGTTGTTGTTCGGTCACAATTTGAATGCGTGCGAACAATAAGGACCCGCCGCTGAATAACTTTCCTTGTGAATTGAACTCGGTACAGAGGGAAGCATTCCGATCTAGTATAAAATACAGGGGCAAAACAGGAATTTAGGCACGTTTGACCCGGTGCGAAGGCTTGCGTTGTCGGTAAAGCCGCTGAGAAAAATGCCAGCCATCGGAATGGAATTAGTACACCGACGAAATCATTCGAAATTCGAACAATTTCGGGTCGGATGAAGGTGATGACGGGTAAAAATTCCAACGGAATGGAACAAGGTGCAAATAACAATTGCAAAATTCGCGGAAGAACGAAACTGAAGCGCAGGCGAGAGGGCTAGGCGGTCGGTGGGCGGCACTATGGGAAAACTTGGCTAGGCTGTGTGCATTTCGTTTATGCGCATGGGATTAGATTGGCATTCAGCTCGTCGTGACTCGCCACATGGAAACACTGAGTTTGTAGATAGCTAAATGTAGTGTTTGAAATCCGGATGCCTGAATGACTCGCTTCGGTTTGCGAGCAAATGGGAAATTGATGTAACAGCGGGCCGGAAACGGCTTGCAGAAGTGAAGTTTGCATGCTGCCTTCCGATTTAAACGAGGGGTCAAATGAAGAGGGAATCCCGCCGATCTCACTTCCATGCATCGGTGAAACTAGAAGCACTAGGTAAACTACTGCTCCGCCATCATTTCCGGCTACGTTCTATTTCGCTTCACATTGTACGGGGGGATAAAAAGCTAGCGGTGGGCTCAACATTTCGTAAAATTCCATAGTATAGCATAATCGATTGTGTCGTGAGCCTTATAGCGAGTGAAAGAAAATGTTTTCCAGATGAAATCAGGATGCATTTAATTACTTTTCGATGAAAGAAGCCATATACCTATATTTTTGCATTAAATTATTTTCTTCCACCTGATTCTCCATTTTTATCTTGTTTTTTATTCTTATCTTCGTGCACGCCGGGCTATTCACCTGATGGTGTATCACATGAACCAAAAATGGAAAGGAGTAGTGAAGTGGGCGAGGGGTTTAACCCATTATGGACGGGGCTTTAAGTTCCGGAGAATATTTTGTGTATTCTAGCAAATGGCTCCAATGAATCATTTTTTATTTCCTAAATTTACATCCTTATGAATTTTCAGAGGCGACTTGTTTTTTGTTTTTATTTAATTTTCATCATAATTCCGTGAATTCTTAAACAATGGAATACTCCAACGAAACATGAACGTCATAAACAAAAGCTTTATAGTGTCTTAAAGAGTAAAAATTAATTCGGAATTACTTCTCATGTTGATGTTGTATGCTATCATCTTGGCTCATTTTTTAAAATTTTGATCGCAATTTTTTTTATAGTTTCCTAGTAAAATATCTCGTGATTTTTCATGTGACTTAGTCAGATCGAATGATTGTAGATATTACATAATTATCTATGTTTATCAATATATGTAAGCAATAAAAACCTGTCATATTCAAAATATAATAAAAAATATGTTTTTAAACATTTTTTCAACGCAAAACAATTTTAAGTCTAGTTTCATTTAAATATATGGCTGCCATTCCACATTGAATAAAGTGATGTTTAGTGAAGCTTTTATTTGAGGATTTGGGATGAAAAATGGAGACGAAGGGTTTTATGAAATGCATTATGAAGATTAAGTAGTAGATTGAAAATGTTCATTTTCGTTGACAAATTTAGTTTTATCCTACGCAACCAGTGGATGAATTCTTATGTGTATAGTTTTCCTATATTTATTCCCTCAGTTATCAGGATTGTCCCCTTACAAGGCACGCCATGACAAGAGATACTTTCAGGAACTGATTGCAATTCGTTGTATTAACATATACTCTATTTCCTATGTCAACTCGGATGTGCTGCACAAAATTAGACCATTGTTTAGAAGCCTCGATAAAAATTTTCAAAATATGAGGAAGTCTAATATGTATCATTGTGTATGAGTGACAAAATGCTATCGTTCAAAGGACGCTCCTCAATTAAACAATGCCATTCGGTGAAACCAATTGAAGGAGGCTGTACATTCTGGTGCCACTCCGATATGTCAGGATATACGTACGAATTTGATGTGTACCGACATCAGCATAATGGGAAACATGATCATGTAGTCTAAATTTGGACTGTGCGCTGTAAAAAATCTTACCAAATAGTTTTACCGGAAAAACTGTTGGTAGATTATCTAACTTCAGTGCCACTTCTCGCGTTTTTTTTGCTTTCAAAGTGTTTCTTTGCATGTGGTATTTTGCGACCAAATAAAAGCTTCCCTTCTCATCTTGTCACCAGATAAATAATTGTACCGTGGTATGCTTGGGTCTATGCATATTGGAGAGGAATAAAGTTTTGGCACGTTGTGATTTCCACGCACTGGAAAAAAATGTTTCGTGGAAATCACACAGTTTTGAAATTTCATTCATCACCAGATAAAGAAGACCAAAATGGAGGTTATTATGAGTGCAGTGTTTCATACGATGGACTTTTTTTAAAATTTAAAGTCGAAGCATTCATCTCCTTCGCCAATTTTCATGGCCGTCAAATCAGAACACGAAGGGTCAGTCGAAAATAAAAAGTGGAGATTATATCCCCGAGCATATTGAAGGTTTAAACAATTAACACGGGCGGGGTCGATCATCCTGGAATGCATAGATTTATTTATGATATTGATCGAAAGTACATGTGTGGTGGGGCACTGTGGGTCCTATGCCTTCATGGGACTGACACTTGTTGAATTCCCATGCAATATTTTGTGGGCTTGAGGGAGAAGTACCACTTCTTGAATGAAAGCGTCAGGCGGTCATGAGTTTACTAGCGGAGGGGGGAAAGAATCTAAAATGAAGCGGTGCAGGCCAAACAAAGAAGTCCTTCACCCTCACACCTGAAACGTTAAAGTGGTAGAAAACAATATTCGCCTTCAGGGTAGAGGTCACGGTGGCGAGAATTTGTGATTAGTAGGGGAGGATGTGAATCCTGCGCTAAAATTGAAGTAGAATCTAGGGCACATTTTAATTCCCTAAAGGTAAAGTACTCACTCTCTGTCGTTAATGAGAAGAAAAAAAATCTTCAAATATCACCAAAGCTACTGAACAGGATTTACTTTATTTTATAAGCGTAGAAAATAGTGTAAAAGTTTTTGTAATTTTTATTTCGGGAGGTGTTAATGTTATGCAAAAAATGGGTATCTTAGAAGAATATTTATATTATTAAGATTATTTATACTACTGTAACAAGAGCTTTAACGCTTATTAATATGTGTATTTTTATAGAAGGAAAAAAATTAATATTATTTCCAAGAAATTATTTATTTTTGCATGAAGATTGAAAAATTGACTGTGTAATAGGGGTTGCATAAATTCAGGCTCCACAGTCCTGACGGGACTTCAAAATCCCGGAATGGATAAAAAATAAGTAACTATGAAAACAATATTTTTCACCTTCCCCTTTGAAATGTTCTTTTTTTGTGCATAAAAATGAAATGTACAGAGAAAAAACAATAAAAATATTAATTCATTAAGCAAAGGGACACACGTTTAGTAACGTGCTGCATTTTTATCCACCACGCAAAATTCGAACGCTTCGATTACCTACACGCGGAAGCATGTGCTCGTTTCCGCAGAAACAGAATGTCGTGAACCTAGTTGAAAATTAGGCGGGGGATAATTGAAAAATATGCCCGCTCACAACATTCCGCGTGACCCTTATCAATTAGCGACGTCAGCCATAACCTGGTCGCCTCGCACAATGCACGGGTTGCGGTCAGAAGTATTTATTCTTTAATGCTAGTTTATTCCCCAGGGAAGCCAAGTCCTCATTTCGTGTCGGCTGTGGTATTTGCAGTCGTAGGTCCGAGTATGTTTCGCGGGCGGCCAAAACTAGGAAATCGAATGATTGCGTGATCGGTGACGCCTGGGCGGCCTACTCGGCAGGCGCAAGACGACAAACGACTCGCGACCTCCTCGGGTGGCATTCGCTAAGGGACGTTTTCCCTGCTCGCCTCCCCTTGATTTGAGGTGACTCACTCGGATGGTGGCTGTGCGATACTCATCTCCCAACGTAGAAGTGGTATATCGAGGTGGTATTGATATATCGACGTGTCGTTAATCATCGGGTGTGCCGTCTTTTTCGGGCCGGATCGACAACATCGGTGTCTCCAGCAGAATTCGAAAATCTCGTCCGTTTCGTCCATGGTGCGTATCGAATGCATATCGCCGCCCTCGTCGGCGGTGGGTTAAGGTCCCTTCCTGTCAATGCAGAGGTCGCGGGCTCGATCCCCGCCTAAGTGAGTGACTGATTCCCCACCTTTGGGTGTTTGAAATTTCTCATGTCCTCACTTCATTTTTATTATCTGATGCAAGAGGCGAACAAATTGACTGATTTTGGATTAGTGCTAAACGAATAAAATATCGTAATCTCGAACTTATCGGCCATATCGACGACGTTGTTCGTGTCGTCATATCGACGGTATTTATCGACCCACGATGCACCGGCGACGACGCCGACGTCGATATTTCGTCGTTTTCCGCGACTTTAAACTGATGCATCGACGTATGTCAATTTCTCGGAAATTGAAAAATTTTTTTCCACGGGCCGTTCTTCACTTTCGCCTCTTTCAACAATCTCAAAAAAAAGAAAAAAAAAGAAATAAAGAAAAAAAAAGAATAAGCCTCGACACGTGCGACTAACGTGCGCACGCGCACGAAAAACCGTGCCCGCGTTTCAGGTGACAACGGGGACGTCATCGGGTGCTTCCTCCCGTCGCCGGATGCCATTTGCTTAATCCAGAGCCGTGGTCTCCCTAGCGGCTCGTATTTCGGTGCATAGGCAAGGGGCGGGGAGGGCGGTGGGCGAGTGGGCGGTGTGGGGGGGTCGGTGGTGGTTCGTGGAAGCTCCCGGCCACCTCCAATGTCACTGCGCTATCACTCAATTTCTCTCGTGACCCGAGGAGCCGCGTCCTGTTCACGTGCATTCAAAAGTGATGGCACCCAACGTTCACATCCGTGAGATTTTTTCCCTCCGTGCATTTGTGGGTTGTCGACGAGCGAGGGGGAATGAGATCGGCCTCCTACGACGCTGATAGGAAAAAAATGAGCGATTGCGCTGCTATGCTTCATTTTTTTATTCATTCCCCGCCGCGAGTAGCCGGCCTCTTTCATTCCGTCTCCCATTTCATTCGCTTCCGGTTTGTCCATCAGAACGTCTTTGCGCAATCAAATAGGACCCGGGCATTATCTTGCACGGGCTTCCCCAATGTGTTATTTTGAACCGAAATGCCAGCTTTACAAGGTGTCAGTCTAAACAATCTATTATTCGCGCTTCGGTCACCCTTATGCCTTTGATTTCGAATCCCGCCACGGAACTAGTAGGCTCGCTCATCGTATTTAGCATCAATCAGTATCTTCTTTCACAGTCAAGCAAACGATGTGAGAACGCTCGATCGATATCTGTACAAGCAGTCATCTATAATGATGGTGACTTGCAAAGAGAGACCAAAAGAAAAAGACTCTTTCGCAGAGTCCCACCGAAACGGTGAATTAAAGCCCAAGCATCACGTCGAAAAAGAATATTGAATACAGATTGTAGTATGCGTGAAAATAGGTGCTACAAAAGAAATAGGCAAGGCAATAGCTCATAAAATATTTTTAACTCGCGACGACGCTTTCAATTTTAGGAATCACCATCAGTTGGTAATTATCTTAACACGCTTTCTCGTATCTGCATCCTCATCTTACAAGCCGCCCTGAGGGTGCGTGGCAGGGGTTGACAGATCACCTCTAATTAATGAGATTGGGTATTATTGCTTATCCCCATGATGTAGGTGATCAGTTGGGGGTGGAGCCAAGGGTGGGGATGGAGAGGAATTCCTTTTCATTCTCCCTCCCCTCACACCACCTCCCCCATCTATTCTTCACCCACCTATCCTTCCCCCGCCTATCCTTCCCACACCTATCCTTCCCACACCTATCCTTCCCTCACCTATCCCTGCACTCACACTACCTCCTACACCTATCCTCCCCCCACAACTACACACCCATGTTAAGAGGTTTTTAATGCAATTGTCACCCGGTGATGTTGATTCCCTTCAATCGAGGTAGCATCGATTTCGTGCGAATTAAGAAACTTATGTGAAATTTCTGTGTTTCTCTGTCGAAGTCCACCGCAGAAGCAGTCCACAAAATTTATGCAGGAGACAGTTTCCTTTGTGTAAAAAGATATTCGAGTACTTTTTGACGATTATGATTCCATTTCAACGTAAAAATATTTTAATTCGAGTAAATTGGTCCTTAACCCTTCGGCGAAATGTAATAAACTGACATTTATTTAAAAACAATTCTTCCCGTGAACGAGAATTCATTTTCTGATCGTATTGAATCGGGTCGTACTTCGGTGCTTCGACAAAAGAAGCTATCAGGCCAGCAGGTAAATATTTGATTGCTTTGACTCCAGTGTTGCGTCAGCGAAGCCGTTGGAAGTTGAAAAATCTTCAATTCGCCTACGGCAACGGTGGAGGTAGCACGCGACGAGAAATACACGCTGAATTGAAATTTTCCTTCTGCCAGAACGAATTGCCAACAGAGGCCTATGCAATGCTACAGGAGGCTTTTGGGGAGTATTTTCTTCCCCGTGGCACATCTAAAAGATGGTTCTATATGTTTAAAGAGTGTCTATTGTCTAATACCAGTATTTACTCGCAATTGCAGTCTGAAGCATTAAGAGTGCCCAATGAAGAATAACTGAATCCAACCGCAGTATTCAGCTCCCAATTTTTATTTCAAAAGAGAGGGTGGAACTCACCTCGCACTAGGTAATACCTGTGGCGTGTGAAATTCACACACACGAGGGTGGAGGGGGGCTCATGTCTTTTCCCAGCGCCGCCTGCGACATTCCAGGGAGACATTGCATTCGAGAAATCGCACAGATTGGGTGAGGCTGGAATTGTCCGAAGGCGCAACCCGGGTATGAACCCGAGACCTTCGGTCAGCAGCCGAACGCTCTACCCACTGGGATATCACTTCCTCTGACAACTAAATAGACATTGATGCATTATCCTTTTTTGTCATTTATGCTATGTCGTCCTGTCCGTCTGTTTTCATTTCGTCCGAGTGGTCTGACGTGCAGTTATAGTGTGTTAGAACTTTATTAGTTCGGTCGAAGGCTTCCACGGTGCTTCGAGATTGGAAAAGTAGATTATAATGTTCTTTTTTTTTCGCTTTCCTGAGGACAAACCAACCGGGAGATACCCGGAAAATATTCTGTCGGATGTCAACAGTATTGGAATGAAAATGTACAGCAACCTGCCTTCGATAGTTGCTAATGGTGTATTTCTTTCCGAATTCCTCCCCAGGCTTGGCCAGGTCGTTGGAAGGAACCCTGGAATCACCTTGGCGGTCTCCATGCTCGTGTGCGCTGCTGCCGGGTCGGGCATTATGTTTTGGCAGGAAGAGGTGAGTGACGTGGAGCTGTTCATGGCGAAGGACTCCGAGGTGCGGGTCGACGCCAAGTGGGTCGAGAAATACTTCCGAGACGACATCAGATATGAGAGTGTCATCGTTGTGGCCGACGACATCCTTGAGCCGAAAGCACTCTCTGCGGTAAGTTATCCCGAACGGTCCGCCCTTCGCCGTTTCAAATTGGTCCACCCGCACTGAGTCCCACCCTAGCATCTTCGCGGCATTGTTTACGTACCCGCGTCGTCTGTCGCTTCACGGCCGGTGCCCACGAGATGAAGGGAGAGTAACTTCAGCTGTCCACCCTCGGCAGTGCCCCTAAATCCATTCCAGGGGGTCCTTCCTTTTTGTCTTCGGCCTGCCGGAATGAAATCGACAGTAGTGATCGTTCGTTCACAAATAGATTCGCAATGCCTGCCTCCTCCAGACACTTTCTTCCTTAGCGAGGTTTTGCGGTGGATGCGTGATTCCCATTTGTTTCTCGGTTGGCGAATGAACGCGGAGCCAACCCTTCTTTTCTCGCAAAGCATATGCTTGTGCGTATTTCGTTTTTGAAGGTTTGTTCGCCGTCTTTGCATGATTCGGTCGACTACCATTTCACTTCTAACTGTCGCTTGAGGGAAGGGAGGGCGAGCGGCGGAAAGTTTAGTCACGTGGCTCACGAGTTTTTGTCCCGCACGATACAATGTACTTCCAGCAAGGCCTCAAGGGTCGCATTTTTATGTTCATCCTCCTTGGGAGTCCAGAAGCTGATATTTTGGGAAAATCTGCATGCCATTCGCGATGGTTTCCTCGCGGAGTTCTCAGCAGAATTAAGGTGCAGGTTAAAATTATGCCAAAAAATAAGCAGGTCGCTTGGGTGCGAAAATGATTAGAATATGATGGGCGATTTGTCGAAGTGTGATTGAGAAGCTGCCTGTGAGGCTTTGACCACTATGGCTAAGGAAATGATAAATGCTTGTCTATAGCCCGTACAAAAGACAACAGTGTTTTAATTTTCAATTCGATTAACTCGTTTCAATTCGTTCTATCTCGTTCGGTCACAATATGTTTTATTGGCTCAACTGGTCTCACTGCAACTTAAAAGCGCAAAAGCGAAACCGTTATCCATTTATTTTCGCCAATTAGTTACGGTTTATGTTTGTCACGTGCCCGTTATGTCCCTTATGCCAATGCTTTCCCTTTTGTACGATTTCTGACACGGAAGCTTTCTGCTCCCATGCCTTCGCTCTTAGTTTTGTGGATGTTTTCTTCGGAACGAAATTAAACTTAAACCGTCGATAGGTACACATTACTTCAACACTAGGGTGTTAGTTACTTAAAGTTTTATTCAGACGGATTGAAAACAGATTTAACTCGCTGACAAAGTACGAAAGTGACTATCTACCCTGACCTCAGGAGATCCGCTTAGGATTCATGAATGGTGAAATGGCTTTTGACCTCTCCACCCAAACTCTGAGTAGAAACTGGATTCCTGAACACTCAACAAAATGGCCATTTAAGTATCTTGCCTCGTGTGAATTTTCTGAATTTGAACGTGTTATCTACGTTATCAGGAGCGCATTGCATTAATTTCCTATTCATAGATCCATTTCCGTTGTGAGCACCGTTCCGTAAAATACATTAGGGAGTCTTATGGGATAATGAAAGGCAACGGGTCTAAAATACTGCGCGATAGGCTAATCACTATGCTTCCTTTAACAATGGGGCAAACGGAAGCCTTCCGCTTTCGGGAGTTCGAAACCAAATTCAGTTTCATCGTATAATAAAAAAACAGAACGCAAAGGTCAAGAAATGGAGACATTTAGTTGCTTTAGCATGGCCGCACGCACTCTCGCGAAGATTCCCTTCGGGAGCCTGGAAGCGGAGGTATAAAAAAAGTGGCATTATGGGGCAGAAATTCGTATTGCGTCTTGTTTGGGCGGAATACTCAAATTATCAAAACTTTTGGGTATCACCTCGTATGAGAGTATGCGATGAAATGTTTCATCCCTCACTGAAGTGTCTCGGACTCGTCTGAGTCCTCGTGTTGGCCCGCCGATCGCTCTAGTACGAGGCATCAAATCTGAAGAAATAGTTGACAAAGCGGGAAGCTTTATTCCGTTCGGAAGCCTTAGAGGAAGGTCGCTAGAGCCTGGATAAGCCAGCCATAAGCAGATTTGGCGGACCATCGTGAATGAAGAGGGCAAGGGTAGTAGGGAATGAATTCTCTTGATGTCCAGGATTTAGATGGAAGCCCTTGGAGCACCATGTCGTTTGTTCCACCAAACCGATTCGGATTCCGGTAAAAGCCTTCCCGTCTAAACGACCGTGAGTGTTCAATAAAATATTTTCTCTTTTTGATCCGAATTTTTTCCTCGAATTATTTTTCTTGGGGATTCGTAAGGATTATTTCATGATCTCTCAAGGACTCGCTGGCATTAAGAAATAATGTACTCTTTCGTTTGCCGTTTTGCTGTTAAATCCGTCGAAGGCGGAATCTCAAGGGACCGCGTAATATTGTCGGTGTAAGTTGTAGATTTTCCATCTTGAAAGATGTGATGTAGTCGATCTTATCGTAAATATTTAACTAAAAGATACTTTGATAAAGTTGAAAGCGTACGTTACGGTAAAAAATGAACATCCTTCGAGTACCCTCGATCCTAAAATTACTTCAATTTAATGATCTAATCTGCAAAAATACGGATTCGACGTAAACGCAACCTGTGTAATAATATTTCGTGGGAAAAATGTAACTGAAGTAAATTCAGTCTTTCCTAATTAATTTGTTTATTCTTGTTCAGTGTCTTATGAAATTTCTATTTCAAAAAACCCTAATTCCATAATTACACAATTTTGGAGTGTTTTGTTCTAGGCGTATTTCTTTAGAGCGGAATCGCGAAATTACGCTTGCGTTGTTGAAATTTGAAAAATTTTCTTGAGCTTCTCTCCCCTACAACCGTTTTTAATCACATGTGCCCACGTTTAAAACAGGTTGAGAATATGTCACTCGCTAACTCATGAATGCACAAACATTTTGCGCGTTCTCCAAATTCCTATCATCAGTCGAGAAAATCAACTTATTTGCATTCCGCAGTGCAATGATGTTGGCATAGTGTGTATGCGTCAAAATAAGTTCCATTCGCATACCTTTAGCCAAAGTTTAGATTTCTATGTAGGTAATCACTATCATTTGAAAACAACTCCCTCGCAGTCATTCGTCATCAATGAGGATGTTATGGGTTTGGGAGAGCATCTTTGTGCTTACAGCATTCAAGCACATGACTGAGCTCTTCAAAAATGCAAAACTTGTAGTTATTAAGTCGATTTCTTTTACTGTTAATTCAGAGATCTTCGTCCGTGGTCTATCCCAGCACTGAGATGCTGGAGCACCGAATCCCTGTACTCATGTTTCTCATTCTATGTTATCTCAATGTCCGCGGTACAGGTGTTGTGCAATTGGGCGAGAACGAAGGTTTTTTCGTTTTCCATTCCTTTATTGTAATATTTTCATATGTTCTTTAAAAATAGCCATCGTCACTCATGATTTGTTTTCGATTTCCTTTCCCCAGGGCGATTGCACTTACTATAAGTTTTCGAGTTTTTCATGGGTGTTAACTTGACTTGATCGCTCATTGTTTTTGTAGTTTTTTTTATTAACAAGCATGCCTAACATTAAAGCCAGCCTTTCCAATGGCGGCCTATGGAACACGTTTCACTTTTCGCCCACAAGGGTTAATTAATGACAGTTCAGAAAAAAACTAACGGATGCATCAAGTTTTGCGATTCCTTTCGGTGCATTAGGTCTATAATTGCGCATAATTTTCATATTTATGCATAAAGATACATATATATGTTGTATCTATGTGTCCAATATATTGTTTCAAATACCTATTTCACTTTCATCAGCGTCATTTGGTACCTCACTTAGAGGTAATTTATTTTATTCCATGAAACTTGGCCAACGCGCATTTGGTGCGAAAGACACTTGTGAGCAACAAACAAGAGTGAGCAGAATACAACTGTGTCGTGTAATTGCGGCCTTTTTTGCCTTTTCCCGCAGAATTGGTCCAGAAATATAGAAATGCATTGTCCGCGCTGCTGCAAGTCAACCAAACACAATGCGCTTCATTAGTGTCCCTGTCTTTCATTCGAGATAAGTCATGCCTACCACTTAGTGGAATTATTTTTCCATTATTTTACCCTCTAGATTGATAACGGCATGCATTCTCTCCCACATATCTTATCAGACAATCAGACACACCCTAAATACTAATTAACTTACCGCTATTTTTTCGTTAGTGACCAGTTTAATTACATTCTTTTCCTCAGGGAGTTCAATTTTCAATTTCATCCTATGGTCTCCGTGGTGAGGAACATCGGCGAGCACATATTCCCAATGATACAGCGATTGGTTGCCTTAAATTGATTGGTTTGTTTGAACCCCCCCCCCCATGAACCCATCCAATTGTTTTACACTCGGCTCAGGTGCAAGGCGTCCGAGTTGTTGCATGATGAGGAGAGTTGACTGATCATAACCGAAATCGCGGAAAGACAATGATCACGTATACGAGACTCGCGGATTTAAATGCGTGCTCTGGGATCCTTAGGACACCATACACGACAAATCCTAATTCAATCAGTGGCAATAGATTCGTGGGAAGGGGATTGTTGGTTTCCTTCCGGTGACCTTTGCTCCTTTCCGCTCAAAAAAAAACTCCCCGCTCTTTCGGTGAAGCCGAAAGAGCGGGGAGTCCGCCTCTCCTTTCATTGTCCCTTTCCGCGCAGCAGTGAACGTCTGAGCTTGTCCGCCGAGTCTGATCTCCTTGTCGTCGGTTCTTTACGTAAGATCGCACTAGCACTAAATACTTCACAGTTTTTATGGTGTATGCGCGCACTATTTGCCTTCGTCATTCGTCTCTTAAGGCTCAAGTCAGCCTTGAACGATTCCCGGGAACCTGGGTTGGCGGGGGATCCCTAAAAGTATAAGTGAGTACTTAAATAAACGACATGGCCGCGCTGAATGATCGCCAAATTACTCACTTAGAGAGGAATAAGTTCGGAAGATGTTTGTGCGAGAGCCAAATCAAGTTCCAAGGTGGTGTATAAAAGATCGGGAGAATCATGTGGGGATATATAATAAACAAGAATTTATAAAAAGATATCGATATTCCTAAACAACGGTTATGGATATTCTGATGCCGATGATAAAAGGGACAAATGAAGATAAGCGAGGACTTCCGATCCCTCCCATTTTAAAATTGACAACGACACTTACGGCCATATTCATAGATTTTCAGTTAGACCCAGGTTCAGGTAGGTAGGTATTATCATAGAGTAAATACCCTAGGGTCTTTACTCTATGGTATTATTCAACAGGAAGTTTTCAAGTAAGTGGTTTAAGCATTTATAAAGAGCATAACAGGAATTAGTGTTGCCTAAACAAAGTTTTCTAGTCAGCCTTAATGAAACCAATTATTCCCATTGTCAATCGACGCATTATCGCCTGTACAAATTCCAATAGCACTGTATTCGTATTACGAAAATAAAAACATCCTTCGGCATTATGCAACCAGTCGGAAATAATTTTGTGGTAGATTCTCTTAACCATATCATTCTGAAATGTAAACACGACGAGAATGGGCGTCCGATTTTTTTTCGTGTGAACTATCGTCTATTTTATAATTTACTCCTCTGACGCACATTCTGGAATGTCATGTGTTTCGCAATGGGTTGGATATTTATTTAATGTTGACATTTTAGGAAAGTATTTTAGTGGCAACAACTACACAAACTCAAGATTTTGTTTGTATCGTTTTAGTTAGGTTGAAGCATTTAAAAAATAAATCGATACCAAGAAATTTCAGATTCAATGATTTTCAATGCTAAATAAATACGCCCTTGTGAGCTTCCAGCAAACTCATCCACGTGCAGTGAAGTTTTTTTCACGGATAATGTTTTTGTATTCGTTCCGAAAACCGTGACCTCCGTGTCAATGCGATTTCAAAACAAAGCGCGAGGAAGGAAGTAAACAACGGAGGAATAACATTATTAACTATGATCCTCTTTCTTTCGCTATTTGATGACCTTTAATTAACAACGCCATGACCCGACGTCACGACTTAAGAAAGAACTCGCCCTTGCCGACCGACGACGCAAGTAAAGACCGACGAACAGAAAAGGGTCGCCAGGGCCTAAAAAAAGAGTCATTTGGTCAAGATTCGTTCATTGTGACCTGGGGGGGG
>LYUA01000414.1:68073-78388 GCA_002093875.1 Calopteryx splendens
CCTCCCCTACCCAACGCCCCCCCCCTCTCTCTTCCCCCCGCTCCTTTCTCTTCCCCACCCCATTGGGGTGTCTACTGTGAAACAACAACGAATTCACAAAGACTGCATGTAAGCACCATTCTTGCTCATTGTGTGCTACAGAGTAGCGAAACAAGTCTTAACTAAATCATTCGTAAGGCTGTGGAGTCGTAAGGTTGACCCACACCAGTCACCTCACATGAGAGGGATTAATAATGCTACTGAAAAGTGAATAGATTTTATTCCAATTATATTTTGTATTGATGGGAGGAGTCATATTAGCCATTTCTTATCGACTTATGAACGTCGCCCGATACTACTGCATATTTTGCATTATTCAGAGGAAGTAATGATATTGTGATTTCTGAGACATAACTACGCACGAGGGGTACTTCGTTCTGGATAGAAAGCATGGTTCACATTAAAGGTTAAATATATATGTGTAAATAGAACCAGTGAGAAGAAATATTTTCCATTGATGTTTGAAACAATACTGTTAGGGTATTTAGAAGAGTTGAGGCGTTTCGAGTTAATTTAAAAAAAATATAGTGTTTTAAATAAAATTTTGGTACTCTGTGCCGGGGTGCAGACAGTTAAGGGTTAGGAATAATTGGTTACTACTGACTCATCTACCCTGGTGATTTTGAGAACAGCAGAGATATTATCAAGGGTGGAGGAAAAAAGCTGAGAAATTTGGCCAGAAGGAGCCCTTTTTGATGAATATTGTGTGAGAATTATTTTTTTTGGGGGTCAAGCTGTCAAAAACTTGTGAATTGGTGAACATTGGCAGGTTTCACCATATTTTGGAATGAAATTGTAATTATCATTGAAATAAAAATCAAAACTAAAATGTGTTCATCCTGAAAATTATTAAAGGAAACCCATTTAGCTGCTTAAATGACTTCTTATTGCTGCTTCTTAGTTTTTAAATGAGAGTTTATAGGGTGATGTTGCAGTTTTTACATCTTCCCTCATATTTTTCAAAATTTCAACATTGGATGTTGATTATTTTTTATAAAATTTGGCATGATTTACTAATATCCCTAGATATCTTTGAATTGAATGACTTACATTTCACTTGAGGTATTTAATTTTAAAGTACTTTAATCATTTCACTTGCTGGTAAAATAATGCCCTAAATTGAGTTGATAACAAAAACATCCTAATGTTTTGTTGGTGCATAGCAGCAGCTACATGTGTACACGCAATCCCTATGTTTAAGGCTGACCCTGTCATTCTGCACTTTCCTCAGGAAATGACCTCTTCCTGGAGCCCAGTATACACGCTCACCTCAGTTCAATTCTTAGAGAGGTGCTCAAGTTAGGACATGAAGCTTTTGACTTCGATGAGCATTTTCCAGGCTTGCCACCATTTAAGGATTTGTAAGTTTAATTTCTTTAAGCTTGTTACCATGTACATACTTACCTTAGTAGCTTCTGCTTTCAGATTCTCAAAAAAACTATTTTTGGTCAAATATTCATGCATGCCATTGTGATTTGAGTGGTAGTAGATTGTGAATGAATGAGTGTGTCTACTTCGGAAGAAACTGCCATGGAACATTTTAAAAATGTATTCTGATATTCAAAAATATTTCTCATGAGAGGAAAAGAATATGCTCTAGTAAAATGGCATGGTGATTTCATTTTAGACCGTATTTATAATGATGATAAAAGGACCATTCCATTTCGAAAGATCAGGGAAGTCTTGAAATGTGCCCTGACATCAGCAGTTTCAACTAAAGGTTCATGGGGAGGTTGAGTGTAAGTCATGAGTAACAGTTATTATTCAGTTATGAATTTCTGCCCATTTTTCAATGTAATATGTATACACATGGTTATTTGTCAGTCACATTTCAGTACCCATCATTTGTAAATAGCTGATTACTTACTTTTTAAGGGAACAGATTATTAAACAATACACTGCTTCCACAAATAATTAAAACATTTTATGGTTTTTAAATAATTATAAATTATTCAGTTTAGCCATTATTTTCTTATAAAATTATGTTATGTTCAGGGTGGCCAGCGATTTCCTATTCTCATAATCTAGGTGTTTTCCAGGAGAAAAATCATGTTTTTCAAGGAGGTCATAATGCACTGTAGGTTCCATCTTCCATGTATTCACAAATACATATTTTACTGTGAGTCGATGTTTTATGTATAGTTGCTTTAACTGGCTTCAGATATTCGTGTTAACTCATTGAATGCAGACTGTCTGACGTCATGGGGGCTGTCTCACCCTTATGATGAGTCTCTGGGAAGTTTCAGGCTTTACTAGCTATAAAAGGTTCACATAGAGGCAAAGTACTTTTTATTTCAACATAGACTTCTTTATTTCATGACCAAGGCTTCGACTTATCTTCATTACCTGAAGATGACTTTGTAAGTCAAAACCTTGGTTGTGAAATAAAAAGTCTATGTGGAAAATACAAAGTGGTTTGCTTCATTATAACCACTGACTTAGCTGACGTAGGTGAGCATTACCTTTTCTAATATACCACAAGCACAAATATGGTATTAAGGTTTACATGCTGAGTGGATCCTCAGGTATTGCCCTAAAATTGTTAGTTAACTCTGGTAAGGGACAATCATTGGGTCACCATGGGCATATTCATATTGTTATTAATAAATATTTTGCAAAATACAAGGGTGTGGAACATATTTTGTATGCTGATAACTACTTTACAATAGTATATCTAGTAAATATGGTAAAAATTAATGATATATGGCTCTAAAAATATGTATGATTAGTATAGCAAGAACTAATTGATGGGTCATAGACACAATAAAAATAACATAATGCATTGAATTACTTGAGCGATATGATCCCAGCAAAATTAAATAATCACATCCGGGTGTGTTGCGGGATTGCATAACTTAATTTCTCTTTCAAGGCGAGTCACTGCATGAGGAGGTAATACAGGCAATACATGCTTAAAAAAGTGAGTCCTCTCACTAAGAATTTAAAAATGTTTTAAACTGCTGTTTACCAAAATTATAAGTTATATCCTAATTATAATAGTGGTACAGCAAACAAGAACTTTTTTATGGAATATTTTTGTGGAAGCAAGATATAAATACATATTATAAGTAAATATTCAAAGTAATCACATAAAAAAACTTGATGCTCTCCATACAGCTTATGTAGGATGTTATAGACGTATTACTCTAGACAAATGACTCATTTTCTCTCACTCCTATAAAATATCCCTCCTTTGGCAATTCACAAGCTATGGCCATTTATATATGATTGCTACATACATGTATTGTAAGTTGGACTCAAATTTTAATAACCTGGTAATTGATAGGAAATAACCTCTAAAAGATGCATTTATGGCCCAAAACACGAAAAAAAAAAAGCCTAAAAACAGGAATTATTTTAAAATTCTGTGCAAAACTTTAATTCCTTTTGCATTATTAAAAGAAGTAAATGAAAGGAATCAAATTACAAATGTAATATAAAAATATAATTTTATTTTCACTATGAAAATCAAGGAAAAACAGGCTCACAGGAAGAGAGTCACTTTTGGCAAAATGTAAAAGGTCCCAAAATAACTCCAATGTAAAGTAATTTAAAAACTGCAATGCAGTTTTCATTCTCATAATGAAAAAGAAATGTTTTTATACGACCATGTTAAGCTTTACAAAAAAAATAAACGGAGGGTTGTGGTACAGATTTTTTGATCATAGCGATATCTCTCAAAGGAGTTGATATTTATTCATCATTCGAGCGTTGAATGTAAGGTTACACTATGTTTGCTATGGAATTTAATCTGTCTATGGCCTCTGAAAGTTGACCAAATGTGCATTAGCTTTGCTTATAGCCCCTTTGTGTGGTTCTCTCCTGTTAAAAGCCATTTAAATAAAATTAACGTTAATAATGTAGATCTAATGTATAGTTCCATGAAGCTTACAGAAACTGAATAGCATTTTGGTATAAGAAAAATTCGACCAGCATGACACAATTTCAAATCTATGGTTCTATCATTTCGTATCTGAAAGTAGAAAAGTTCCGGTATTTTTATTATTTGGAACATTTTATGCATAAAAACTGGGAACTAAATTTAAAAAACTTGGGTAACTTATCAGTATGAAGTCCATATCTCAATGAAAATAAACTGGGAGGATATAAATTGAGAACTTACCTTAAGTAACAGCATTGTAATTCGTAGCATATACATATTTTAATTGAAAATGACAAAATGTGCCCAACTTTGCTTTAAAATAAAAATATGATGAAAAACGCAAATAATGGTGCCTCAAAAGTTCTTTAAAAAGTTTAATTTTCTATGAAATATATTTTTCTTTAAATTTGCTGTGTTTTAAAGTTCAAAAGAAAAATTTGCAAAATCATCAAAGTCTCAGGATTCTCAGGATCATAACCTTCTGTGTCATCCTTTTTTTGATAACTTATTCTTTCCTATCTACAAATTTCACTTTGAAATTCTGGTACTAGAGATAGATAATACTGAATTCTGCAAGAGTGCTGCCTGTGGAACCCAAATTTGCAAGTGTCAAAGCACTACAACCTTGCCTCATGGATGTGTACATGAATTCCAAATGTCGAGGTGCAGACTTGTGCTTCGTATCCTTTTGGCCATGTCCCAGAAAGTGTTTTGCACCCATTTCTTCAATTCAACACCTGAGTGATATCTGGTCCTGATGGGATGGTTTTATTTTATCCTCAGTCTTCTCAGCCTCTTTTGCTGTGTGAGTTGCAGTGCTGAAAACACTAAGTCTTCTTTGCAAAACTCTCTTAGGGTTTAAGCTCTTTCTGAATTATTTCAACACCCAATGACTTGGTTCTAAAGAGTAAATTCATTTCTATCTTTGTTTTTACATGAACACTAAATTTGCTTGTAGCTGTTTGAGAGCATTTCCTTTCCTGCATGCCCATATATTTATTACATCTTTCCATCATCATTCCTGAATACATTTATTTGCTTTGATTTTCTATCCTGAGTATTTCTTTGTTGTTGAAATAAAGGAGTTCTGTACTACTAATAGTTATTGAGACACTATATGCAGTGTAGTACTGTGTGTGCATATAAATAAAAATCCAATTCCATTTTGCAACTGAAAAATGGGTGGACATCCTCTTTGCAAAACTGTTTCAAACGCTTGTTGATGTCCTAAATCCAACCAATTTTTGAAATCGTAGAGGTCGAGAGAATCTATCTGGTGTTTCAAAAGAAATTGTGCATGTTAATTATCAATTAAATATGAATAAAGAATGAATGGCCTAATTAATTGTTAAAAAATGTTATCATTGTATTTAATGTATACATATATTGTAATGTGACAAAAGTGATATTGGAGAAAATTAAAACTTAGTTTTGTCATCACATTTTTGAAGGTCATTGAATTATATTTTCAGTTTTCAAATAATAAATAGAAAAATGAACTAAATTAGGATATTATAATGTATTTTAGGGACTCTGATTTCATCATAATATATTTTTTAAACTGAGGTTTCATTAATAAATTTTAGGTTGACTTTATTTTCTCTGTGGTAGAAGTTGAGCCAGTGAAATGTTTATTATGTTATTGATGAATGTTGAGGGTAACTTTGAAGTTAATTAAATAGTGCTTACAAAATTTGCCATTGCATTTTATGTGAATTAGTCTATGATAATTCTTGGAATAACAAACAACTTTGGTGCAGAGCATACTTTATTTAAAAAAAATCATTTAAAGCAATTCAATTGGAATATGCTTGACAAACTACAGAATTAAATATCATATGGCATCTTCAGTGGATACTTAATCGATGATTCTTATGTCAAGTCAGAAGATTGTGTACAGTGTCTGCATTCCATTTCAAAGGTTGTTGATTTGATTCCTGCTAAGGATATAATAATGAGATATAAAAAGTAGATTTGTAGAAACAAAGTAGAACGTTGAGAAGTAAAATATTTCTTTCTTTAATAATCAGAGAAACTTTTAATTTACCAGATAGCTCTGCAGGATTATTTTCATGTGATATTGATTTTTTCAATTAATAAGTACTTATATATTAGCAAATGGGTGGACTTATTATAATAATATTTTTAAATTCATGTATTTACATCATTTGTTCAGGGTAGTCTCATTGTTTAACTAGCATGTGCTAAGGAAACGGAAAATGGTTTTCAATAACTTAATTGGAATAATTATAGTTAGCATTGATAAAACATACAAGGTTTCATAGATAGCTTTCTGGGCTTGCTGAATATGGAGCATTTTGTTGTTCAATGTTTCTATCATGCTACGCCAAGGATCTTCAGGAATATGTCGCGGTAGAGGGCAAAATGAGCTACAGGATGCTCATTACAATGAGAAACATTGAGCCATAAAATGCTCCACACAAAATCAATATTTAATTAATTGAACTCAGCATTAATGTCAGTAATTTGGTATGCATGAATATCAGTTCCACCATTCTTAGGAAATTACAATATCTTGGAATTAAATATGTCAATAATCAATAATATAATCAATGGCATTAATCAAGTTTGCATTTCAAATGATAGCCATAGTAAAATTTATATTGGACCATTATTTGATAAATGGGTCATGTTAACATACACATATAACAGTATTTTTAAATATACACTCAAGGAATCTTATTTATATTATTTAAACCTACCGATTGAACTACAGTTGACTTATACAGTATTTTGTCTCCAATTCCTTCCAAATTTTGACAAAGAATTGTTTGTTGTTCTGGGGAAGAAAACAAAAATAAAAAAATTACTATTATTAAAGACAATAATTTAGCATGAACACTCATTTGAAGAATTATTTCATAACTATGTCAGTAACATTTGAAGAGTGTTAGGGCAAAATACTCGTGAAATTTTATTAGATACTTACTTGACAAGTGAAAAAATTATTGCCTAAGTAGCCTGTGCTTTGCAATATAAATGTTTGTATGGAGTGATTACATGATTTGCAGTTTATTAGAATATTATTTTTATAATTTTGAGAACTAAATATGATTGGCAATAAAGTTGCTGTGTTTAGCAGTCACTATCATTCATATAAATGTAAAAGCATTTAAACTGATTTATAAATAGAGTAATAGGAAACACTCAATATATTCATTTAAATTGATCCAGCTAATAATATTGGGAGGGGAGGCTCATTGAAGGTATATATTTCTACCATAACGTTTTAAGACCAAAAGGCTTGTATGGCTATTTTCATTTTTTCAAAGTAGAATACTTCTCTTGCATTTCTAATAAAGTTGAATAGCTGAGTAGAATAATGGAATCAATCAACAATAGAGCTATTTTCCTGTAAGGATTAATTTGAAGAATTAGAGATGCATAGGCTGTATGTTGATTTTTTTCTGTATAAATAATATATTTGACCACCTCATTGCCTAGACTTAGACATTTTGACACAAGAGGGTGCTCAATCCTCATCTGATGGCCCAAGTTTAATGCAGGAAGGATGCAATGTGGGGATCCTTTATAATTATATTTCTCCTGGTGGACCATTGCAGCCACTTTCATGGGCTGGGTATAGTGTTTTGCATTCAAAATGTAGGCCATAGGGTCCTCACCTTGGGTCCAGATATTGAAACGTAAAGGTTGATTGCAATCAGGGTACACTGATTTCCTTGTTAAAATCATGATATAAACACATGATTTTTATGTATTTTTTTATTCTAGTAGATATGCACCTAAAATAGTTACATTTTTTCAAATATTACTTAGGTATATTCTTTGCATTTTAATAGTTATGAAACTGTTACCATTGTATAATTATAACCTCTTTTGCAGATATGTTCGATTGCTATTGCAATTCGATGCTGTCTCCTATGGAGATGCATTATTTTCTCATGTGATATTGATGCCATTGGCCCAGAGGCACAACCTCAATTACAGGCTTCTAGTTTGGGGCGAGAGGGCAGATGTTTTACGAGCTTGCACAACATCTGTTTCACAGGTAATATTGCTATAATTCTGCCTAATTACTGCCAAAGTTGTGAATATTTATGCACTGAGGACCCATAATAACACTGTGTTGGGACCTCAGAAATTCCACTTAATTAAAAGCGAAACTATTTTTGCAAGACTTTAGAGACTTAATTATAATGTAGACCCTTAATTATGCTGTATATAAAACTCTTAGTTGTGTGTCATGCTAAATATATTCTACTTTTCATTAGATGTATTCTGTTTATACAACCTCTAAAATTCAATCCTTTGATGAAGTTCATTCCTTGTATGTGGTATTGGTGATTCCTTTAATAAATCATATACCTAGTTCAGTATTTGAAATGAAGAACTATACCGAGGAATTAATAGAATTTTGGTTGATTATCACATTCGACAAAAGCAACATCCTGGCATGAACTGTCTTTGTTCTCAATGATAAATTGAATGGTGTTTTTAAAATTTCGTCAGAGACAGTAGGCAAACAAACACCAAACCTGGAAAATGCCAAAGCGTTTTACCCTACAATGCTTTATATTGCAAAACAGCTGTAGCTATGTGCAAAATGGAGAACTCATTACTAAGCCTTAACTGTAATTATCATAACCGAAAGAGAAAAATATTGTTTATCATGCATTAAAAACAATGGATATGCTAGTTAAGCATGCTGAGAAAAAATTTCACAGAGCTGTTATTTGGACTGTGTTTGCCAAGAGATTGGTTTTCCATCACATATATGCTTTTTTGAAGTTACTTCCACATATTTATATAAACAACCTCGTATGATCTAAGACAGGGGTGTTCAGAAGTTAATCATGTTTCACAAATTAGTCATTTCACTGTTTTAGGTGGGTATTTAAGGGACATTTGTCTCAGCAGGTAAAAAAATCTCGAGGGTGATTGATGCCTGCCACTCCTTATGTGCACTCAACTGTGGATAAATATTGTAGATATCCACGTTACTGAGAAGCCGAGAGTTGCTCCCAACCTTGTAAAATCTGAGTACCCCTGATTTAAGGTTTAATTATGGATTAAAAGAGGAATTACTCTGTTTCCTGTGAATAAACAAATTTCTCCAATTACATATTTTGATTAATCTGGAGATAAAAACTTTTCAAAAAATTTGTGCATAATAATTTAAGGCAAGCAGTAATGGTTTGCATTGTCTACAGTGCACAATATAGCCTCAAATATAGACATATTTCAATTAGGAATTTGAATTGACAGTCTTTTGTGAAAAGTGCATTATAATATAAATGATAAAATTGCCTGTTGCATACTTTGGCTAAATTTATGAATATTGCAGTGTTTACTAGAATTGTGGTGACTGTGAATAAATAGAGGTTGATCATATTACTTGATAAGCTTTTAGAAATGAAAAGTAACCTTAATATATACATTTTAGTAAAAAGCAGTACTGGAAAAGTATGTGCATTTAAACTTCTAAGATACATTTAATTTATGTGAAAGTTTAATGGTCAATCATGAGAAGTTCTAATGAGATCACTTACTTTTGACAGTTATATCTGCATATGGTAAAAGATACTGAGAATTTGTTAACATTAAGAATAGGTTATGCATATCATCTGATTTATTTCTCCTTCATCTGATTCATGATGGTATTGTCACAACGTTTGGTTTTCACCACAGCATTGAAAAAACTGAAAGTTAATGGTACTTCCCTTTGGTGTATGTATTTTGAGAATGAGATGGATTATCTACCATGTGCATCGACTTTTAGCCATTGTGAATGATCACTTATAACTTATTTTCAGCTAATGGTTCCACTTGAAATCTTTTTGGAGCCCCCAGAAAGGGATCCAGTGCTTCTTGAATTGTACCTTCGTGGCCTTGCAGTTGGTAAGCGTTAATGTGATTTTAGGTAGCATGATCAAGTTGTATGGCTTGTAAGGTATCTTTTTGAAACTTCTTTCATCTATGTAGGTATAGTGAAGGATGGTCGAAGTCCTATTCCATACAGGATTGCAGTTCATCACTTAGGAACTGCACTCAGAGAAACATCAAATGAAATAAAGCATATTCCAGAAGCTGTTATCAAATCTCTGAGATCCAAAGTTGGAAAGCTTCCCAACCAGGTAGGAAGCCTTTCTGTTTTGTCTTTCTCGGGTTTAAAGAACAATGAAATTCTAAATAAATTGTTGTTTTTTCATTCCTGAAATTTAGGAATTAGAATATTTATGTTCTTTGGTCACTTCATGTTTGTATTATTATTAACACAATGTGGGATTATGGTGTACAACAGCTTTCATGGCAATGGCTAGCTTAAAAATATCTTTTGCTTTTTTGAATGGCCTCATCAGTACTTTTCCTTTGGAGATCATCTTTTAACATTCAGTTGCTAACTTTATGTTA
>LYUA01000414.1:78877-91079 GCA_002093875.1 Calopteryx splendens
TCCCGGTTCAGGCGAATGATTTTTTCACTGTGGATTTTTTGCATATGTAAGTATATAGAAAAGTGGAAGAGGAAAAGACAAGATTGAGAAATCTATGACAAAGAAGAACCATATGAATTGGACACATCTTGAGACAAAATGGATTAGTTAAAAATATAATGGAAGGGATGGTCCTGCAAGGAAGACCAAGGGACAAGTACATAGGACAAATAAAACAGAAAAGTTATCAGGGCTTAAGAGAATTGGGAAGAATTGAGGGCTGCAGTCAATCGATCTTAGAATTAAAACACTGATGATGGTGATGGAATTGGTTTTGAGAAAATATTGGTCATCACATGAAATAAGCAGGTGAATTGAGTTGGTCAAAACAAATAATTGAGAAAATATCAGATGGCTTCCTATTATCTTTTCAAGATATCTTTGTCATTGTAGGGACAAAGGAATGGTCACATTCACGTGACTTTGTGGGAACCAATAGCAAATAAGCAGGCAGGGCCTAACTGACGATAAATTCAGTTGCTTTCCAGCTTTTGTTGAGTGAACTTCATCTCGCCTTGTGCAGTGTTGCAAAGTGATCGTGTTTCATATATAATTGTGAAAGCCATTTGCCTTGCGTCGAGTGCATTCAGAGAGAAACGGCAACACTGTCATTCGCTTCTCGCTTTTATGAGTGTACCCCCACCCCCTTGCAGTGGAGGCACTCAATAAGTTCTGAGCTCGCCTGAATGGTCAGTGACCAAAAGATATTTTGAACCAATAATAGACTCCTAAGATGATATTTTAGATACATAGCTTCTAGTATAGTTGACTGAGATACTAGGTTATGAGGCTCTAAGCAAGAAAAACTGAATATTTCATGATCAAACTTTTGATTAACAATATATTTTCATAGCCTTGGCGTGGTTTTACATTAGTGATAAAAAGAGCTTTTAAAACCTGTAATGTGATTGTTTTGGCAGACATTTAACACCTGAAAAAAATTTCATAATTGACAAACCTCTCATATGATAATTATGAAGTATGATATCATGCATAATATTTAAAACTTTAAGAAAGTGCTTCAGATTATTGAAATGCGTACATAAATTAAATATAATGAAAAAATTACCAAAGATGCATCCTTGTATGAAAATATTCTTTAAATTACACTTCAAATTCACTAAGGTAGTGCATTTGAAATTAATGAGAACCATGCCATAGCAGATGTTGAAATGATAATGTTGTAATCACATAATATAAGTACAAAATCAAATAATTCTATTAAAAATGGGGTAAAAACAGGATTTTTGATGAGGGTGTATCACAGTGACAAATTAATTAATGGTTGCAACAAAATTATTGAAATACATCCAATTGTAGGAATTTGCACTAAAGTCAAATTTGGCTGCAGCTAAGTTTTATCATTGGAATATGGAATTTATCATCGGATTTAACATGAAATAGTATGCCACATAGGGTTTTCCTTTTATAAAATAAGGCTTCATTGTCCAAATATATGTAAATCAGGAAAATTGGGCTCAAGAGACTTCAAAGAAAATTCAAAATGGATATTTCAATGTGAATTGCATGTATATACAGCTTTACACAAAGACTGTGATTTATCATTGATGAATTCAATAACTTTTTGAAAGGTAAACTTAGCACTTTTCCACTTAATATTAAATTTTAATTTAATAAATTAAGAATGGAAAAGTGCCAAGTTATTTACCCTTCAAATATGAATATCTTTTGCAGCATCATGCTACTTTATAGGAGAAGTAAATAATAATTGAACCATGAGAAAACCAGGGAATATACTTTAACTTGTAATATGATTTTATAAATATAAAACTATCCTTATTGTATATACACATCTTAAAAATACTTAGTTGTGCAGTAGTATTGCTCACCTAGCCCAAGTGCAAGTTTATTCAAATGCCCTTCAACTTTTATTCTATTATCTTGACTAATAAAACAACATTTGGTGCAGTTAGTACTTTTTTGGGTACATTTTGGGAAGTGAAATTGTCTAATGCAGCCAAAAATGTAAATATGTGATCAGCAAGTTCACAATTTGCTAAGATTAATTTTTGTAGTCAATGCCATTTTCATTGGTAATCATTTATTATGTGAAGAATTGTTTTCGGTAGCTATATTTTCTGTCTTTTAAGTCAAAGATATGTAGTGTACATTTGAATTTAATTTAATTTTATTGGCTATGAAACAATATAAAATTTTATTTCAATGAACATAACATCTGTTCTAATTAACCATGTCACTGAGATATATTATTCACACAAAAAATTACACAATGGAAAAGGAAGGACTGTTGAATAATTAAGGTCATGTTAGACTTTAGTTCTAGATGAATTTGCTTGGAATATAGGTCAGGGAACTTCTTAGTGCATGTACTAAAACTTCTTGTTGGTTTGTGGGGATGGCACATACTTCACCCATTTTTCTTTTTGTACCCCCTTTCTTCTTGGGTGTTGCTTTGCCCAGTAATGCCAGCAGGACCAAGGGATTCCACTTTCACATAGGGTAATCTCTGAAATGGCATGGTTCATGGGGGAAGGGTGTACTTCATGTTCAACTGAATGTTGAGCGTTTGCAGTAGAAGTGCAAAGTACAAGCAGTGAGTAATCAGCAGCTGAAAATGTAATGAGCCAATCAACTATGTATTGACTAGGGAGAGGGCTGGGATGTTCAAAAGAGAAATCTGGCTTATGTTTTCTACTCTCTTGCTCTGTTAATTATTGGTTGGTTTTGCTGTGCAAATGCCGATAGTCAAAATTTATAATGAATATAAGCTGACTCATCAATATTTACAGACATATCTCATCATTCATTTAGGTATTTGGTTGTAAGTGGCCAAAGACTCTTCTTTATCATCTTAGGCTATTCATTGTCTGCTTTTCTGAGTTTTTTGGGCATCGTCTACATTAAGTTGATCTTCTTGCAGTCTCTTGCTAATTTGTTGCTGAATTACACCCACTGGAATGCCATGGAATGAACTGAATGATGCAGTAAACCATGGAAAACATTATGCAGTTGACTATGAAAAGTGATGGCATAGATGCAGGTGTCAGGATTTGTTTGTGGCTCTTGCTCAGTGCATGTGCTTTATTTACATGTACATGGATTTTTTTAAAAATTGCATATGAGGCATATTAATTAAGGTGCATAATGTATTTCTATTAAATAAAATTTTAAAAATATATTTGGCTTTTATTATCCAATTATTTATTTTTTACAGTGTTTAATTAATTTTCTTTGTTGTAAGGAAATTTTTAAGTCAATGGCTATATTACAGTCACATAATGAATATGGTATTTCAGTGACACATTTCCTTTAAAGTCAGAATCAGTAATAAAAGACAAAGAATTCCCTAAGGATTTGCTTATGGTACAGAAACAATGAATAAACAAGAGTAAGCATAATAATAACACCAAACTGAATTGTAGTTCCTCTCAAATATACACATGAAAAAGAATCAGCTCTGAGATAGGTAAAAGTGATACTTCATCTCATTCAAGGAGCTTTCATAAATTACTCTTTCTGATCTGGGATTGATTGGTATTTCATGTGACCATTCTTTTCGCATTCTATCTAGTTTTCTTTTAAGTATTTTTAACTATCTCATAAAATTCTTCTGAAGTTGTTACATTAATGCATGTTGAGATGCCCAATTAGGTATACCAGTTAATATTTATATGGTCGAGCCAAAAATATACCAAACTTATCATACCAAGCTATTGATAATATGCCAAATGATGTTTGTGTCATCAGTTTTTGGAGAAAATGCATTTTGAGCTGTGGTTAAATCTTAAGTTTTGTGATAAATATTTAAAAAAATTACATTAACTATTAATATGCCACATGTGCCATATAGTTATGAAACTTCAATGATATCACTCTGTGAGTGGCTCAAACACCTCAAAGTACTTGGCATTGATGGAAGATGATCCCCGTCAGGTGAATCTTACACAGCAATGAATGAACATGGAAGGAGATCAGACAAGCCTAAGGGCAAACAACAGATGATATAGTGAACATTTTGGAGATGTATCATGTAACCCTGGCGTAAAAGTTTCCTATGAAAATTAAAGTTCTGTTTTAAATTTTGACTTATTTTTTTACTCTGTCACATATGTAATATATTACAAGTATCCGTTTAGATAGTTGAGTCATTTTAACAATTTCATCATTCAGTTTTTTTTACAATATTAAGAATGGGAATATGATAACATTTTAGAACTTTGAAGCAAGCTTTACTTTAGGTTTTATTAATAGAAATTTGGTCATGTTACCCATAAATCCTTTAAAAATGGAATTTAATTGCCAATAGTAAAAAATGTGAAGAGACAGAATGTTTTATCAATTATTTATCATATAATTAACTATTGTTCATTTTACATAGAAATTAAGTTCTGGTCTGATTAAAAGGATTCTCTCTGGCTATTATGGAGTAGGTATAGCTTAAAAATGTAGTCCCAAAATGTTTTGGTGTTATGAACTTCTTAGAAAATTCAATTTGATAAGTTAATATACCCGTATATATTTATCTGCACAATGTGCTGACATCATTAGTTTGTATTCCGCATTTGAAACTATTTTATAACTAATATTTCCCTTTAGACCAAACAAATGGAAATACACATGTATAAAATTAACTTCAATTTTGTAGTAAATGTGAAGTGCTAACAAAGAGCATGCATATCATTATTGAAAACATGATCAAATCATTTTTTAATGAAAAAATTATTTGAAAAAATTTTAATGACTCAAGCATGATACATATGAAAAATATTTTTTGTTGATCACCCTAAGCCATTTATATACTTAATATTGAAAATTCATTTAGATTTTGTACATTGGAAATGCTCATTGTGACTCATCCAACGTGGCTGTTATTTATAAAATTAATTCAGTATACAAGAAAAGTATTTTGCAGCTCAAATAACCTATGTTGTAAAATGTGCATAGTTTTGTATTTTGCAAGGCAGAGGTGGCATTCTAAATATGCAAATAGGTTGAGCTGTTATTTTAGCAAAGGAAAGTGTTTTAACCATTGATTATGAGTTGGTCATCATCTAAAGTGAGAAAAAATTATGTTAATCATTTGCTTATGTAAAACATTTTTGGGAAATTGTTTTTCCCTCAAATCAACTGTTATTTAATAACAAGTTATTTAGTAACAAGTTATTTAATTACAATTTTATCAAAATGAATAATCTGATAGACAATATACATTTATTAGTAATAAAAGTCTAATTAATAATTGGCAGAGTTGAACAGTTTGTTTACAATTAGAAAAATTGTCTTGGTTTACTACAAAGTTTGTAGTAATATCCATAGTCTTAAAATTCATGAGAAAGTTTTGTGTGGCTTTAATGGAAAAGCAGAAATACAATGTTTAAGCTATCCCATTAATAAAATGGGAGATAAGAGAGTGATCTGATTTTTTGAAGTTATGTCACGTTATGTGTGTCCAGCATAGTCTTAATGCATTTTCTGACAAAACTGAAAGTGTTATAAATCCTCAATGTATGCGTGATATGTTTTATTGATGTATTCTGAATTGCACCAGTAATGCAGACTCATGAACACTAAAATGCCTTAAATAGAAGTAGAGGACATAAAATGGGCTAGAAAATAATTCCGTAAGAAGGCCATCCATGATTGATGCTCAGCCATCTCTATTGAGCTCAGAGAATATTTATCAAACAAATCATACCTTTTCCTTATCACCACAAGAGGTTTTTAAATGTCTTTTTTTGAAGTCTTACAAAGGTAGAAAAAAGAAGCATAGTCCTTGTGAGATGAATTCGGCGAACCAGTCTGCCATCAGTGATAGCGTTCCATGGGCAGAGTCAATGTGGATAGGACATCATCAGTCCATCCCATTCACCCCACCAATTGTAAGAAGCCATCTCCAGAGGAGGGGATGATGACTGCATGTTGGGTGGTCCTCCCCAGCAGAATAACAGCCATAGTCGCCCACCCTCTTCCGGGCCGAACCTTATGCCTGCAGCTGCAGATTCCTGTTGCAGTCACCAGGGTAAGGGGGTAAAAAGAGGCAAAGGGTTGGAGTTCGCTGTGAACAGTGTGTTCGCAGGCATGGTCGATCTGTACTAGGGACCTGCAGATCTGGCCTTGCCTTTATTGGTATGTTGATGGTACTAGGACCTGGACGTAAATATGGCATTCTCCTTTCCTTTGGAGTGGAGAATTTCAGTTGTGGGAGCCTTGAAACATAGTATCAATGACTGATTGCTGAAAAAAGTTTGAAACACAATTCTGTTGAAATTCCTGTAATAGGGATTGAGAAAAGCAAGTAATTTACTTTTTTTTTTAACTTTTCCTATATATTTCTACTTGAGGTTATAAGCATGAAAATTATCATACTTTGGATTGACCAAATCTAGAGTTCTTTTCCTCAGTCAGAGCTACTTGGTAATGGTTTTACTACTTCTAATATGGTTTACGAGGAAGCTGGAAAAGTAAAAGGCGTAAATATCTTATATCACTCAACTGTAACCTTAGAGTGGTGAGTGAACTTGAGTTATTTTATTTTGATGAATGCAAGTACTTTTAATTAATATGGAAAGTATGTACTGTTTAAAGATAAATTAGATTCTTGAAAGTATCGACATTCTTTAATCTAATTCTATCATTAACTCAATATGATGAGCAAATGATTGATATGCCTGGCTCATTAGCAAAATTAATCTACAAAAGCAATGGAAACTATATAATTGTACTGGAATGCAAGTTTATGTACATCCATAGCAACTAAACAAATGAGGAGCCATATCCAAATTAAAGCTAAGTAGCTGCTTCATTTGAATTTGTATGTGTGGAAAGAATTGAAGAAATGAACCAAGAAGAATACGAGACATTGTTTCTTTTGAATTTAATGCAAATGATCATTTCTCATTGGTTAAGCATCTGTGGTATGTGTATATTTAATGCTGACATTTATACTTGTTGAAAGATGTTTTAGGCAGTTGGCTGGATTCTTGCACCTATATTTTGATTGCCAAGGAAGTTAGACTGGTCAAGCAAGGATAGTCCAATTAGTTGTTCAATGTTAGGTAATTCATTATGCCTATTATCGCTACAATTTTTTAATTTGATGGTACATTTTTTTTCAGACAATGTTGCCTCCAATTTGCATAAGCATTTCAATGAGAAAAAAGACAATAGAAACATCTCTGTTTTTCTGTACAGTGATTGGGTAAATTTTAGACATTAGGGAATTATGAATTATTTTTATTGTCTACAGGAAAACTTGGTAGGCAATTAATTGAAGAAACTATTTTAACCATTAGAAATGATTATAATTTTTGTGTCCCCGATAAAAATGGATGCTGGAATATTTAACAGGTTCTTGCAAGATCAGATGCTAGATGTAGCAGGCAGTAGCAGGATCAGGTATGACTTAGTAAGATCCTGCAAACATTCAACAGGAGTAATCACAGGGCCATATAGATACATGAGAAGGTTGCTGAAAGAATCTAGTAGGAAGTATATCCTTTTGCAGTATTCACAAGGGCATGCCAAAAGTGTAATGTGATAAGGATGTTTCTTAGTGAGGCTATACTATGAAGGTAGAAGTAGACAAATCAAATATGTTTGTAACTGGCCATCTCTGGCCATATGTTTTAAAAATAAAAATTGAGTACAGTTGACATGTAGAGAGCTCAAAATATTATTATTGTTTGGATCTGCAGGAGAGTTTTCTTGTAAAAAATGCTCACAGAGGGGAAACAGTTGATACACTTAAAAATCAGTACTGCATCAAGAGCTATTGTGGAACGGTTGGCAATTGTAACCATTGTGGAACGGTTGGCAATTGTTTGCCAAGATATGCACACCGAGTTAACTTTTTTCACTGCTATCATGCAATGTTTTCTTTCTCCAGACCAGCCTCAAGAGGTATGAAAGAACTTTATTTCAGTCTATGATATGGTCACAATAGCTATTTTTAAATATATCTCTTGTACAATTGATTGTATTTGAATTTTAAATGCCATAATAATTTGTCAAATGTATTTATTTTAACTTCACAACATCTTTTAGTTTGCTGATTAATACCTATACATTACCCACCAGATGAAAATAATCAACTGGGTTTATTTGATGAGAAGTAGTAAATGAAGTTTATTTAAGAAAATATGCATAATTTCTTAAAATTTTTTTAGATATAGTTGGTACTCAAATTTTTGCATGATTTTTATAAATTAGCTATAAATATATATAAACACTGATTTTATGTGAAATACCTGAGGAAAATTAGAGAATTAAATTGTAAAAAGTTGTATATACTAATTGTACATGCACACAATTTCTGCAGATTTTTCAAAGCATGTTCCACAACTTTTCTCCGCATGAGATATATTTGTGTAGTGAGTGTAGGCTTAGTAAAAATTAAGTCGAGAATTTTCAAGTGTAATATATTAATTTTTCCAAAGCTTTCACAAAAATATCACATTTTCATTTAGATATTACTTAATAGCTAAGTATTCATGAATGCTGATATATCAGCTCACTTGGTTGGCTGAAAACACAATGTTGTGTGCCAGGTTAAAATAGTATCCCTTCCATTAAAGTGTTATAAATGGCAATAGAAATATTGTCACACACTTCATTTAAATGAGTAAAATGTTTAAGTAAAACTTTGTTCCATACAATCACAAAGTTCTTATTTTATAAAACTGAGTAAAAAAAGCTTGGACAATGGGTCTGTGCTCCCTGGGACAGAGCCTACTCATGAGATAATACTCTTTGAGTGCATAATGGTTATATTAATTTGCAATTGCCTACTTACAGTTTTATCAATTTGTCTATAACTGAAAAATCAGATCATTGAAGTCATAGTTATTGGTAATATTTATTCAACATGAAAATGCCATGTTTATCAACAAGTGAACAACTCGCATTACAAATGTAGGATGAACATAAAATCAGCCTTAAGTTACACATATTTCAGGCTATAGATGAATCATTTATCAATGTGCATTCAATTTTTTATAAATGTTAACAAAAAAATATACATTGGGTTTGCATTTATGGACTTCACGTCAACCATTTTAGGACCCAATAAAATATACACACTCTTTTTCACTCTAAATATTTATGAAAGCATGAATTAGGCCTTAAGGTATCCCTTTTGTTGGGAAATTCTATTTTTAGTTAGGTAATTTAAGTGTCCCTTCCCTCAATTTTTCCCTAGATAAGCAACTGTAACATTTGCAAACTTCTAGTACTTTGATATGGTTAGAAAATTGGACTCATCAATGTCAAACATTTCGACTTCGAGGATTACTGGGTTAAAAATGATCAAAACATATGACCGTGTTGGAAAATTTATTCACTTGTGAATCTTTATGTAAGCAAAGTTGAATAGGCAATGGCTTCCAACTTGAAATATTGAGCGAATTTAAAGCTTGTGTTGTACATCAATATCCCTTCAATCAAAATGAAATTCCCTTGGGAGTATGTCTATACACCAGTCCTTACACTGTCAGTGATATTCCACTACAACTTGCAGTAGGCACGGTTTTTCATCCTCCTTGTTGACAGGCATTGATTCAATTGCATTTCAAGGTACAACATCAATTTAACACACGATAGCTCTTAATGAGAATCAGAAATATAATCTTCTTAAATTTCCCACGAAGAAGGCTATGATTCAAAAAGTCATCCACTGTCTTGATACAAAAAATAATATCTTGCAATGAAACTTATCTCTCGGAGCAATTTTTTCATACCCTGTGCACATATGGTGATTGAAATTAGAGATTTAGTCTTGATACTTTAGTGATTCCACTCCCTTAGATTTCATCCATGGCTCAAGAAGGCTCAAAGTGAGGTATGGTGTCTTACCACTTCTGAGAGATTCTTCAAGTAAATGGCAAATTTGCACAGTATAATTGAAGAAACATGAACACTTAAGGAAGAATTAAGTCTTCATGAAATATAATCCCAGTATGGCACAGCTAAGGCAACTCGATTAATGAACCATCCTTTTACATAAACAGCAAGGATAAATATATTAGCACACATAACACAATCTCTTCTGTTATTTAATAGTCAGCCAGTACTGGATGCAAAATATGACATTCTTGAGGCCTTCCTCCAAGAGAAATGCTCAACTCTATTTTTTTAGATATTTCTAGTCTTCCCTTCACAGAGCTTTAAAATAAAGCAGCCAATCAAAACATGTGAAAGTAGGGAGTACTATGCACATTATGAAATCATCATATTAAATAATTGATAGCTGCATTTGATTAACCAATTATTTGTCTTCTGAAGATTGCTCCAGTGCTGATGAGACATGTGTCCTGCATAATGGTTTTTTACATTGACTTGTCCATTTTTGATGATGATAACTAAATCTCTTGAAGAGAGGATTGCCAGCCCCAAAAGACAGTGTGACAAAATGGCTTTCAAAATAGTTTTATGCATAATATGCCACAGGGAACACTTGGCAGGTCTCTCCCCGGTCATGGGATGCATGGCACAGCTGCACCATCTACAAAGCCTGCTAATAAATAATAAATTTTCGTTTAAAATGCATAGAAGGTAATAAAACATATTCAATCCATTAAAAACGTATCCACTTACCTTTGATGTTCTCTGTGGAAACATAAAGATGATTCTGAGCTCACTCACCTGCTTCAGAATCCATTTTACCATGGGATTTCCTTTGCTACTTTTCTTCTAACAGCAGCCTTCTCTTCTTTACTGGCCATGATTTCGTCCACGACACCCATACTTCCATGGTGCTCATATTATCTCCGAGTGAGGTGAAATTCAACGTCAACCAGAACCTTAATAATCTGAAGTTCATATGTCTGCACCACATCCAACAGAATCACTGTAAGTCAATTATTTAAGGGATCGTAAATTAGATGCCTCATTGCAAGAACATTTTGCTGAATATTTCCCCATGTACTGTGAACCTTTTTCACTAAAATAAGTGAAAAAAGCAATTTTTAGGCAGATTACATTTGCAATTTTATGGTAAAAAATCCCAATTAAGAGACTGGGTCTCCATTTTCTCTCCTCTCAGTCATTAAGCTTCATGGAAGATTACCAGTAATGTCAATCAAGCCACAGAATGCATCCAGGATTTTGTGAAGAAGGGTTTTACTGAAGTGAGTGGTGGTGAAGGACAAATTGACATGAATTAGCTAAGTTTAAAAAGGAGAGATTGCATACATCAATGAAAATGTTTCCTGTGATGCAGGAAGTAAAAAAGGAAAACCATTGTCTAGCTGTTTGATTGAATTGGAATTAGTTTCATGGAAATAATTTTTCAGAGGTATGTATTTACTACATTGAGTTGAAAAGTCTGATAAGAATAAGTCTAAAAAATGTAGATAAATTAGAGCTTGATTGTTTTGTTGTAGGTAAAAATACTTTAGCATGCTATTTTTTCTTTTCTAATTCATTAAAAAAATTGTTTTACTCGTGTTTACTTATTTATGAACATTTGATAAAATGTTTATTCAAACCACTTATGTGTGAGCCATCAAAATTATTTTGATGCTAAAAAAATACAAAATGGTGAATTTCAATGGGTGTGTACAGAGAAAAGAAAAAATAGTGCTTGTTATTCAATTGTGTAATTGTAAAATTGCTGAAGCAATTAATTATTTTAGTTTAGCTGAAGTCTTCTTCACAAATGTTGAGAATGTCTTCTTATGTAATAGAAGATCATCATCACACAAAAGATGTTCAATATGAAGCAGTGCAAGCAGTCACTCCTTGTAAATTAAAATGGTCGTTTTCCATAATGAGGAGGAGGGATACTGTAAATACTGTAATAAAGAAATAATTTATGGGCCCAACTTGATTCATAGTGTCATCAACACAAGCTTATGTATGATGTCAATTTCTTTCACATTGGTAAAATCATTATGATAAAATTCATGCACGTTATAGTATCTGTATTGCCAAATATGAATTTTATGCTGAATTAGTGATGCAATTACATTGGGCAATTATTTAATACTTGGACGAGTATCTCAGCACTTGGAGAGTGAACAACATGGTAAAAATAGCAAAATATTGTTGTGAGAAATTAATGATTAAAGAATGTATAGGTTTTGAAAGTCAATGAGAAAATTAAATAGAATAATATAGGAAATAGTTTCCTGCATGACTTGGTGGAACTGCTTCATGATTAAATGAGACAACACTTTGTAATTCC
>LYUA01000414.1:101988-112735 GCA_002093875.1 Calopteryx splendens
AAAACAAAAAAATACTATGCATCTTCAGGAACAAGTTGACTATGTATGGGTTAAAACTGACACATACTGATAGAAAAAAGCAGCTTACTTTTGTGCTTTTTGTGGGATGTCATATTTCCTACGTGTCCTCCCTCCTTGCTCCCTGGTGGCTCTCCTCCACTCCTCCCTCCCCTTTGGGCCTGCCATAATATGCGGACTAAAGCATTCGTGCATGAAGCTGTTTGTATTTCAGAATATTGAAAGGTTTGGGGACTGACTCACGTGTTCCAATCATTTAGGTAAAAAGGCACTTAAGGAAGATTAAAAATCACAGTAAACAGCCCGAAGGACGGTTTGGTAGCTAAGGTTAGAGCTCACCAGTACTAAGCCCTAATTCGGCATGTGAAATTCACACGTAAGGGTAGGGGGGCCTGTTTCTTTCCCTCTGTACCGCCTGTGATTTCCCAGGATGGCCTGGTACCAGAAAAATGGTAAACAGCTTGGGTGAAGCTGAGGGTTCCAAGAGGCATCACCGGGACCACTGGACTACCACACCCCATTAAGGAAGCTTAGAGAGCAAGGAAGAAATAGAAGTGAAAATTGCTTTTGGAAGAGGAGGTAAGTACACAATACCATAAAGGCAATGATAGTACATTATATAATAGAAAGAAATATAGAAGGCAATCAAATCTGTTTGTTTGAAGAATATTTATGATTTTTCGAAAGATGAGAGTACAAGTTAAACTAGAGAGTTGAAAGCAGAAGTGGTGTAGGTAGAGGTTGTGTCGCCTGGGGTGGTCCCCAAGACATGCCACCTTCTTCACCACACAGGTTTTCATTCCTACTTCCCACTTGGGGAAAGAATGGGGGAGAAGTCTGTCTCTCCTGGAGGGGGAAGGCACCCCACAAAAAGAGAAGACACTTCCCCTAACTACATCCCCTAGAGTATGTGGGAGTGGATTGAAGGGTAGGTTCTCATTTGAAGCCTCTTAATGGATCATATTGCATTGGAAAGGGTAGTGGATGGAGAGTAAGGATGATGTGGGCAGTGACAGGTTAGGATTTAACAGGGGGTTGTTTGTTCTCTTTAGTGCTTGTTGACGAGCATTTGGTTAGCAAAGCATGAAAGTTTCTGGAAGAGTGAATGAAAGTAGGTAGGAATCTGATTTTGACTAGAGCAGCGATGCAGGTGATAAGTATATGTCTCTTAGCATTGAAATGGTACTGGACATTTAGGACAAAGAGTGATGCTTGGATGTGATCAAGAGGGACCAAAAAACTTGTGGCACATAATACGACCCAATGTCTCAAATAGCCAAGAGTTTCTGGTTCCTCCCAAGGTCTTCAACTAATGATGATAGCTTGTGGGAGGAGGTATTTGACTTGACACGAAGGGTATGATTAGTTACTTATGAGCAATGCACATCTTAACATTCATTTCTGGTGCATCAAACGATTTGATTCACAGATTGGAAGTTGACCTCCCACACTGAAATTGCATCCAAATTCGGTTCAATTGCATCGTCTTCTTTTAACAGTTTTAGCTTTAAACTGAATTATAACTAATATAATTTGTATTTCAATCTCTAATTGATGTAGTACTTAAGTCTTTAATTAAAAGTGTGTTTGCATTAAGTGAAGTCAGCAGGAATATTTATTAACTTACTGCATGTTTTATATCACACTTTCTGGTCTGGATTTGTTCAGTCTTCTATTTCTGGTGAATTAAATTTTTAAGTTATTACGATTAGAAATTTAATTACAGGCTAGCAAATCAAGACATTCATGGTATTTTAAAAAGCGATCCACGCACAGCATTTAATCTGAAGGCAGGTTTGAAAGGTGAGGGTGGAGCTCATATAATACTGAGTCCAATTCTGGATGAAATTCACACTCCAGGATAAGGGGAGGGGGAAGTTCCTTTCTCAGTGCCACCTGTGCTTTCGCAGGAAGATGTGGTACCCGAAAAATCATGCAGCTTGGATGAAGCTGTGGGTGCCCAGAGGTGTTACCCAGAATGGATCCCATGCCCTCTGGCCAATAGTTCAGTGCTCTACCACTTGACTACCATTACCCTGAAGAAGGAAAGTGCACTAAAATATATTTTCAGTCACCTTGCAGATTCCCTTTTCTCTTCCCGTTCTATCCCAGGGAGCACCCTTAAGTACAACTTGAAACAGTGCAGTCATTGACAAAATTCAAGCACTTTGCCATTTTTAAGATCAATGCATACTCATCCATGTAACATACATACTACTGGGTATAATTATTCAGAGCTACTTGACATTCTTATTCTGTTCTATCATTTAGCTGAAAAAAGTCTTTGAAAGTTATCCAATGGCATTGAAGGTTACTAGAATGGGTACACTCCAAGAAGGTAGACTTCTTTGGAACCTTAACTTGCACTTGGGAAAGTTTGCATTTTAAAATTTTTCATTTGATTTCAGTTACTGCTGTAAAGCATTTGGTTTTCACTTAAATTTCAGGGTTCAATTTTCATACAAGAATCATATACCAGGCTAAGAAGGCATAAAAAATAAATATTAAGTTAATATAGTTAAAATACCACATCACCTGAATCCAAAGGGCTATCTCAAATGTTGGGGTAGCATTTCTATGGGATGACATTTCTGTCCAATGTGATCACTCATGTATTATAAATAAATAAAAAACCAAAACAGTGGTTATCATCTCACTACAAGTTAAAAGATATTATTTTAGTGAATATTATTTACAGATCACATCTAGAAAAAAACACCCAAGTTTCATAAATTATAATTTATTTCAATTGAGAATAGAATTGTATTTCATACAAAGTTGATAAAAACAAAATTCCATGGTGAAGTCCCTAGACTCAATCTTGTTACACTTGTTTCCAATGAGTTTCGATAAAGTAGCTTCCAGGGCCCTTGCGATGTAAAAATACCACTTGGCTTTACAATTTGAGAAGCGGAAAAGAGGTAGCTTCGTGTGTGTAATTTAAAAATTGGTCCAATAACTGCACCTACTTTTGATGAGTTATGACTCTTTCTGGATGGTACCTATTTAAAAATTAATTTGTTTAGTACTTGATCCTCACGCACATTAACCACATTTTCATTAATAATCAATTCAAAGTCTTTTCTGTAAAACATTTACTCTTTAATTAGATGACAATAAGTAATGAATGGCACATATTGCTCTGGAATAATGCCATAATTATTATTCCATCATTGCCACCCTTTTGTTTCATATCAGTAATGCCAAAAATGCATTATGTACTGCAACAATGACTTGGCATTCTTTTGCTCTTAGATAATCTAAATTTCTGAAATGAGGCCTCATTCCTACTCAACAAAGGATTTGCCTCTTTGGGGTTGCATGTATATATATATATGCCTTATTGATTATGGAAGATCAATTTTTTAAAACATTTCTCCCTTTGAAACTAATTGGAACGTATCCAGCTTCTTCTGCGTCTCGTTCGAACTTGTATACCTGTACGTTTCCCTGTTCACCGTGACTGCCCTCTCCCCTCTGGCTGTGCTGCAGTCAAGCTCAATGCAATGCAGACGGTTGCCCCACTCTGAGTGCTGCTGGTCATCTGCCCGGTAGACTTTTACTTGAAGGCACGTACTTACATCTCCTGCTTCCCGTACCTGCAAACCAAATGAGCATTAAGCAGCAATGAGAAGTTTGGAAAATGGAGAATTTGCAGGTGTAAATGACATACCACGTGAAATGTTGAGGCGCAGATTCAAATCGAATTGTTTTAATGAAATGTTTAATTTAGGCTTGCCAACTTTAGCTACTCTAAACATTTGGAAGAATGCAATAATTTGAGCTTTTTATGAAGGGAAGGAGAATAAACTGGAATGTAAGAATTGTAGAGCAAGTAGTCTTTTGAATACACTGATGAAAATGCTCAGTGTTGTTGATTGAAAGAGTATGGAAGGTAAATAATATTGGGCAATATCTGGGGAGTGCATTGTGGTTGCATACTTGGTAGGGGATGTGCATGCATCAGGCAAGTATTTGAGAAATGCATGGAAGTGTGGAAGGAAGTTTATTGTGAATTATAACTTTGATTTTATAAATTTTCTGAATTGGAGAACGCATGCATGCTACTAATAAAGTTTTGGAAGTGTTTGAGAGAATGTGGAGTGAATGGGTAGGTACTTATTACATGCTAAATAAGCGACCTATGAAAATAATAAGGCAGGTGTAAGAGTGAATTTGGCCTTGAGTGACGCGTGAAATGAAGCATGGTGTGAAACACTGATGCATAATGTCATTATGGCTGTGCAATGTTTTTATGCATAAATATATAAGAAAATTATGCAAGGATAAGGCAAGTGTAATAATTGGACATAAAAATATATGCGTTCTTCTGCAAAACACCAGTGGATTATTGCAGGTTTAGGGCCCCCAAAATCTACAGGGAGCCCTGGATACCTTTGGGGAAGCTATGGAGTGAATAAAATTGAGGGTAAATGCATGCAAAATGATATTAGTTTTGTTTGATGCTTGTTAAAGAGAATGGGAAGAATGACTGTATAGTGATTGCAAATAGTGACATAATTGAACAAGTGTATTATGTTGCAAATCTGGGTAGAATGTTTGCAACAGATAGTAGGATAGACGAAGAGATTAAGAGGCGAGCGAATGCCAGCTGAAACTTTATTGGCGATATGTTTAGTATAAAAAAATAAAGGAATAATTGTCTAAGGTAGCAAAAATGGCTGTGCGTAAAAGTGCAATCCTTTCCACATTATTTCAGCGAGGGAAACTTGAGAGACGCAAGACATTTTTCTACGCACTAAATTTCTACATTAGATGCTGATCTGCTACTCATCTTCCTTACTGCCGACGACATTTTTGTCTCGATGGGGCACTAGGCAGTTTGTCCACACGGAATATAAATCTCTTCGTCAGGCGTATGCTCTGACTTAATATTAAGTTGCTGCGATGACCGAGTTATTTTTTCGCTTGGAGAGAATTTCGTCTTTTTTCTCGAGTTTCAGCGAGCGCATTCCAGCGCAAAGTCGTAGTTGCTATTCATTCCGCCGCCATTTATTCCTGCCTTTTTCGTATCTTTCTCTTCTCCGACCGCTGGCTCGAGTGAACGTTGTGGCTGTTGTCTACGTCTTTAACTTTTCACCACTGAAACGCTCGTTTCACGTCAGAAAATGAGCGACAACGACGGTGCACTTTGCTCCTGAAGACGCTCGCTGCCTCGCGAGAGATACGTAGAGTCACGAAATGCTCTAAGCGCAGCCACACGCTAAGCGCAGCCACAGCATCAACGAGCCGCTGTAAATGGCCGAATTGAGAATCCTGAGGTTCTTCGCGTAATTCTCTAGCGATGCAAAGTCTTGCTTGCGAAGCGTGGCTTAAAAAAACATCGGATGAGAGGCAAAGCCTGTCGCGTCCCGTTAAAACTGGGTCTTTCAACGATATCCCTTTTTGAGCGAGGCGGAGTCAAATAATCTTGCGCGACGGTCATGCATTCAACTTCTTTTCACTTCCGTTTGGTATTGCATTTGGTATTTTTTGTTCTCCCCGATACCAAGGTCGAGTAGAACACTAAGAAAAAAAGCCATTTCAGATTCATTCGCGTCCGATTGTTGTTAGCTGCACAGTCGCTCCCAAGCTGCGGGATGAGAGACTTCAGACAAGCAGGTAGGTGGCACTTTATTCCCTCGGATATTTTTGGTCAGACGAAGCTGAAAATCCTTATTCTTCATACACATAATTCATGTAATTTACTAAGACTTGCCATAACGTTATTTCGTATGTCGATGTGCTCGTCTCGAATGACACGCCTCTGCAATAACCCAACACCAAATGGTAGTCCTCACGTGCCAAGCAGTTCCTTGTGCTCACCTGCACCAACTCGATTTTATAGTGTAAAGGGTGGGGACTTCCCTTACTTTTCTGAAAATTCTCGTTTGTGTGATAAATTGTGTTGAATACACATCTGAGATTGGCACTCTTTTGACTCTCGACGCTGCTGTTAATGCGCTCAATAATATATATCCAGCGTCCCCAAATCACAACGGCCATACCTTTGGATGAACTACCTAGCCATCGAATGCACTTCCATCCCAACCATCCCAACGGACATCTTCTCAGAACACAAACGTAAAATCTGTGTTTTCCAAGTCTCAATGGTTGACGTACTTCCTTATCCGGTATCACCTTGCGTGCCCATTGTCGAGGACATTGTTAAGGAATATATATAACTAGGGTGAAACTTAATGGAAGTCTGCTGTATTTAATCCATTGGACCTATGGTGCCTACCTATTGACGTACCATATTATACCCCCGTTCGGAGGAAACGACTTTTAATGAGGCAGCTATTGATGGGAAGAATGATTCGTGGCAGCTCTCCTAGCCATTCAATTGAATGCCTATCTTTTCATTCCTTCATAGTTCATTGCCCTTATGTATTTTATTAACAGTTTCTCGCTATCTATCCTTGTCCTTATAATTACTCCCATATAATGTTTCCTTCAACAATGGCTCTCGGTAAACTATCGTTCCTCGAGATGTGTCCAGTTAGTTTCCCTCTTCTTCTTGGCTTCTCTTTACACCCACCCTTCGAAGTACTTTTCCATTTTATTTTCTTTATTACCCTGTAGCACCCTATTTCCATTGCTTCTACTATTCTTTTGTCAACTGCTCCCATCTTCCGTGTGTCACTACCTTAGAAAAGTGTGTTTCAAATCACGCCCACACTGTTCTGCTGACCTACCCTCTCCCCCTTTGCTAACCTCTATCTAACGGGCACGGGAAACCTTTGAAGTTTCCCTCCCATCGTCCGAATTTCCCTCAATCCTCAATTAACGCGCTCGCCACTACTCACGCAAACCTAAGTTCTCGGCCACTGCGTGTCGATTGGCCTTGATCTTGTGACCCTTGTTCCCGGAGGCTCGAGGGCCGCTCTCGACTGAAGAGACCGCTTTGTGTCCATGCATGCTTGTTGGTCGCAATCCAGTGGCATTCGTGGAGACGTAAGAAAGATAGCAGTGGGCGGGCGAACCGCGCTCGAAAATTCAACCGATTATCAATTTTCTCTTGATCCCTCCCAAGTTTTTCTTTAAGACTAATAGCATTATACACGTGCAAACCAGAAAACAATTCAACCCCTTACCGGTTTTTCAAGATCACCTCGTTGGTCGGGTCCATTTGATTAAAATTCTACCGCTGAAACAAGTAACTATTATCAAGTATTACTTCTTTCAATGGCGGCGTATATTGGGCAGAACGTACCACTCTTTGAGTGGAAGGTGTCACGTTAGATTCCGGGTTATGCCACTGGATAGATATTTCATATCCATAGTCCATCCGGTGTGAGTTCCCGGGTTAAGGACTTCCTAGGAATTTACAGTAAGTGTTGTAAGAGGAAGCAGGCACCTTCATTTCGATGTTAATATGTGAATTCCACACGCCATAGGGCTTAGTACGGAGCTCAACCTACCCTCGTTTATCTAGACTAATCTTTGGCTTAATTACTGTGGTGGTGTACTCTTATAAGCTATTTATGTTTTACTTTAATAGCTGTTATTGCATTACCATCGGGGGTAGTGTAGTTAAGCCATTATTCCCTAACAGGGATCCGGGTATCTTATTGACTCGCCTATTGGCACACCTGCTGTTCATAATTCGTGATATTTGATTCGAAAGTAATAATTTTTAAATTAATGACATAAAAAATGTCTTTTCAAGTAAAACCGAAATCATATCCATTTAGCTGTTCTAATTTAGTCCCGTGAGGGCAAACGGCAAACGGCACCCTGTGTTTTCTCCGGGTAATGGGGTTATTCATTCTGATGCGAAGTCACCTTTTTATTTATGAATTTAATAGAGAGAGACCCAAAAAAATAATTTTATGAAAAAATATTTATCTTCTGCAGTCATCCGTTATTCAATAAAAAGAAAATGAAAATGTCCAAAAGTTGCCGCCCACTCCAGTAGAAGTTCCTCCGTGAGTCTGTAAAGGCTCGCCCAATGCCATTGGTAAGGCACGGCAAAATAGGTCGTAAGCGCCGTGGCGATTGGACGGAGGCGACTAGTGACTTAATGACAATCAAAACGCCCCCTTCAACGGAAGGGTTGAGCGCCATGATGTTTAGCCGCCTATATCTCGGAACCTAGGTCACACATTGAACAACGGAACAAGACTTTTTTTAATTCCTTTAGATGAGGCAATAAAAAGTTGAGAAGAGGCCATTGCCGAATTCTGAAAATATAGTATGACAGCCATCTGTCCGTGATCTTCAATCAAAGTTATCAACTCGGTGGCTGGCTGATGAGAGCATAGCTCATGGGATGCCTTTGTCTCACCTAAGTTTTCTCACGCCAGTGCCTACGGTACGGTGGGGTAAGAGGAAACATTTAGAGCGATACCATTTTCCTAATCCAGATGACATTATCCCGTTTAAATATAAAAATCGGCCAGCCTCGGAGGCGGCGGGGAAACGTCCTCGCATGCCAATCTGGAGGTCGCGGCTTGAATCCCGCCTGCATCGGTTTTTTCACCACTTACAGAACGAACGTGTGTGTTCCTCCTTGTTATATTTTGTCATTGTATGCCATCGCAATTGGCCCGCTGCTGTGAGTGGGAAATTGAATATTGTTCCTGACTCCTTGTACTTTCCTGAAGATGTGTTCCTTCAGTGCAGTGTAGCGAAACTAGTTGAATAAATAAATGTCCAAAGTGTATCGCAAAGGCTTTTGTAAGTCATTGCCTCATGTATTAAAATGGAACTCTAAAAGGTCTCAGCCTCTATCATCTCGGATATCATCGGATTGGGCAATAAAGAAAACGGCAACGTATCAGTTTGGAGTGTCTGGAGTTTTCGCCTAAATTTGGGGTTTTCCTATCGTCACTCAAAAGTTCTGACAGCTTCACACCAGGACCACTGTTACTATTTACCGCAATATTTAATGCAATATTTTTGCGAGGGACCATCATGGATTCTACAGTACTCCCCCATCCCCAACTCCGTTTTCCTTCATTATTCCCTTTTTTTACATCTTCCTACGCCTCATCATCTCATGCTCTGTCTAAAATGGTGCCTCTTCCCTCCCCCCCCGCTCACCTCTAACGTTCTCCCAACGGCCCCTTTAACATCCCACCACCTCCTCCTAATGCCCCCTCCATCCAATGCTCCTGCCTTCTTCAAACTGCCCTCCGAGGACTTCAACCATGCCATTCCCTTCCCCTCCGTGTGCAGCTAATTCCTTCCATCCATCTCCCGCTCGCTTTTATACCTATACATTAAAAAAAAACCTTTCACAAGTCTGCACACGATTCTTTGGATGGTTTTCTTTGTATGAATGAGCGAACGAAACGAAACGTAGAAAAGTTAACGAGACGCTGGATATTAAAAGAAAATAAAAAAATGCTCCTTCCACTACACTTAATGTTGTGCCCTTTTTCCGACAGCAGGTTTTCAGGCAATCTGGCTACCGCCGAAGGGCTCTGCAGTCGACAGCCACGCACGCCTGAATTACTCCGGGCCGAATGCTCTCGCAGATGTGTACGTGCCTCCCACCCACGTCCCAAGGTGCCCGCTTTGCCAGGGGCCTCGCCGAGGAAGTTCCAGCGGAGTCGGCGCCGAAAGGGGTGAGTGGCTAGGAACCGCAAACCCTGGGATTCGCGTCGCAAAGACCTAAGGGTTCATGAATCATCTTCAAGCAGTCTGACACGCAGTAATAAGGAAAACGTCAGCGGACGATAAATCAGCGAGTGGAAGTATGTGGTGGGGTTTTTTTTAAGGTTTATCGTAGCCCGGAAATAGGTTTATTCTTTCACAGTATCGGTTCCAAGCAGGTGCATGCAAGTTTTGCTCGAAGGAAGGAAAAAAAACATTTGGCTGAGACCAAGCCACTTCACTGCCCGTACAATTTTATAAAAACAAGACAATGAGTGCTATAACAAAAAATAATACCATCCACGGGTGGAAGGATTTCCGCATTTAATTATTCTATGAGATTTAAGATTCTGATCGCTCTTCTCCGCTCAGCAGAAATAGGAGATGCATGTTTTTAACTTTACAATGTACTATTTTGTGTTCTAGTGGGCTAAAACCATTCACATAGTGGAGTCGAAAAGCGTTACTAACATTGAAAAAATAGGAAAGACATTTATAAGGTATATTATTGTAATCACCAGAAATGCAATAAAATGTATAATAAATGTAATGTAAATAGGCGTGCGTAATGGAGGAGGGGGCACGGGCGGGCACGTTTCCTCCTAGTAAAGCCCCCCCCCCCCACGCCCTTGTAGGGGAAACCAATACTGAGCGATATTTAAATCGTTGCACGAGAGCGACGTGCAATACCGTTATTATTATTATTATTTGGTAATCTACCGGTTAAGGTACGTTTCTGACGGACACACCCCTAGAGTAACCCTTTATTCACTTCTGTATACTTCCTGCCTCCCTTCATTCCATCCAACATACCCAATCTTCTCCTCTCTCTCCCTCGCTTACCCAACATTCTACCCTCTTATCACATTCTTAAGCAATCCATCACCAATGTCGTGCGGGACGTATGTGAAGAGGACGGAAGAAACCTAAAGAGGGTTAAACATTCTTTCCTCCCCTACCATTCTCATAAACTTCTTCGTTCGTTTTCCTTTCCGTCCATTTCACCATTTCCATCCGTCTCCACACCCACATCTCAAAAACCTCCAACCTATGCTTGCCTCAACAACCAGGTTGCCGAGCCATACAAAACTACACTCCGTATCAACGTCTTTACCAGTCTCTTCTT
>LYUA01000414.1:314141-325111 GCA_002093875.1 Calopteryx splendens
GCCGCATTCAAGAGAATGCTGAAAGTCTCACTATAAAAGGGCAAGCCACTCGCGATGCGCCCTTGAGATATAATTTCTTCAAGAGATTTCCGCGCGGAGCGGGGTTAAGAGGGAGGTGGGAGGGGCGTTAAGACGGGGGTGGGGAGAGGGAGATTGCGCCGCTCTCAGGGAGATAAGAGGGGCCATTTCTCAAAGGGAAATTTTCCGAACACCCTGTTGGTTTCTTGCGTACAGACTTTTAAAGACAAAATGTGTTACAAAACTTATTGTTCGGTACCATTTCTCAGTCCTTGGAGCATAACATTTCATCGCTCCGATACGACTGGTTTTAGGCGGAGACGTATCCCAATGGACAGAGCGTTTGTCTACTACCCGGGTAATGTTCAGGTGGAGATTCCTATTTTTCGGGAATCAGACGTAACTGGGAAATTGCAGGCGGCAAAGGGAGAATGATTGGCTCTCCTACCCTGACGTGTGATTTTCACTCGCCTTAGAGCTTTAGAGATAATGATTTCCGTCTTTAATATGAGGTGAGGTCGAAAAACGGGAAGTAGGGGAAAGGAGAGGACAAACGCTTGTATACCGAGTCACTCCGACGGATATGGACTGTACATGATAAACATATTGTTTTTCCTGGCTACAGGGTGGGGGGTTGGGGAGAGAAGCGGAATGGGATGAGGTGGGGCTAGATGGAGATTGCGGAATATCGTGAGGAAAGTAGATAATTGGAATGATATGGGAAGAGAAAAAAACGGGAAAATGGGCGGGTGGAATGGAGGAATACGGAAGCTCCCCCACCAAACCCGCATCGAAGATGGCCGTGCCGTGAGCAAGCCTCTCTCTCGCGTGCGATTTCCGTCTTAGAGTCACGTTCATGAACACGGCTTACCCGTGGGATGGATACACAAAGAACCCACACAACTCGTCTCAGCAGAAATGTGATTATCTTCACGTCATTGAAGTTAGATATGAACATGAGTCTTGGGAAAAAGATGTGACTTGAGATTATACCTACGGTATGATTAATTTTTTAAATAGAAATCCCTACGAAGGCCGTAAGATTATTTGTGAGAGTGTGGTACGATATAATACCTCTGTCTGACCTTCCATAGCTAAAATCTTTCATTCTCGTCAGGAGGCCCCGTCAATCGCACTCTCGTGAGTGCAACGAGTTTTCTGGAAAAACGCAATGCACCCTCGTTTGCTTCTTCGTCTGACTGTCGCTCTGGCATCACCATGACTTTAGTTAGAGATCAATCCTTCAGGGTTATAAAGAGGGCAAGATGTTGACACGATGCTTTTCGGGTTCCTGTCGCTTTGTTCCATCTGACTATTCACCATATATTTGAGTTTCGATGGTGTTACAGTCAGCATCTTCACTTCGAGCCTGAAGGTGCTGACTACAACGTCAGCGAAACCGTCCTCGAGCCAAATGGAACAAGACAAGGGAGCATCCCGAAAAAAAACATGGAGTCATTTGTACTCCGCCGCGGAAGCCTCGTTACAGTACCTTCTCCTGTGTGATAGTTATGTGCCTCATTGATGGAAGGTTATCTGCCATGTGTGAGAGTGGGGCATATTCCTTCAAATTTCAAAAGTAATTACATATATTAAGTTCATATAATACTAAATATGTATCAAATGTTACCTAAACTCAAATAAAGTGCGGCGTGGAACTGTAGAGGAGACGGCGTTAGGCTACTGGACGGAGGGTCTCGGATACCAGGGATTGCATGTAACGGAGTACAAGTAATCCAATTACTTGTAACGATTATCTTTATGGTAATTTTCACTTTAAATCAATACATTTTTCAAAATCTATTTATACTGGTAAATCTACTTCGAAGCACGCTTGAGTAATCGTTAAATTTTTTTGTGATCGTTCCATTTTGGTAAACTTAAAAAAAAATTGGAAATTTTGAGTACCTTGTAGATTACACGCATTCGAGAGGCAGTTTTAACTAAAGTATAAATCCTGAGTTATCAGAAGCTGCTTAATCGTTTCTGAGAACTTGCGAAGGGTCAAAAGACTCTTGAAAATGGGTGCAATGTAAGTGGCTTGGGTAAAATGTAAGTTTCTCCCTCTCCACTTTTTACTTGAATATTGCCTCATATCTTTGGTGGACATCGTGTGAATAGCATCGCTATTAATCTGCACAGAGAAGAGTAATTTGATATGGAGACCGTTGTGAAAGAAAGGCCCTTTCCCTTCCCATATCTGGAATATTATTCTTTTAGCTATCGGGGATTCAAAGAATGGAAAGAAAAAATAATGGAAGGAATGGAATTGAAATGAAAGAAAAAGAATGGAAAAAAAGAAGAAATATTTTTTGGCAGAAATATATCGAAGTCTGCATGGAGAACTGCCTCTAATATGAGAAAACAAATCACGGAAAGCATGTTTTAAATAATTCAGTATAAATTTTATATTTCCTGATCCGCGCCATTGAAATCTTTTTCATGGGAAGGACACGAATGATTTACAAGTAAACTGAAAGCGTTGAAAAATGCCTCAGGAAAAAGAGCTCGTAGGTCGGTAAACGAAAAAAACGAACTTTGACTCTTACCCTACTCTTTGTCTTTTAGATTTTAATTCTTGTAATTGATATATTTGCATCGAATAATCTAATGAATGTACTTTAGTCACTAAACTTTTGCCTGTTTTAATGATATTAAGGATTGATTAAGAGTTTCATGGGCAGGGCTTAGGTAATCGCCGTAGAAAAAAATAATCGTCATAGAATAGATGCAATAGAGAAGGGATTTATTCGCAAAAATGGGGATGGTGACCTGACTGTGAGCGGGAGCCAGGCAATATGTGTAACACACGGTCTCTATTTTTGTGAGTTATTACTCCCAATATGGAGAAATTACATTTTCCGAGAGTCTAACATCTGCCGAAAATTTTAATTTTTTAAAGTCGATGTTAATGTGACACTCGATTAATCTCTTTTACTCCCCCGTTACCCTAGAAAATATCCTCTAAAAGCGTGAAATATGAATTTCATAAGTTGAGGTGAGTGTAAGGAGAGGTGCATAAATGTGCGACGACTGTTTGGCGTGTTATTTGGGCAAAGTGGAAGAAGAGCCTTCACAAGACGAGAAAGTGTTTAAAAGGTACCCAGGAACAAGAGAGGTGTTCCCGATTCCGATCCCTCTTCCCTGTTTGCTAAACACTTAATGGGTCGTTCCCATAAAAGCAAATTAGAACCAACCGTTTTACATTCCCGTTTTCCTCTCTCTTAATCACCTCTAACCTTTTCCCTTGAAATAATCCACTCCCTTTCGTATTTCTTCCCCTCCGCCAGCTCCTCTTTCCTCTGTCGTGGACACGTCAGGGGGCCCTGCTAACGCTGCCACCCTGGACCCCTTCCCTTGCGTCCCTTCCTAGCCTTCTTGATTTTTACATCTCATCTTAACACACACGCCCAACAAAAGGTCGCTGAGAATGTCCTTTTCCCAACAAGGCCACTGTGCTCCCCAAGTACGGGGTCATATTTAATCCCCCCTCCGCCCCGGTAGGTATTCCTCCTCCCCTAATTGTAAGACCTTCGCACTTGCTGTTCGTTCCGACTCCTGCCCTCTCTCTATCCCTATTGCCTCCATCACCTTCCCGTTCCCATCCTCCCCTTGACTTTGCTTCTGCTCCTCTTTCTCCTCTCCTTCCCACAAACTCTGCCCATGAATGTATACCTAATATAGATATGGTTTTTTTAAGTTTATCTTATTTTTTGCCAGTGAAACCAGTCGCATTTTGTGTCTTAAATAAAAACGTGGAAAAGAACTAATTTCATTCATTGCCATAGTTTAATTAATATTTAGGTCAAAATTAGTTTCTCTTTTATAGCTTTTACCGAGATACATGAACATAAAAACGTAAAAAGTCATCAAAAAGTTCGAATTACAAAATGATATTTGCCCTGCATACTTTTATAGCGAAAGTTAATATCATCGTTAATGGTGGCCTCGATATTAATATCGGACCTGCTGCAGGTTAATTCTTTCTCTATCAGGCCTAGAAAGTCCATATTTTTTAATCATGTGCACTTTTTTTTACACAAGATGACAAATTCTGTGCAACACATTATTTTGATACATATTTTGTATAATAGGGAGCCATTCAAGAATTACGTAAGATGTTTAGGGGGGAGGGGTATGGATGGAACCATCTTACGTAAGATTTTGGGAGAAATTATGGTATCGCTTTTTGAGACCATACTGTATCGCTTTTTGAATGATAGCTGTCTGCGTCGTCGTCTGCCTTCGCACCACCGCCGCTGCCTTCCGCACGCAAAAGAAGCACTCATCGGAGGATCAATCCATATGCGGACTTCCAAAAAAACACTTAATACGTTGGATAACACTTGAATTGAATTAATTGGATTGGATTGGAATAATTGGACAAACACTTGCATAAATAAGGAATAGGCATTTTATGAGTGTACTTATTCTGGATTTGTCAGAAAGGATTTGTTTGCCATCCATATTTTCCCCCAAAGAAAGCACAGTACTTGCCTTGAGTCCTATATCATTATGTGACGAAGAGATCAGCATCAATGGGATTAGATAAAATTTGTATTAATATTTATGGAATTATATTTTCATCTCCCTCTTGGCAAGCTAGGATTTTTGGAGGCTCAGAAGGTTTTGGAGGACAGGAAACCCACATATATCATGAGAATTTCAAGCGGATCTTTTAGAAAATTAAAATTTTAAGTTGAATTATATAGAAAACATTTTGGGCATGGTCAAAAGTCAACCATTTACACTATCTGATTGGCATAAAAGATGACATTAAAGCAAAACTGTTTGACGCTCTGTAGATTTTAGTTATTCCGGTGAGCAAAAGGAGAAATAATTGTAATTCTAATGATTACATTTTCAAGAAGGAATTTGTAATTGTAATTCGTTACAATTTCCTAGAACCAATTTTAATTGAGCCCGATTACATTTATCCAGTACTTTTCCCATAATTGTCGGGTAGGAGCCCCGTGTGATGCCTTCACAAAACACTAAGTAAAATGCAAGTGGTCTGATTTTGTGGTTACTAGAACTTACAACTAGTGGCAAAGCTGCAAGTGGCTTAGAGAATTTTACTAGCCTCTCTATTATTCGTTTCCTTTAGGTTCATTACTGTGGGAACTAACCTCTTCCTATGATACATACATTATGCATCCTAAGAAGCATCATCCTCATAACTATGATACGTATCTTACGAATACGTATCCTACTTATGCGGATGACCTAAGGTCTAGAATAGCCTATGGAAACGGCAATATTGAAATGCAAAACTTGATGTTTAATAATAAAATGTAAGAATTCGAGGCAGAAAACTAAAATATCATGAGACACTTAATGGTCAAACTAGAGAGAGATAGGATTAGTTGACCTATCACCTTTTACGGGCCAGAGTTACACTAAGCACGAGGAACGAATGCAGGGACGTTGAGGAGGGTGGGAAGTGAAATCCTTTTTTTGCATCGCGTATCGTAAATCGATCAACGTTGTGGTACCAAGAGGGATTATTAATCATTTGTGAGTGAAGGACCATTTGCATTCCTGCAGATACGTGCTCTACAAACCACTCCCCCACCGAATCATGAATATCATAGTGCGATTGAACCGATTAAATACGCACACATCCATTCATCCACTTGGCAGACACGATGGAATGGGAGCCCATGAAATGGGATCCAAGGGGATGGAGGCGAATGGGAGATCAATTAACATGATCGAAGGAAGCATCGAAGTTGTACTATATATAGAGTCCATCCTTGAACATAATGGATCAAGGACCTCAAGGTTATGAACAGAAAATCGATAGGACGACGAAAATCCTATAACGTTGCAGTGAAGGTAAGAAAAATGTCTTAGCTCATGAATGTAAGTGAGAAAAATGGAATCTTCCACCGAACTTTGAGACAGCTTAAAGTGGTGTAAAGGAAGCATGACGGAAATGGAGCGCAGAGGGCTTTCATGAATAAGAGCATGCTGCACAAGGAACTAGTGGATAAAATATTAATATGTAGTCTGCTCTCCACGCATCTGACGCTTGAATTACTGGAAAAGTACTTCGGAGAAAAACATGTCCTTGGAACGTTTTAGAGGCGTGCAACGAAGATGAAATTGAAGGATAAGGAGAAATATAAAGAATTATAGGCATCAGTAAAAGAAGAGAATATAATATAAAGTACCACTGGAAAAAGAATGCCCAGGTGGAATGGAAACACCTGGGGGCACAAACAATATGCTAGGAACTAGTTACTAAGGAAAATAGACAGAAATGCCACACGAAGAAGTCCATTTGATAATGGGAAAGGGAAAAGGAACACGGGGTCCCATACAGTAATGAATAGAAAGGAATAAAGAATATAGGTAACCAGAAGGTTTTTGTTTACTACGAGGATTTCGTGAAGGTGTTTGTCAGAGTAAACGCACAATTAATAAACGCATTAAGTGCTATAGTAGAACTAGATTAATTTGATTAAGATATTTTTTAAACAATTCAACAAATACTTTGCATTTAAAAGCATTAGTGAGTCAGGTAATACTTTCTTCACCAGAAATCTGGTGTATATTCATCGATTATGTTTCGAGATGAATGCGATATGGAAGTTATCACTAAATAGGAGAAAACTATTCGGTGATTCTAATTCTATCATAGGAGGAATGTTCAATGAAGAATCATTAATTTTTTTAAAACATCACGATTATACTCATTCTCAAATTCTCAGGGTCCTTCTCTAAGTAGGCCTCGGTGGATGCAATGCATGCATTTCACCTTCTTTCCTGTCTTCGAAGATATGCTGAAAGCCATTTTTAAGGTCCTTCAAAATCAGCTCAGCAACCTTCACCACTGCTTCTGATGATGATAAACGCTTTCCACGAGTGTGATCCTTCACATCGGGGAAAAGGAAAAGTGAAGGACCATAACTTTCCCAGCAAAAGCCACCACTTTGGCTTCTGTTGGTGTCGGTGATGCCGGAGATTTCCACACAGAGTTTGCCTGTTTGCTCTCAGGTTCAAAATAATGTAGACAAGTTCCATGTGCAGTGATAACCTTAAAAAGAAACTGCTCATCCTCCTGTAATATCAACTTCAACTGCGGACAAACCTGCTTCCTGTTGTTCGGATATGAACAGTCTCGGAACCCACTGCGCAGAAACGCGCCTCAATGCAATTTTTCTTCTACCTACCACATTTTGGATGGCACCCTATGGAATTTTCAACATTTCTGACAGTGTTAACGTTTACTTCAGTAAGAGCAGCAGACTGGAGCTCCGGGTCCACCTTCGTTTGAAATCCATTGTCTCTCCTCTATAACGATTTTAAACCAACTTCTCTACATCTATGGGGTGTCCTGAACGCCGCCTGAATGGCGTGTGTCAGGGGTGTCGAGGACAGTAATCTTTCCTAGTAGCTCATCATTATGGAATTATATATGATGAACTAATAATTTTGATTATAGCGTCTACTGTTCTCCTTTTACAACATTTCATATTGTCCTATTATATATTTCCTATTATTAAATACACGTATTGGTTCTATCAATATTGTGTGTGTGCCCTGGTGGCAAGAATCAACTCCTGTGGCTTTCGGGTAACTTGCTAAAGACCCAAGGTTTGTGCTTGATAGTCAAGTCACCGGGTAGGATGCATAGGTACGTGCCATTGGTCGAAGTGAGTTCTACTATTGCTGGAAATAGTTATTTATAATTTCCTTAAATAAGTGATGGAGTAAATTTTACAAGTGTCTTTAGTTTACTGGTAAGATTATTTTTTATTATCTTCTCCGACAAGATAATTATAGCTCGCGAATATTCTTTACCTCTAGATACTTTCAGTGGATGTAAATACGAGATCGAGGGTTTACTTTATTCATGAGAAAGTATGATGGAAACATAACCATTCAAAAAGAAAGACCAACTTGCCAACTGAAACATTACAATTCAGTCAGGGATCTTTCATGATCCATGATTATGGATCGTCCTTGGCCGTCTTTCTTAAAAAGCTTCGCCATTTGGCCAATTAATTTGTTCACTATTAATGGAGAGAAATGATTTATCTACGGGGACAAGGAAGGGTGAAGAGAAAATTATACATAAACTTCGAGTGATTAAAGGAGGCCACGAGGTGGCAATCGAGCACATCTATCGTGACTGACTTCGTTAGGCTCGGGAAGACTGGGACAAAATCTTGTTTGTACGAGACATACAACTCTACTAAAGAGATACACAACGAACCTAAGAATAAAAATCTATTATTCACTATAGAAATAAAAATCTATTATTCACTATAGAATTTTTTTTATGATTTATGATATATTGAAAAATAATAGGCATCTCGGGAAAAAAAACAAATTTCTAAGTGAGTACGGGGAGGAATTATTACGAAAAGAGATGAGAAATTTCGTCATCATGTTGAAATGCACACCGGAGTTACATATTAACTCAAAATGACAATAACGAAATAGTCTCAGGTTTTATAATCTCAAAAGAATTCAAATAAATAATTGAAACTAAGAAATATCTTTATTTAAATCACTAACGATATTCCTAGCTAAGCGTAGACGTATTTCAGTCATGTCATTATGATTGGACCTATTCTATATTAAATAAATTCACGGTGGCTCGGCATGTTGGTAAAACTTACTATAATGCGTCTGTAATGGCTGGTCAGCAGAGCGAGATTTTAAGAATTGGTTAGTGATGAATAGGCATAGTGATATGTGCTGTGCTAGGCTATTGTGCCCTAGCAGGATAAATTTAGCCCTTCAACAATTGATTAAAAAACTTAAAGAGGGAATTTACTATTTCAAAACATATCTTTTTTTTGCAGCACTACAGAGTCATTTGTCCTTGAGGAAGTAATTAAATGGTAATTACCATCTGAATCACCCATAAAGTGGATTTTCGTCGATAGAACTCAAATTGATTTCCTTTGCCCACTCCTGAATTTGATAATTTTTTAAAAAACATTTGAAGAATAATAAATGGAAAGATAGTACAAAGGCACACTGAAACAGGAGCATTTACGCTGAGGTACTTTTCCTTAACTACTGAGAATTCTAATTCAAAATTTTTCCTACGCTTGTTTTCTTCATTCATTGGTATGGAATTCTTTTGGCGAGTACATTTGAAGGTTTAAATTATTTTTGAATGCGGCGAAAGATGAATTTGAAGTTACTTGGACTTGGGAATGCAATCTTTTACTCTAAAAAAGGATTTTTAAATAAATAAGGAAGTGGCAAAGATTTAACGGAAACAAGTAATTTCATGAAAACGTCAAATTGAGTTTTTTAACGCTGTTGAATGCCTAGAAGGTTCAACCCTTTTAATTTAGGGTTACCCATTTAGTTCTTCATAATCTTAACTGAAATCCTGTGGATACAATTTGAGAACAATTAAAAATGTAATAACACTCGTCAATCAATCCACGAATCACTTCAATTTTCATAGTCTCGTTGAAATTTATCAGTTTTAAGTATAATCATTATCAGGCTTAAGGCCTTAACGTCAGCGTGTGCATCTGAATGGAGAAAGCATCTCCAAACTCAATGGGATGAAACTACCAGGAGAGCCCTCACTTCCAATTGATTCTTAGCACATAAGACAGAGCTCAAACAAAAGTTACACTGACGCTCATTCCGTCTTTCCTTAACACTTTTCATAGGGTTACTTTACCTTTTACGTTAAAGTTTTGTGGAACTAATTTATAGCATGAAATCTCCAGAATTATATGTGAAATAATACGACGCGCTTTTGCAATTTTCAATTTTGTGTTTCTTTCTTCTGAATGAAAAGTGGAAAACTCTTCGGAATTGGAACTCTTATTTATTTGATTGCACTCTCCTTCGTTTTCTAGAAATTCTAGGAAAAGAGTTTTTCAAATAACTTATTCCTGTGTGAAAAATACGAAAGATCCTCAGGAAAACTTAGGTATATAATGTTCTGTTTCCGTTTAAACTCAATCTTTTTTAAAAGACCAAACATGGATTTTTTACATGGATCTCTGCTGTTAATTAGTATCAGTTTTCTTCATATTTTTCCATAAAATAGGAATTATACGAAATGTTATTAATAAAGTTTTTTGTTTTAATTATTGATACAAATCAACTTAAAAGGAATTGTAACAATGTTAAATTCATATTTTGAATAAAGAGCGTTAATTATAGCCCTAGCGTTCGGCAACAGAATTAATAGAGGTCATAATTAAACTTCAGGGGGTTGAAATCGGGGGTATTAATCGGGACTGGTAACTCTATAAAATTATTATATTACTATACCACATATTAGAGCATAATAAAAAATTGTCATGTAATGTGCATTTAACGTAGAGAATAATTAAATTAATATACACACTTTTCAAATGATTTTTTTTAAATTTCGAAATGTATTTTGGCGATAAAGGGATGTAAAGATACCATATTGTTTCCCGCTTCTACATGCGTGCGTTCCCATTACCATTGGCGCTTTGATCCATAATTAGCCAGCTCATTAGCCAGGGAGTTGACAGCGACGACCAATTATTTCTCCGCGTCACGAAGGATTTATTGGCCACCAAAATATCAACTCACGATAAATGCCCGATGTCATCAGTGATCACCCCGTAATATGCAAAAAAAAACATTCGCGGGGCAGAATCGCGAAAGTTATCGATTCCGCGACTAGATTCGGGTGGATGTAAAATTAATTAATAGACGCCTGCCTGTGGTAAAAAGTTCTAGAAACAACATACGAGTATTTTTACATATATAAAAAAAGTTTAAATAGTAAACGAAAAGATTAAAAACGTTCTTATACAGCTCTGGAGAATTTTTCTTTGAGAGGTGACTTTGAGTAGAAATATATTTACTATATACTAAAATATTGAGTAGCATTTATTTTATCACTTGTCTATTTGTTATCGTATGTAGGTTGTACTATTTCAACGCAGCGTTTAATGCTCGCATATGTACTGATGTTTTCCATG
>LYUA01000414.1:572124-584285 GCA_002093875.1 Calopteryx splendens
GATGTGTGAATTTCACACGCCGTTGGGCTTAGTACTGGGTGAGCTCTACCTTTTTCTATTTCAAATGGGCATATATCAGTGAATAATGAAATTAACACATCGGATTTCGAACAAATTGATGCATTGTTGAAAATTCCATCAGATCCCACGGTTCAGATTAATGTAATACATGCTAGGAATTTCATGGTACTCAAATTATTGACTGGTGTGTTTCATTCATTTATTTACACAAAAAGGGTGCGAAAAAGGATGGATGGAAAACCGGGTGCAAACCCGTATGCGGACCCCGCGGGTTTTTTTCAACAGCCCCAGTGTGTTTAGCCAGGTGCGAGTACTCCCGGAATGACTCGCTTGGCGTCAATCCAAAACTGACCGTGTATGAGCACCTAAACGTGAGCACATTACTACACTTCGACATGCCATAAGGGTGACCGCTGACCAGCCAGTCCCACGGTGAATGTAATCCTGCTCAGTAAGCTCAGTAAACAGTAGCTCAACTGGTTCATAAAGAACGAATTGAATCAAAAGGATTGACTGAGCGGATTTAACGCCGAATCACACGATTCATATAATTAGTGATTTGTAAAAGAATGATTGGGAATATGGAGAACGTGCGAGTTGGTGCGGTTTAAAGCCGAGTGGTGTCCTAAATCATCAGAGAAAGAAAGCTGCCAATTTTTTAATAGTAAGCATTAGTTCTACCAACGGTCGTATAATGCAAGAAAGTACGTCACGAAATACGCCACATAGTCGATTACCAAATGTTAGCTAATTTAATGCAGAGTTGGAAGTTAATAAAATTACGAATTGATTAACCACTACAGCCAATCTACAAAATATCAGGTCCGTCATAGGAATAAATTCTCCACCAACAATGGAAACTCCCTTTCAAAGGCGTACCCACAAAGGAGCATTCACACAGTTTTCTGACATCAATAACATGGAAACAAGACTGTATGAGGAGTCTTTCTATTATAAACATAAGATTTCAAACAGGGCCTCCATCCTTATCCTTATGTAAACCTCACAATATCCTTACTCAAAACAGAAGAGCGTTAGATCAAACACCAAATACATCATACATTCCTAAAAATAATGACTGATAACAATCATCTCAAGTTTTTGCATAAGTGTTCTACGCACAATACTTATCAAACTGTTTAAGGTGTCAAAATATTTAGATTAACAATGAGACAAATGTCAAAAAGTTACAAGATCGCGTCGTATTCTTAAACCTCTACAAGCTATGGTTTTGTAAGCAATGCCAAGTCTCTTTCTTCAAGTACGAAACATAAAGTAATTCAGTTATAATAATATAATTCAATGGACGGTAAACGCAAATGACGATTAATTAATAATAGCTAATGAGAATAGTGTTACATATACCTGAAGGTGTCCTGATTGTATTTCCAGTCCAATTTCAATAGCAATGTGGAAGTTGCTTCAAACTGTTAAATGATATGTACAAATGTGTTTACAACAATAAACTCTTCAATGACCTTTTTTCCACGTTTTGTCAAATTATTTAGGCATCCCGTCTCAACTCTTCCCGACAGCGACATTGAACTACGTCATTGGCTGACCGAGTTATGGCGGGACAAAGAAGAAGCGCTTCGTCAGTTTTACGCAGAATACAACTCAGAGTCTTCTTCAGCTAAAACTCTTCTGCATGAATTCCGTCACTTTGGTGCACACAGGTAGAGTCTTAATAATTAAAAAAATATTTGTCGCCGTATATTTTAATGGGGTAAGTCCCTAATCCTTTTTATAATTGCCTAAGTCGTGTTTTTGCAATAATATGACTCTGATTTTGAGTTTGTGACGATTATAACTCCTACATCGTCTATCACGATAGAATCAGTAGATTACATAATTTCCTTCCTGGTACTTCGACGGTTCATTTTCACCGCAACCTCTACAGTTGTAAAACTTAAGCAACACTTCATTCATATTGGCGGTGGTTCTCAAACCCCTGACTTTTCTTTGGCTGGTGAGTATATTAACCATCAGGCGGAAGATAACCCAGTATGGAAGATACATAGTAATTTTAGAAAAGCTGTTGGAGGTACTTTTATAAATTCACTTCAATAAATAAATTAAGTTTATGATAGCAGAAAAATATTGCATACTTGTCTCAAGGTAATACTTCCATAGAAAGTTTCACTTTCTTGAAGTGTCAAAAGATATATTTCATTGCTAAGTAATTAAGATCTACGCTTATACTAACAGCAGGAATATTTTTAGAAATATTTAATTGACTTAAAGATGGAAAAGCTCTATAGCAGGATTGTGTTGAGATCAAATTTAAAAAAAAAGGCTTTTATAGGCTGAATATATCCATCACTATATTATTTATCCCTTAATTTGTCTAATTTTAGAATGTATTTTATATCATTATGTTTCATGGTATTTAATTTGTATTTCAGGATTATTTATTTTTATCATTGTTTGGATTACCCACTTCAAAAATGGGTTTCTTTTTCCTTTTCATGCTCATACAAGTTATTCGCATAATGTACACCACTTGAAATGATATGCCTTCATGGCATATTGTAATTGCGATACAGCCCATGAATACACAATATGACTCCAACATCTTCCTATACTAAATAAAGAAATCTCTCTGGAGATACATCTTATATGATAAATATATAGTCATAATATAGATTCATCAATGATGTAAAAAGTATTATTATATTTTTTTCTTTCGTTTAGTAACAGGTCCTGTTGCTTAGCACGAGCTGGGTGCACATGTGCAGCTCCACCTTCCAATGCCCTGTACCTGGCTCTCTTCTCGTGGACAGCACTCAGTGTTTTAACCATTATTGCTCTATTTATTTCTCCTGCTGCTCGACTTTGGGTCGCTGCCCACACAATTCTTTTTATCTGCCTATCCATTTTTACTGATGGTCTTCAAAATTTTGAAGTGACCCTGTTCCGTGCTCGCCGAGCCCTCTTCCGGAATGTCTGGTTAAAGAGAAAATGACATCGTCAGTCCCGCCCAGGGTTGCAACAACAATCCAGGGGCAGGAGCTAACGAACGTTATGGATTTTCATAGTTAGCATATTACCCCATGTCCGCTGGAACAATTAAGTTTCTGAATTATGGTTATGAACAACTATATTTTCATTATACATTGTCTGTTAAAAATTTTCTCCTAAAGAAACTAATGATTTTTGGAGAAAACTGTACTTAATTATTTTTTTATAGGGAGTGAATGTATGTGCCTGAATGACAAAAGCATAAATGCGTGTGAAATTGGTTTTTTTGTTCGACCTTCATATTTGTAAAAAGCATTGCATTGAGATGCATATTAGATGTTGAATTAGCTATAATATTGACTCCCTTGAGTGTTTACTCAAGGTTACGTGAATTCCAGTGCCAAAGAAATATTTTACTTCCTAATGGTTGTAAAAATATTATTAATTGATTAGGATAGGTGTTTTATATATCAATCAATATCTGTGTTATATGTAATTTATACAATTTTATTCAGATTTACAAAAATTATCTTTATTTGTACTAGTTACTGTTCAAAATGATCTGTATTCCATTTAGAATTGAAATTTCTGATCGAAGAAAACTATCACCTCATGGAGAAAAGTTATTAAATTATTATTTATTATTCATGGGTGTGAAGAGAATATAAGTACCTATTGGTATTAGATTATGTTGAGAAGAGGAAACGTGATTACAGGAGTATTTCCTGACTACAAGTCCTTTTCTGAATTCAAAGCACTTTTCATGATTTTTAGTGGATACATCTTGGAGAAGGAATGTGAGAATAGGGATGAAAGTGAGATGGTGGAGGTCTTTTGATGCAGGCATCCTTGCTTTAATAGGATGAAAAATCACTCATGTTTCAATAATAGCTGCTGTAAAATGAGAATCAAGTGCATACTTATCAATGCTTCAAATTAGGCATAAAATTTTGAATGCTGCATGCAATTGGGCCTTCCATCATAAAAGTGAGAAAGATTCAATGTCTCATTAAGTGTTTCAATAACTGCTTGTTTATTCTCAGTATAAATGCATAAAGATTCTTTTAAACATTTAGTTTGATATCTTATGAGCTTAAAAATTTTCTACTTGTTTTCACAATTTTGATTTTATTTTTAAACACAAGCCTTTCCCTCGAGGACATTTTCAGGCTATTGAAACATGTCCTCTGTGATAGGGAACTTTCAAGTACAAACATTAATGCATGGGTTCCTGGCTAATAACTATACAATAGGGTAACTGCAAGATGTGCTCATGAGGCACATGCCTCATGAGCACATCTTGCACACATCCAAACACTTTTCTCCTTAGTTACCCGTTAAGATTGAATTGCCCACATTAAAAGTTGAATAGAAACTACCTAGTCACTAAAGTTCGAATTGGCCAGCCAAATTGATACAACCACAACTTTACTATTCACCTTAGCCTGTTTCAAGGCATAGTTACAAATCAAGCTGATGATGCTTCATGGAGTAATAATTAGAACAAGGTTTCATATTCTAAAGTTGCTTAATTATTACTACTATATTGGTGGTGATATTTTAAAGTAACGATTGAATCACCAGTATGCCCAATGCAGTTTTAAAACATTTTTATTTCCATCATTTGGCTATGAGAGTTACTTCACTCACTAGAGTGGAGCTGTATTGGGGAGGACAGAGTTAACATCAACTTCGGACTTCCAAATCTACTGATGCCAAGTTACTATAAGACTCTCCTTTTAACTTTCTGAAGATATTTGACAATGTTTCATCCCCAATATGTCTAAATCAAAAGCAAGGCTCATGAAATTCTGGGTACTTGATCAGAGTTGCACTAGAAAAGTTGTATGCTCTACTAAAGGCTAGGCTGACTTGCACATCTCAATACAGTTTTAGGAAATACCATGTGTATTGAGCTGTGGCAAGCATAATGTTGGTCGATATTTAACTGTTGAGCTACCTCCTATGTAAACTCATGTTATGGCCTCTTACATTTCTAATTTCCCCTTTACCCTCTTCTCCTCTCCATAACCAAATGATTGTAGATCGATCTACATTACTGTATTTGCTAAACTTCATTGTACAATGCAGCCATTAGTAAACTGATTCCTTCTACTGTTCAAACGTAATTGTGTGCTTCCAAGAAATCATATATATATATGATGATTTAATTGATGATTCTAATTTCATTTATAAGGACTAAACACTCAATAACTAATAAAGAATTCATGGACTAGTGCAACAATCCTTTCTATTATCAACCACCTGGCACAATGTTGAGAAAACATTATTTTATTAATTTAGTACTCTTGTTCCATCAGTTGTTCAGAACTGCATGTCATGCAATTTTTAAAATTCTTTTTTTGATCTTGCCTTACAGTGAAAACAAGTAATGTGAGACTGCTAGTTTTAAAAGAACATGCTTTAATATTTATTTGAGTTATGAGCCAAATTTGTTATTGTAATAGCAGTATTATTAACTTGTGTATCTTTCATCTCTAATTTTATATGAAAATTACAAATTTAATGAAGTGTGTGAAAGACATGAATGAGATGTTATTACTACTTAATATGACTGAATTATATTTTCCAAAAACCTTTCAAGGAAAAAGTGAAGGTGGATTGTACACAAAAGTTTTTAAGGCAACCTTGTCTTGTCACTAAAATCAAAGCTAGGTGTGGTGCATTAGCTGAATGGGTAGAGTATTACGCTACTGATGGGAGGGCCCTGGGTTAAAATCTGGATTATACCTCTGGAGACCTTTTGCTAAAAATCCATACTGTGTGATTTTATGAGTAACAGAACTTTTTGGGAAACTCAGGTGGCACAAAGAAAGAGATTGGCACCCCTCATTATACAGTTAACATGTTAATCTCACATCCAAAAGGGTTATGTACCAGGCAAACTCAACTCGCGCACATTAAACCTACCTTCAAATTGATGATGTCAGATTTGGTTCTTTTGGTTGCAGTTGTGAGTTTATGCCTTAATTTCAACCACTTCCTACTGATATTTTCAGTCGGAGAAAAAAGCTCCTTTTTCCTTTTAGGCATTCTCTATCTTAGTATATAAGCAGTTTGCCTTTCCATGTGTTTGGATACACTTATCTAAAAAATTCTTAGTTTAGCCTCTTACTTTTTAAGATTGAATTGACATATATGTGTTAAAACAATAATTAGGTAGGTATTTACCAAGTTACCAATTTCAATACTGAAGTTTAATTGTTGCCATACCTACTTTACTGGCCTGTTTATTCCACGGTGTTGAGAAAAGTGTAAGGTATGGAGTAACATTTTTAATTGCTGCTTGATATTGTTGAATTGAACATCCCAATAACGATATGTTGTTTCCCAGTGACCATGTACATTTTAAGCCTTGTACGAAGCCACAATGGTTACCCATATCAGTAACTATTAGGATAACATTCAGGAAAATTTACTGAGCATGTCCTGCTGTTTGAGAACAAGGAATAACTTTCTCCATGCCCTTTATTGACAGTTGATCTTATTGACAGAGACTTAAGGTAAAATAGGTGCTTAAGTGTTAAATGGGGACCATATTTAAACTCATGGTATCACAATGTAAGTAAATATTTTAGTTTGCACTATTGGTTGTAAACCTTTGAATATAGGGGTCAGATGATACTTCAAAAAAATGAAGAAATCAGTACCTATCTTTTTTGCTAGGACAAGGATATTATCACAGAAATATGATCCATACTCATATGAATAAATAGCCATCCTATTACCCCAAGTATTCATGATTCAGTATATACACTGGAAAACACCATCACATTTATGGACAGAAATCAAACATGCAGTAGAAATATTAGTTTGGGAACAGTACAGTGCCTTAAGTCACTGCTGTACAGTTCATTTTTGGATGGAATAAAAATATAACTTCATTGTATGGGGACAAAAATCAACTTGTAATGTAATAAAAAATTAAAGGTTGATAGCATTAGTAGTAGCACTTATTATGAGTGATAACTGAGGTCATTTAAACAAGTGAGCTAGGTGCATTATTTGATTGAGGCAGGATATATAGTGATCAAATGGATGGTGGAGGTTAGCCTGACATCTTCATAAACTTATTATTGATGAAATGTGCCAAGTTTAATCTCTCATCCAGAGGCCAAAGAAAAAATTATTTGGATTATACATTATAATTTTTGGTTAATTTATTTGGTAAATTTACTTTAATGTACCCACTCTTTTTAGCTTTATAATGTTAGCTTGTGTACCCTAATAGCTGATCAGGACCATAAAATATTTACACTATCAAACATATGCTACATTTGACAAATTATTTTGAACATATCTACTTCAATACTACTCAATAATTCCCTTTTCTCTACTCCTTTGAATATTAGAAATATTTATTACCATTTATTCTGATCACAACAAAAGTGATCATGCAATAAAACAAGCTTTGCTAACACACTTTTAAATTGTTAATTTTGCTGTTTTAAAATAAATTCCACATGGTGTTATGACATTTAATTCATTTCTTGCAAAAATTAAGGAATTGAAATCTACTCAAAGAGTAATTGTAATTAAAATTCAAATCTTCCATTTTTTAAAATAATAGTGTCATGAGTAATAAAAATAATATTTTAATACATGTGTTGCTAAAACAGTGTATCTACAAGTATACTGTAGAAAATTAAGTGTTATTAGGGTGAGAGTACTTGCTTCTGTTTCAGTGATGATGTAATTCACTATCAGATATTGTTGAGAATATTGTCATTATATGGATAAAATGATTCTGTATGCGAGTGTGCTATTGAAGAAAGTATGTATATGATTCATATGGAGTGCAAAACAAGATACAAAAAAGGGTACGATTAATTAACTACATCATATGATAGCATTACATGAATTAAGCAGTGTGTGATAATACAGGTACAATGAGAACATGCCTTGTTTGAAGAATATTTTTTGTATGATAACATTTTCCATAATATCTCATTATAGTGTAAATTGCTTTCTTTAATAATAGTACAAGACAATATTTAAGTACCCATTTCATGCATCAAATGTCAATTTTTATTGTTAGAATCTTCTTCCAGTATCACTAATACCTGCTTTTATAAGCACTTTTCACCATGGTGCCAATTCTATGATTATTCTAAAATATTTAGGTTAAATGCTTGCAGAAAATGAAATTTTATCATGTTAAAAAAGAAAATATAGAGATCAAAGTCCTGGTTTTAGGTACATTCTAAGCCTTATTTTTAGTGTAAATATCATTGTGTGCTGTATATTTCCTTTTAGCATGGTTGCTTTTTTATATGAGAGGATAAAACTTTGGATTTACTTGTAATTTAACTGTTTAATTTAGGGTGAATTAAAAAATGAATCTGAAATTAAACACGATGAATTTTAAGTCTAATATTACATGAAACAACGTAAATAATACTGCTGCACAGTCAACTTAAGGAGGCCTTTAAATTTAGATAATGGAAAAATAATTAACGAGTTTCATCTCTATGTATCTTCCAATGTGAATTTATCACTGAAGATTGTTGTTTAGTATTAAAATTTACACATCAATATTCAAAAACATTAAATAGGCACTTTCATTGAGAGTAGATAAATGTCTTCAGAAATTTAGTGATGATGATTTCTTAATTTTTTTATGTTCTCTGCTCCATGTTATAATTGCTTATTGCATCTGAGGTGAAAAACCAGTATGTTGTTGTGAATAATAATTACCAACCTCCTCAATTTAGAGCTATTCTAATATTGAAGCTGACATGTAATATCAAAAGATATATTAAAAATTTACATTCCAAATAATTTAATGATTAACTTTATGTACTCATATAGCAATATGTAAATTCATTTGTTTCTAAAATGATATTCCTAGTCAAAGTTTCAAATTTCCCATTAAATGGAGAAATTAGTGTTTGTGAGCAATGGCATGATTATATGCTCCTTTAAGTGTCAATTAATAATATCAAGTATTATTTCTTATGTAATAATACTTCAACAATCCATGTGATTTGTATTTTTCTATGACCTTTCATCTGTAATAACTTTCTTGGTGTTTGCTCCACTTGTTACTTATGGTCTGATGAGATGAAGCCAATTCAATGGCAGAAAGGGTAATTCATAAAATGGCTCACCTGCCATGAAAAGACTGCTGATAAAATGTAGATGTCTCCTTTACTTATTAAATTTAAGATTTCAAAACACTTGAGAATATTTCTCAGGCAAATTGAATTCCTTGTGCCATAACTAAAAGTCAATGGCTTAAAAAAAGTCATTACAGATCAATATTTTCCTTCTATTGATATTAAAATTAACTGTTTAAAGAGAGAAAATACTAAAAAAACATAATTAAATAGCCAATTACCATGAGCCTTATAAGATATTTTAACTAACCATATTTATGCATCCTCTGGCAGTCCAAGTTAACATGTATTATAGTAATTCAGAGAGGTCACTAAGCTTCTGAATTAGTTTGTTAAAGAGTTGAGCAAATGCATGAAGAATATTAATGAATATTTTTAAAGTCTTACTTGGGAAACTGTCCCAATATCAAGCCATAAATCAAAGAGAGAGGAATTTCCCTTTAAGTAGTTATCTACACGACTTGAATTAGCATCAATTTACTTATTAAGCTTATTTAAAAATTTTCTCCGGGGAGATGCCCTATTTTCATTGCTTAGTCAACGGACAACTTTAGCTCTCTTTCAAATCTGTTACTCATAAAGCTTGATAAATGGTTGCTAAAATCTTGAAAGTATCTCTCTGAAAATGTTTGCTAGTCAATGAAAATACATATATGTATGCATCTGTAGATTTGACACTTATTTGTAATGTATTTTTAGTTCAATAATCATGCTGTTTTGTATTATTATATTCCATCACAAACTATCTATACCAGTGCACATTTCATTTGTCATTTTTTTCCTGTATGCACATTACCTATTATTACTCAATCTAATCTATGTATAATAATCTTTCTCCATAAATTGTGCCCAGTAAAATTTTTCAACTAAATTTTAGGTTTTTGCCACTTTTCTAAACTTCCTCATTAATGATCTCTATTACAATGTGCTTCTAAGTCAGGTGTATTATATATGGTTGTTGTTTATTGTATTTGAAGCTACAATCTTCCTATGTATATTGTGTTGAGTCATGTAATACATTAAAAGTGTTTCCTCCTCAATCTGTTCATGATAACTGTGCCAGTGTCAATTCTTAAGGTATACATGCCTATTTTAGAAATGAAATAAAATTTTACATAATGTCTGAGTAATACATAAAAGCTTTTTATTTTAGAAAAATGAAGAGTAAAAAATATTTTAACAGTAAAATTTACTGGAAAAAATACCTATGTGCAAGAGTAGGCTGGAATGCATTGTCACAGAATATGTCGACATGTATGTCCTATTATCAACAACTCCACAACTGGAGTCTCTTAAAAATATTTAATAAAAATCACAATGCTTAATATCTACTAATATATAGTTTAGGTCGTAAAAAGCTGCAATATGCTTAATATAAATATATACAGAAAAAACTTGTCTAAAACCCGACACGTAAGAGAAACATTTGCTAATAGACGGCACACAGCCACTGGAAAAAAAGAACCTTCTTGATTTACCAGTACTACATGTAATCAAAGTCTCCTTTAACTAGAGCTGGGTAAATTAGCATAATCTTCATTTCAGATAAATTATTGAGTTAGATTTTTTTTAATTGCCATAATTTTCAATTTTAAGCATACAATTCTTCAAGGTGTGAATCAGGACAATTACAATGGCAAGGATATAATAACCTTCTACCCTTAGCAAGTTCTATAAAATCATATTAAAAATGTAACAAAAGTGAAGGTGACAGCTAGACACAATTCATCCTCATTTTGTCTAATTGAGAAATTTTGGATCAAATGATAATCCAATGGATGTTTTGACGCTTTTTTTATGATCTTAACATATAAATTAAGCTTGTTTTCATACAGCACTATTTAAACAGAATATTTTGAAAGAAAAAAATGTACTCTAATGCTTCGATAAAATGCACTGAATATTACTTAAAATTAAATTTGGGCAAATGAATGCATGTATGTAAATATTTTATATAAAAATCTTGAAAAAGTTTTCCTTCATTACAAAACAAGGCCAGGTCACAAAAACTGAAATCATCATTATACCCATGAATCACTATTTTCCCAGCCCCCTTTGGTCAGTCATTCATGACTTTTGCCAGCCTTGGTGGCAGAGGGCTTATGTCCCCATCTGCCCATCCAGAGGCTGAGGGTTCGATTCCCACCTAGGGCTTAGGTGATTGTAATTGTCCTTGTTATGTTTGTAATCTGATGTAAATGCCAACAAATGGGTGTTTTCAGATTTATGGTAAATAAATAACCTTGGTACATATGTGCAAAGAAACAAATTTTATATTTTTGTAGAAATATTTATTATATATAAGGTCCTGGAAAATATCACCTCAATTAATTTCCTTTGGCCAGTCAAGCTCAACTTCCTGAAAGCAAAAAATTAACAATAAATTAGAAAATTATTTCCTCAAAACATTTTCACAATAAATAAATTCTCATACATTATTTCTTATTTCATCACAACATTAATTTTTTTAATTAGATCAATGACTCAAATTTTTTAAGGAAATATTGGTACATGAATAGTATAAGCACACCCCACTGATTAATTTGAAAAAGTACCGGTAAGGTATTATTTTGGCATAGTGATCAGCAATTACAGGAATGCGATTCACAAAATTTCACCAATCATCAGCCTAGGCAATGCCCAAAAAAAGATTGATCCATTGCCGAACACAGTGTTGCTTAAATAATACTCAGAGTAACTCTGGTCAATAAAGACACAATTGATAATGGAAAATTTTACCAAAAAGCATTAAATACTATTGTACATTTGCAATTTAAAAGAAACCTTGTCATTTGGCACACATTTATTGTAAATTTTAGGCAAAGTAACAGGTTAATTAAATACACTATAATTTATGATGATCAATATATATGGCCCAGAGGTGTAAATCCCCAGTCTGAATAGAAATGACTTCATCATAGTGTCAACTCTCTTGGAATTATAAAAAGAAAAAGACAGGGGGAACGCCCAAGTCCAGTTATAATCATTAATCAGCTCCTCAGTCTGAATTAAGTTGGCAATTAATATAGTCAAATTAGG
>LYUA01000414.1:744563-763503 GCA_002093875.1 Calopteryx splendens
TTCAGGGGGGGGAAGGGGTTTGGGCGGCGCAGGGCCTCTTTGGCTCCAATGCATACGCGCGCGCGCGCGCAAGCACAGTAACTTATAAAAACGCGAGCAGCTTCTTCGTTAGCCTGGGCTCCATTCCCGCTCTCTCTCTCTCAGTCCCTAGGCGAAATCTCCCTCTGCCAAAGTCCTCCCACCCAGCTTGTCTCCGGAAGAACCCGAGACCTTAAATTAGTCTCTCGATAGGGCATCGCTATATTCATTCAGTTCGTGAGCGATTTTAGTCAATAATGGTATCGCGGCCTCTCAATGAAACTTCGCTTTATTTTGTCCACGGAATTTTTATTCTGAGCGGCCATGAAAGGGTTAAATGATAGAAGGGACCCTAAGGTCTCAATTTTGCCAAAAATAAAGACGTTTTTCTATCTATCTGAGTACGTACGTTGCGAGGCGAAATTGTCAGGTTATAAACTCTTACGTGTTGAATTTTCATACCCTCCAAACCCTTGGTGTGGTGTAGAGTGTGGGCGTGAAGTTTACAACCCTTGAAATGGAGGGAGACAACGACGCATGCTGGCAGTTTAGGTTCATGTGGACTCTTCCTGCTTCTAATCCAAAGTGCACTTCATTCTGAGGCCTTCCCCGCCCCCCTCACTTTTCCCTAAAGCCTCGCTTCAGGTGAATTAGAAAATTATGACAATCGTAGAACGGCGCCCGCTTAAACTAATGCAGCGCGACACGAATCAAAAACGAACTCCGAACGGCTTTGTCGTAAAATTCCTTAATTTCAGTAAAAGTAGGAGGATAAGTAAACGCTTGGTTTCTTTAAAAAACCATAAGTAGAAAAGAAACCAATTTTGCCTATTAATCACTGATGCATAATTTTTAGTTCTTCAATATGGGTAAAGGGACAATTATTTTATTCATAAGTTTATGTTTTATTTATTAATATGTGTGCTGCGTCTTGGATGTTTATTAAGGATTTTGCGTATTAAAATATAAATTCATGAATAAATTTACTTCAGAAGTTAAATAAAAGTACATAGTAAGTGAGTTCGAGGTTCGCTAAAGCGGTTTAGACAACATTCCATGATATATCTTTGAGTGTAGATATAAGCGTGTGGCTAATTTATTTTATTTGGATTTAGTAGGATCAACACCTCAATAACCACTGAATTGAAATAAGAAACGTTATATTTTATTGAAAATGGGACACTTTGTAAGATGCATCGACTCACACTTGGCGCCGTTTCATTCTTTTTTAATTATTTTATTTTCAAAGGTGTAGATTTCAATATTTGTAAAATATAAAATATTAAATATTTGAAAATAAGGATCTGAAAATTTCTTTTTATAGATTTCTGTCTTTAATATTTTAATAAATATTATGATTCACTAGAATTTTTGTATCATATTTCCATTTTTCATTTTGGCAAAATTTGCGTTTCTTTTGAGAGAATAAAAAAAATATTAACGTGGCCTTTATGAACATATCTTTCAACAAAAATACCTTTAGTTGACAAATTACGCTCTTGATATACCTACGAGGTAAATTATTAGCTTTAAAATGTAACATAGGTACTGATTGTTTACTTGTTGGCGAAACAAGTAAAGGGCGGGTGCGATAGGTAACGTATCAGTCGCGTATCAATAGCGTATCCACTGGAATAGTGACTTTTGTGTTTAGTGAGCCGTTGCCGTCCAGTACTTTATTATGCAGCAAAACATTAGGCTAAAGAGGCAATGCGAGCTCGGATGTTCTTTTTTTTGAGATATAAGTATTAAAAAACTTTGTGGAGGTAATTATGAAATAATTGAAATTATATTTCGAGAAGAGGTGCTACTATTAATTTTTCAGTTCATTTGTGTAACGTGTTATAAATTATGGAAAGGGCGATGTTGATTCATTACGCCGGTCGTAGTTTAGCTAATTCATTTTTTTCATATCAATTAAACATAAATATATATATTCTAATGTAAATTATTATTAGTCTTTAATGACACTCAATGTTGGAAGAGTCAGTGATCAGAGAATCAAAAGATCGAAATGAAATCAAAGAATCAGTAAAATAAGAGTAATGTGTTGGCCGCATATGATTTTTTTTAAAGTATTTATGTCGATTGGTCCTCTTCTTCAACACGTAAAGGCATTTCGAGACATTATCTTTAGTTAGATTGGCTCTACAAGAGGGTGTTCTTTATGCAGACATCTAGAATTTCTAACTTTACCTCCTGCAGTTGGTAAGTCCGTGACATTTTATTGCTTTGTTAGGCGTGAAGCGTTCACACAACAGTGGAAAAAAGAATACCTATTGGCGATGTTATGAATAATTTCCTCGAATAATTATATATATCTCCGAGCAATTGAGCCATTTCGGCATTGGTATGGAAAGGTAGTGAATGCACGCTATTCGTTGCGTGCCCGTTCGTTCGGCGTACGCACTATCTCTATCCGCAGGGAGCATTAAAACGCACGGCAATCTAGCAATCACCCCCCCTCCCCCTCCCGGCTGACAAAGAGATGCCATTCGAACGATGATAACAAGACGTTAGCCTTCGGGAAGGTCGCGGATTTCCACAATATCACAGATGCTGTCGTCTGGCACCAGATTATCAACAGGAATCCCGAATTTCAGGAATTCTCTTATGATTAATCTCGAAATGACCTGCGCAGTCCTTGACCTACCTCATTTTGCCTTAAATCGAAATCTGAGGAGGAGGACTTTGAAAATGGATATAAAAAACTCTTTTCTGCTTTCGTCGTTTCATTGACCTCGGTTCCGTAGTGGCTGAAGACGGATGTCCTGCGTGTGCGTCGTCATAGTGATGTAGTTATTGCGAGTTACGTGTTTAAGGCAATAAAAAAAATTGGAACAATAAATGGATTCTTCTCCGGGGATACTGCGGTTGTTCAGTGATAAAATTCGCTTTCGTTGGGACAAAAAATTAGTAAAAGCAGATAGTAATTTTCCACAGTGAATTTTAATGCGTACAATGCGTACATCATGTTAAAGTAAAATAAGCATACCTACCTATAGCGTTTCAAACCTGGACTGCTGTAGACGAAGGCGAACTGGGTAAGGAGGAGATGGCTTGGAAAGGGTTGGTGAAGAAGAAATGTTATTAGTCAATATTTGGGGGGTTGTTGTTTGTCGGAATTGGGGGCGGGGGATATGGAAACTTATCGCAAAGAGGTGAGAATGATTAACAAATACCAAGTAATTTTTCATTTTTTGTGCTGCACTATCTCCAATTGCTCAAGCACATCGAGGCGGCTTTGGCCTTTAGATTCGAAATGGAGAGTTTCTGGAACCAGCTTGATGAAATGCCTCGCCATATGCCATATGCTGCAATGGCAGTACCTACCCCACTTCTCGTGCACGTTATTTCACTATAATATTGAAACTTCTTCCCGTCCTACCAATAGTCATTAATCACCTTTCCGGCTTATTATATTATTATTAAATTATGAAATTCAGGGAACTCTTTAGATACCTACGTAAAATAATGCGGCAAAATAAAATCAGTGGGAAAATTTGAAAGTTCGCAGATGAATTTGTTCCTGTGTAATCCTTTTATTTGTGGTCGCCGATAATTTGCGTGGCATCTGATTTCAAGAGTCGGCTGTATTTTTAGTTTTGTCTCTCTCAGCGACTGAGTTTAGTCTTTGACAACAGTATCATCGCATGGAGCGGGATTCGAACACATCTTATTTGGTTGCTCATAATAATTCCAGCTCCTTTAAATTTAATCATTCAGTTTTAAGTCATATAAAAAAGTCTTGATGCGTAAGGTATATTTAAATATTTTTAAGGTATATTTAAATTTTGTTCAAATTGTGTATTAAAATTTACTGGGGTTATTTGTACTTCTATGGAGGAACTGAGGATCCAATGTGCAATCAAAATATGCGAGGGGATGTGGGATCTTTTCCCTGAGCCAACCGAGTTTTCCCAGTAAGTTCTAGTGCCGAGAAAATCACGCCATTTGGGTTTCAAGATGGAGGTGTTTAATTGCCTTCAACCAGATACGAACCCATTACCTTCCGGTAGCTATGGAAACGCTCTTCCCACCCGGATCGACGCTCTAAGTAATTTGCTTTTACATAGTGCTTAAAGAATTGGTTCCTTTTTAAAGTGACCGTGGTGTCTGCTGGTATGTTCGGCGCCGACCTTTTGCTTACGCAACCACTCCCGGCGTGCATACGCATGCGAGATTTTCGTGGCGCAAAATGTCATCGAAACTTCAAGTATTTATTTATTGGAATTCGTATTTATCAAGTGATTATTCATCGAAATCCAGGTCTTGAGTTTTGTTTTTTGTGGTCGTGAAGGAGTAAGTATGTGAGATTTTTTGACACGAAAAGCCATGCAGTCCGAAAGAACAAATTTATTTTATTCGTGAATAAAATAGCAGATTAGCATTTTTTTGTGAATGCGTTTGGCTTAGTTAATTACAGATTCGATACTGAAAATCATATACCTATAGTCGCTAGAATTTAGCAAAAAATTCCCCTGAGATAGTCGTAGAGAGAGAGATTCTGAAAGCGTATACAATTCGGGGCTTACCCATAAGCGATCGGATATCAACGGGAGGGCCAGGGTTCGATTCCCGATAACCTTGTACACACCCAATTCCACCCTTGAAATTTTCCTGTGACCTCATGGGTGTATTTTACATGCCGCAGGAATGCCTTAATCTCTCCCTCACTACCAACCTTCTGGTTGATTGCTGTGGTTGATGGTATGTAAGCTTAGTTCATAGGAATTATCCTTAGAAACTGTGACATGCACTAATTTGTTCATTGAATATTTATTTTGGCGGAAGGCGAAATATGAGATAAATTTTTGATGCGGTCTGAAATAAGTATTCCAACGTGTGATTCCGAGCATTCAATACGGCTTCCGCGAAGAGAACGCTAATCCTTCCAGCTCACCTTCTTCGAGAGAGTCGCCCCCGCGAACTAGTACATTAACTTCTAAAGAGTTTACAACTGAAGTAGAATAATCCACGAATTGGAAAATTATTGAAAAGCTACTGCACTATCGTACCTTGGAACTCGCATTCCTTTCATTGAAATGACCTTCACGAGTTTTGTTTTTGAGGGAGCAAAATCTTAAAGTCGCGAAGGTCATTTCAACATGTCGTAATCTAGGTGATTCCCTTCGTTAGCTTCCTAGCGAGCGGGTCCATTTCCAAAGTAGATGAAACTGTAAATAAATTAAAGTAAAATCAAGAGAAGAAAACAAAACATTTGTCATTTTATTCCACAGGAAAGAGTTATTATGTAAATAATTGCTCAAAACGTTTCCTTTTTGAAACCCACGAAGAGCGAGCCTGTTTATACAGTTAACGGAATAAGAATTGTGGTGGCAAGGATAAATACATTACCTAAAATTATATTATTCCGGTAGACTTCCGGAATTATAAAATTCCGAGAGTCTGCCGGAGAATCCACCGACAGTTCGCAACTCCTGTGGCGCACGCGATCGCTTTGAAGAGAGGGATCGGAGAGGAAAAGAGGTCTCTCTCTCTCTCTCTCTTTCGCCGATCCCCTCAATCTGTGCGTTTTGTATGCGGTGCTTCGGAAGGAAGGTGAAGACAAACGGTTTTCGAACACCCGGCGAAATGAGGTCAATGTGGGGTATCGAATGGGGCACGCCGGGAGGGAAGAGGGCGCTCACGTAGGGTTGCAGCAACCCTGCCAGACGCGGTTGGTTATTCGGGGGGAAGCACTTGCTTGGGGAGAAGTTGTTGAGAAGATTAGGGGCGTCAAACTGCGGGCGGCGAAACGAGGGATGTTTTTCTCGATCGGAAGGAAAGGTCCTTTCTGTTGAGTTGGTGGGAACGTCTTACACGCCTCACAGTCTTATTCGCGTTGAATTCATAAACGCAACTCAATGACCCAAGGAACGTGTTTGCAGCAGAAATCTCACGGCCCTTTCAACACTAATGTGATAACATTACGTAAAATATGGTTCATTTGATCATTTTAGTCATTAGGAGGAAGTAAGTTTCCCAATCAAGAGGGAGAGCGAGGTCTTAACGATCATTCTGCCCTTGAAGTCGTAGAACCCCAGGTATTCCAAAAATGTCACCAAAGCCTCACTGCAAAGTGTTTGCGAAATAAGAAGTTTTATTGATTGCAGATATTCAAGTCAGGGAATCGAACCGGAGCTGAATCGCCGAAAACGTTTTCACAGGAGCGGTTATTGTTTGAATTGGTTCGGATGGCGAACCACCATAGCGGTTCGGAGTGGAGAGGGTTGGAGTGGAGCGGAGTGTCCGACATTCGCTCCTGAGTTCCTCCGCCTTCTAGCAGACCACCTCCCCGGAGTGCGTCGCGGCGCTCCGGAGAGTTGGGCGCCGGTCAGAAATGAATGAACAGATGGGACCGAAAATGCCTCAATGGAACATCTGGTTTGAGGCAAGCAGACATGCTTGCCCTGCATACGTGCCAGTAAATGATGCTTATTTGCAACATTCCACTGAATTGTATATTTACTGGTAATTATATGTATTAGAAACGTGACACGCCTTTTGGGTATCAATTAAGAGTTTAGAGAATAGAAAAGATGAAGATATAAACTGCATCTTTCGTTTCGCTAAAATCTAATAACTGTATAGGATTAATTTAATTTCTGTCTAAAATGCCCATTTAATAATATTATACGATTTCAGTATAACTATATCTATGGTCATAAACCAGAGGCGTCCATCCGTGTCCATAAACTAGGGATTCTCCTCGTGTATAGAATTAAAATGCTAAATATTAAAATTCTTGTTGCTCACATTTATAGTTTTTAGTTATCAAACCCACAAAAATCGCCACAAACCATACAGTACCAGAAAAATGGTACCAATGTCTTTAGTCCAAATTCGGAGTCAATTGTTTTACCCGATCTTCATTCGTTCCCCTTTAATGCATATAGAGAAAGGAATGGGTAAAACGTGTTGTTTGCGCTAATAATTTCAAAAATACTTTCGTAACATTAATGGCTTATATTTTGTTGAACGCGGGTATCTTCATGAAAAGGTTTCCTACATTTTCTTCGTTGAAACAATAACTTATGTGTTAGAATTTAATTTTATTAAAATATGGTGTGTACTTTTACGCCTATAATAATTGGAAACGTTACAACAGGCATTTTAATTTGCATTATAACTTACATTTTCATATTCCCTGCATGATATGATACATTTTCATATTCCCATATGATGAAAATTATAGGTTATTAAAAAATAATTAAATCTTGTTAAATAAAAGGAAAACTACATTTTATTTAAGTCCTTCAGCTCTTAAATGGCCTCAGGATATAATAAATATGAGAACAGCATGACAGATTAACATGCCTAAAGAAAAGTAGTAGGCAGTAAACAGAATACAGGGTATTGAAGTAAAGAACGAATCGTTCGTTCGTTTGCATTAGGCTTGCCTTATGTGAAGTCGATTAAAATATTTTGAAAATATGCGAGGATATAAGAACTCCAGGTATTGTTAACAGTAAATATCAGTAAATACAAATTGAATAAATGATCTCTAATATAGCAATTACGTAATTTTATTCTTTAATAATGAAGAGTATAGAAGTGCAATTTGATAACAATTGAATTAGTAGCATTATTGGACGATTAACCTCGATTTCTGTTTCCGTTATTGTTCAACCGCCGCACCGCTCCGATCGGAGTTGTGTGGAAAACTCTCCCCTCTCTCCGAACCGTAGGCTTCAGTCAACAATTTTCTGTGTTCTGTCAAAACGCTCCGCTCCCAACCAGAGAGCATATTACCGAACGAAAGAGTTCCGAAGCGGAGTGGTTCCGATGCATCCACTTCGCCCCGTAGCGGAGAGGAGAGCCTCGGAGTAAAATCAAGGCTCTTTGGAGCAGAGTGATCCCGATTCATCCAATCCGCTCCGGTTCGACAACCTGATTCAAGTTCCATAGTTTTTTAATATGTTTTCGCGAAGCGAAAAAGATCCTTTGACAGAAATAAGTTTGGCGATTGTTGATGCGTTTCTCAATTTAAAGTTAAAGCCATCTGTTGATTATTAGTTCCCAAAGAACCATTGTCTGTTTAACTATAATTTAATAAGGCAAATGTTACCCATTTTAGGGCAAAATTCTGTTACATTTCAGTAAAATATAAATCGGTATTTTATTTGTATCAGTATCATATATTGCTTTCTTCTGAAGCATTCAACCTAACTACCATCGGTGAGTCAAGTTTCACAGTACGCCATTAGTTGTATCGTATTTTATAAATTATCTTTGAGAAATCGGGTAATATCATTATTCAGTAACATTATAGGTATACTACGGTAACGTTTAGTGATACTAAATTAATTTTAATTTGATGTGCTTGAAGCCAACGAGAAGAGTATTTACATTCATGGAGCCTCACGTAGTCCCGAACTGCTTTATGTTATCCAATCACGAGCGATGTTAGCTCATACTTCAACACCTCTAGTGACGAGAAAAGAACAAAATTAAACAATTACGACAGTTATTCAACATGGAGCCATAACTTATTCATTTTCCACTAGAAAAGCAGCAGTTAAGTGAGCAACGGCGTTAAGATTTTGATAAACGAGGAGGGGATATGGATCCTTGAACCGAGATCGGGATCATTTTTGGACTTGATGGTGAGTTGTTGAATTTTAATTCAGTCATTTTGTAGTCTTTTTCGTGTTGGAAGCACCTATTGTTTTGTTTATTAAATGAATGGCAATTAACAATGAAGTATTTTGAATAAATGAAGAATACTAGGTATTTTCCACACACCTTTATTCGGTACTACTAGTTTCAACGCATAGGCGTCATCTTCAGGTAACTGCGTTGAAACTAATAGTATCGAATAGAAGTGTGTGGAATATGCCTAGTATTCTTCATTTTTGCAAGATGAATTTCCAAGTAGTCAAGCCTGATATCATCGAGTGTATGAAATATTTCGTTTGATGTTATTTTGTGCTTAATCTTTGCTTAGTTCTGATCGCGGATTCTGGGAGGGAAAAACGGATATTTATATTTGCCATTGCTACATTATATTTCAAGTAGATGTGGGTGTTCCAACCTTTGATTATATCATGGACTTCTATTAATTCAATCAGTACTGACTCTCACTTGATGTGTTTACGTCTAGAGGTGCATGTGTCACCGCATCCTCCTATAATCCCGTCTAACACTTCGCGTTACAATTTTTGACGACTCGAGTGGTATTACGAAGGCGATATTATCAATACTAAATGCCTCTTCTACTGCACTTTGCATTATATTCCCCTACACCCCGTTAAACTAAACAGTTTCTATATTACGTGCATTTTTCTTCCTATATGTCTTCAGTGAATTTTAATTGTGACTCTAAAGTACCTACTTGTCTCTTTCCGAGTTCTATAATTTAGTGCACTTTATCGCCTAGTGGTGTTTCTCATAAAGGTTATTCTAAAGTTTTATTGCCGTGCTATTTCATATTTTAATTAAACCCCCTTTCCTTATGTCAGTGCAAAACATTAGCCAAATCGAGAAAGAGAGAGAGAGTAGATATAACTCCACCAGATGGACTCGCTTTCTTTCAGCATATTATTTTATCGTCACCGAGTAGTTTAATGTTGATAATTATATTGTATAAATGTGAATAGTAAATTCCAATAATGCACATTAGGGGTAGTAATAGACCTTATCACAGTTACTTGTAGCACTTTGGGTGTCATCTTTTACCCTTTTTTGGTAATTCTTTTACCAATTAATTTTAATTATGGTGAGATAATGAATTCTCTTCAGCATTGCTTTCTCATTAATTTCATTAAAGATTGGCATACTTTATAGCGATAATTTTAGATAGTATTTCTGTATCAATTCGTCGTGAGGGACTCTGACGAAGGCTTTCTTGGAACCTATAACAGTAGCGTCCCTTCTTACACTGATTCCAGCATGTAAGACGACCTAAGTTTCACGTCTTTTACTTTTTCCTGAATCCTAATTGGCTTTACCATTAGTATCCATTCCTGATATCGGAAAAAGAGATCACGCTACAAGAAGTAGTATCTTTCGCTGTGTCATCGCGATTCCTCCCTCGCCCCCTCCCCCCCTCCCCCTTCACTCCTCCCCTCACGTTTCCTTTCTTTCCCTTTACGCGCAGTGTGCCGTATTTCGTTCGCCGCCCCACTCGCATCCGCGCCCTCGCCGTGAATTATACGCCGAATATTTACGACCCAACGGAACTGGAATCTGTTTTGAAATCGCGAAAATGAGTTTTCTATTCCTGCCTCGGAGATTAGATCGTTTATATCTCCTCATCGCCGCCTGCTCGAAAATATTTCTCACCCCGAAGCGGTTTAGTGGTTTTTTAGCCCGTAATGGTCGGCCATGGTTGTTTTCACCCTGTAGTCATCAATAAGGCCCCCACGTCCACAATATTGACTCATGTGGTATGTGCGTGTATCGGAAATCTTTGTGAAATCTCTATATTTAAATGCCCTCTGTCCACTTTATGCCACTTAGCAGTTGGCCGTGATTTCGATGGGTGAATGAGAAATGAACGCCTTCAGAGTGAATTTGTGTGCTTTGCTTTAGTAATTTGGCTACTCGGTATTGCGATGCATCGACTGCGGTCTGCGATGCTCATGTGGGTGTTGCATTGCGACGTCCAACATTCGAGAAATGTGATTTATTGCATTGGAGCGTCACCATGTGATTTTTCCCTGCGCACCATTCTCGTTTCATTTTCTCGGACTCGGTTATTTAAAATGCCTGTATTTAGCCGACCGGAACGATTCGTTTGTATGCTCGTATTGCCTCCACCAAAAACCAAATGCTCCGTGAAGTGTGAACGACGACTTTTTTTTATGGCGTTTCACAAAGTGATCATATGAAGTTCGAATTAGAAAATTGTCGGTGGTGTAATTGCTATGACCTTTGGCGAACCTAAATGCAATGATTTGTGTTCATTCATGCCTCAATTTTCGGAGTTATTCGTTGATGAAATAAAAGCTACTTTTTGATATTCCACATTAAAGCTTGACTCTTCCAAACGTGGTTTCAGCGTACTTGCGTCAATTTCCAGGGTCAAAAAGTGTTTTTTTCTTTTCTTCTCTCATCACACGCGACTCACACGTTCACCACATGCCTACATGCACGCACATTCACAGACCATTCTTCACGAGGAATCGGACTTAATCGTTTGTCGTCGTCACAGACGCGTACGACAGAGATGATTGCGGTAGATTTTCGTTTTGGTCTCGGAGACACATTATGGAACGGCATGGAGCATTAATGCCCATCATTTAGATTTTGTGTCATGTAGGCGTGTATGCTAAAGAGCTATTAAATATATGTTTCATTTTATATCTTAATTTAATCGTTGCTCTTTGTAACGGCAGTAAGATGATGCTGAGGTGTAGCGGAGTATTGAATTTAGCTGCATTAATTGTACGGTGGCGTTTTTAGACCTTTGAGAACCTATCGAAACACCCTGGTGTCTCAAGAACATGTTCTTTTTATGTTAAATTGAATATATGTTTCAAACATGTGCATATGCTGTTACAGTGCTTCGATTTTAATTTTGAAAAAGAATACATTATCATACTTATAATATATTAAAATAAAGATAAACTTTTGGAGATAGAAATTATAAACTGATTGGAACTATTCAGATTGAAACTAAATTCATATTATTTATTGGATAAACATGCCGCTGCGGTTTATGAATTTATGAAATTGTAATTGATGAATTCAGCGGCATCTTTCTTTCAGATAAAATTGGCTTAAAAAAGTTTAATTTATGGAATTCCATTTGTCAATTGACATATGTTTTTAATTGTCAACAGGATGACCCTTCATGTCGTATGTGGAGCAATTCATATTGACATAAAAATACATGGGCGCGCGTTTTAATGAATAACCATAAGGCATTCTCACAACTTCCTTCACCCGCGGGTTATAATTTTGTGCAGTGTTAATTTCAGGTAGCTCAGTGCGTAGCGAGTTAAAAAACATTTCTCCGGAAATATGTCGCGGATTACTTTCGCGGTTCTTAAGACAGCCACCGCCTCCTTCACCTTGGCCTTAGCAATCCGCCCCTTGGATCTCCATTTCGATAGGATGAAGCTCGCCTAATTGGTCTCTGCAAATAATAATAATAGTAATGTGATGACACGCTTCTCATTTCATCGCACACATTAAACAGCACAGAATTTCGAACCTCGCCACATCGCGTTTTCAGGATAAACAGGATTTCATCTCCCCTCTTCATTTCGACAAACCCGGAATATTTTTAGTCCTAGCTTTGACATATTGCGGTGCGACGCCGTTCGCTTAGGGGCTATAGTTAGGGGCGTAGCGGGGAGATCCCAATTCCTCCTCCTCCACTCCTGTATCAGCACCCCGCGTTCCCCCACTCCCCAGCACGCCCTCCTCATGGGGAAAGCGAATCCAGCAATGTTATCCCTTTCGCTGTATCCACAAGTGGGGGCGTCTACGGCTGAATTGGATTGAATGTACTCTGTAACGCGCATCCGATTGCGAGGAAAGGAACCCCATCATCTTTCTAACGCCCGTGCACCCGGAGGAAATAAACATGTCGGGCCGAGAAAAAATACTCACTCAGGGAGTGGTACTAGCATCGGACCTAACACACGGAAAATAAGTTGGAAATATCAGTGGCTTCATTAAGACGTCCCCCAAGGAAAAATTAATTATCGGTCCCCGCTTCTTCCTCATTTTCATTTACAGCATTCATCTTAAAATAACGACTAAAATTAGGCTATTTACCGAGACAAAAGTAATAAAATGTTCCACGGGGCTCCATCAGGACGCCTTAACAGGTTCTTAGAATTGCTTGCTGTCACTTTTCTCCAAATTATTCTACAAAAATAGAAATTGTTTAAAAAAAAACGAACGAAATCCCATGAATGGAAAGGGAAGGCATATATGAAAGGTGGGCCAAGTGAAATGCGTCAGTCTTACTCTGTCATCGAGCCAGACATCGGATACACACGTTGGAAATACTTTGGACCTGTATAATTTAAACTTGGTTTCATAAAACAAATAGTATCGGAAAAAGTATTTGAATGAAAAAGTTAAGATGGGGTGTCATTTTTCATTAATTAGATACAATATTGAATATTTGACTAAGACATTTGGTTCCTAAAGTAGAAAGATTTTATTTCTGAATCCAATAAAAATACAAGGGAACTAACTCGTTTCGTTATAAGTTATTCTCTACATTAATATTATGACAAAAGTTTCTCTGTTTAGAAATCCTTACATGGTTATTATAAAACATAAAATCTGAGCTGGTCGAAGCACTGTGATAAAATGCGAGAATTCATCTTGTGGCGAATGAATACATCGTGCGTGTTTTATGACAACAGGGCGGGAATAATTCCAACCTCACACTATTAAATTGGCTGGCGGCATGACTATGAGACGCTGCGAGAAACATTGACAAACGAACCTACATGCCGTCGAGTTCTTTATCCGTCGCACAATTCACAATCACGACAGAAGAAAGCAATAGTTATAAAATACAATACAATTATCAAAAAAATATTCCAATTTTATAAATGCTACCTCGTCCTAAACACGTACTAAATTTCATGATAAAATTGCAAATTTCCCACGATGACTTGCATTAGTATCTATGCGTCCATGCCGGGGGCTTTTAGAGTAATACGCAGATCTTGAGAGTTCGTCTTAAAACTCTGAGAGAAGCAAACTTCAAGGCCTGTTCTCATCGATAAATCACCCCAAGAGAGAGGGCTATACGGGCGAGGATCTAGTAAATCTCCAGATTCATAACGGATTGCTCTCTCTTACAGGTTGTCAAGTCTCTCTTGAAAGCTCGGGAGTATATTGACCTCCATTTTATGCGTAAAACGCTTGGTCTTCACCCACATTTGGAGCCGTGCATTGTTCGCGAAATAATCTCGCCCAGGGATGTCCCAACATTTGATTGGGCTGATTATGGCAGGGAAAAGGACTGCTACCCCACTTCCTTTTAACATTTCTGAGATGATTTGTCGGTCAGAAAAGACCTAGACATTTTCCCTCTAATTTTTAGAGTAGAAAAAAAATTCGAACGAACCAGGAGAAATTAATAATCTATGTTAACTACCGCCTTGAGAAAGTGCTAGGATTTTTATTTTATAATGGTTTTCCTGTCTGATTGGATTTGCTATTTTGCCTTAACATTTAATATGAAGTCGTCAGTTTATAATATTTTGCTTTTAATGGTTTCCCTCTTATCTCTTTGCTATTATCAACTAGCAGTATTTAAATTAGCATTTGCCATTTAGTTTTCGTAAGCCTAAAGAAGGATTGCGGCAGAAAACAAACTTTGCACTATTTTAGAAAAAGGACTGAAATATCTTGAAAGTTATAGTGCCCTTTATCTTCCACGTGGACTGTCACTAAATGTCGTCCAGAAAAATTACGCCTGGCTTTAGCAGCCTCCACTATAACTTAAAGGTTCCTGAACCCTGGGTTGCAGCCTAAAGTTGAGTCACGATTGGTCGGGTAGAATAGCGAAGCCAAAAGGTGCTGAAGCTATATCCATACCGAAACATGAGAAAGAGAATATGCTGCCTTAAAGCTTTGCAATAACTTAATGAATGTCCTCTTGAAAATTAGTAGTTATACAATGGAAGAAAATTTTTTTAAATCCATTTTTTATCATCCATGTTCTGGTAAGTATTGGCTGAACTGAAATTTTTCATTCTCTCCTCTCCATTGTGATTTTCCTGATTCACCGTGAAAGCCTTTCTTCCTCACGTCGTCTTTTGATCGGTATTTTTTCTTTGTTCTTCCCTGAGGAATCGCCCCTTTTCTAATTTTTATATTGATAAATTCATTCAAGTAAATTTTTGCGGTTGATTTTCCAGTTTTTAGCAATAACTTTTTGAAATTTATATAGGAATTTTAGGTAGTATTAGCCCAGTAAATAGAGCATTAGGTAACTGATTAGAGGCACCGTGTTCGATTCCCCGGACTTTAGACATCCCCAGCTTCACACAAGCTGTGGGACTTTCCGGGTGCTAGATCTTCCTGGGAAACCGCAGGTGGTATCAAGGAAAGGAACTGGCAGATGTGTAAATTTCACACGCCGTAGCGGAGTGAGTTCTAACCTCGCCGTCGAGGTGCGCTCTACCCTCACCTGTCATCGGGATGATTACTTCGGTGGGGTTTGAATAGAATTTTGGTTCATGACCAGGGAGAGGTTCGGAGAACGATTGCTATGGAAAAACTATTTGATATCTGTGTCACCGCTGTCCTTGTACCTTTCCACTGTTAAACTTATTGTTTTATTATTCGCACTTTCGAATCACTCCATTTCCGGAACAAGAGACCCAATTGGATGCTCAGGTTCCAGTGCGTGCGACTGAAGCTTTGTTCTCTTTCCATCTCCTCGCTCGCCGTCCGGGGGTGAATAAGGGACCTCTGGCTCCATTGCCTTGACGCACATTATCTGTCCATCGCTCTTCCCTCGAAAGTCACAACCCCTCGTCCACCTCCCTCCCTCCTCCTTTCTCTCTCTCTCACTGCCCTTGCCAAAATTTCAGTCCACTGAAACAAATGACGGCGTTTAAAGTTGTTGTAGTGGTGACCACGGGTCGTTGAGTGCTGTTGACTTAACTGATTGTTTCCTTCTGCTCAGAGAAAGTGAGAAAATCACTTAATCCCAGCTCTTCGAAATAAGCGAGGGTGAATAACATGTGTTTGGTAATTTATCGGAAGGAAGAGATCTTATGTCTTCGTCGTTTTGACTCCGTCGAATCCTTGCCAAATTTGAAAATACGATTCGAATTCACTCTAAATGAGTTCACTCGGAAATATAGGTCCATAGTGAATACCAAGTAAAATAAACTGTGATTCATGTGATATGAAATTTGTGAAAAAACAATATATGAAATGAAATATCTTCTGTCTCATTTCTATGACAACCGCAAAGAGCTGAACTGTTGAGTTGAAAAGCCATTATAAAAACCTAATATGGTGGATTAACTGGCTTAAGCACTGGGTCGGAAATCAAGGGATCTGGGTTCGAATCCTGGCCCAGGCGAATGATTTTTACACGCTGCGAAAATCTCGCTGTTGTATGCACACCAGCGGATGACTTCGAAAAAGACACCGTCGCGGTTTTCCCGAAGTTTCTTTTTATCAGTGATAATCTCTGTAAGTTCTCCCGTTAAGGTGATGTTCTCCTTCCAAGAGTTCTTGCGAATTTACATATCAGTGAAAGAAATACTGCATCAACTTGCACCCTATAAAATTAGCGATCCCAATGAAAGTGAGAGAGGTCTTATCATACGTGGGCTCGTTAGCTAACAATTCTTAATTTTATGAAATTTTCGGAAATAGGAGTTTTTAATTTTCTACAAGCGTGCAAAATAGAAGTTCGTAGCAAAGTTTATTCTATCTGGGTGCCGATGTGACGTGGGGAGTTAGTTATCTCCTATCTTGTGTCTCAATTAAATTGATTACACTCTAAATAAAGCTTCGAGTGGCTGCTCTGTCTTGAAGTTTCTGGTACAACCTTGTGTAAGTTGTGGATATCAATTGCAACTAAAAGCCTTTGAACCTTTTTACCGTTATTTCGACACACGCACACCGACATAACCGTGATAAGGGTATCGTCAACTCGTCATTTACTAGCTACCTTTACTTTGTCTGGTACCACATTTGAGTTTAAAGAAGATATTGGGGTGACGTGGTAATTAAATATAATAATATTTAAGGAAACATTAAGTTTATTTATAAATTTAAGGTCACACTGAATCCAAGCACAAAGATTTGTACATAGCTTGAGTTCACATCGCTCACAACAATGACGTATGTTTATTAACGTCAACCAATTTTTAAAATCCACTAACTTCCATTAAATTGAACACTAAAGTGTCTCAAAGTTTTATCCTTTGTTTTATCGCTCGAGATTGTTCAACTCAAGAACTCGCTCTTCCTCATGAGACGATTGCTTCAATATTTAACAGGTGGACACGAGCCACATTTTACACTAAGTTGCGCCATGACCGCTCCCGGTTTCATACATTTACCCCACTCAACGTTTCTCACAGTTATGGGTTCTCGCATTCATCCGACCCGGCCTTTATTTTTAACGTTCTCGTATCGACACTTAGCGTCTGAATCCGCCCCCTCCCCTCTCTCCATCCGGAATTGGAATCCGTTCGCGTAATATCCCTTTTGTGAACTTCTCTCGCGGAAGGTTACGTACCCCGAGCGTCCACCTCAGTTGTTCCCCTGCTTTTGTTTTCCTTCGTTTACGACACCTCGTCATTCCACCCTGCGCTGCCGCCTTTTTATTCCCAAAGCACCGGCATTGCGCGACAATCTCTCATTGACTCCCCCCCCCACCTTCCCTCCATTTCTGTGTTCTTTTTTCCTCCCAACCGCCGTGACGTCCGACGTCCTTTTTGTCTTCAGAGCGACCCCGTGACGCGCTCTCTCCGAAGGTCCCCCCCCTTTCACGTCCCCTTTGACGTTGAATTTTTCTCATTCCTTACGTCTCTCCGCTCTCTTCGCAGGCTCTCCACCCTTTTACGCTCTCTTTTTCATAGCGTTGCCAACTGTCCGCATGCCGTGCAAACTCGACGAAGAGCATTAGTTGAAACTGCAAGCGTCCATCGTGTAGGGTGGTAAAAATAATGGAAAATTTACCTATTCGTGTGAATTCATGAAATTATTTGGACATTTAAATTAAAAATCGATGGAGAAATGGTTTTAGGCGTGACCTTAATGGAATTTTGTCGTTGGGGGAAATTAAACATTATTTCACTTTAAAAATCAAAGGGGGTTCAAGTCATGAAACGCCGTGAACAAACGTAGTCAACGCGAACATCTTACACCTCGAGCGCAGACGTGACGTTTTTCCCTTAATGTGCACCGAAATGTATGACATATTGCATCAAAACATGCATTAAACACAGTCACTCCCCCCCTCGTAGGAGGGTGGGTGCCATTCAAATTCAGCCCCTATAGTATGTATACCTATGCGATCGTGGGTTGTGGCGTTCGGTAGAATCAATACGGTTTTGCACATTCGCGATACTATCTGAGGTGGTGCAATGGGTCGTAATCATGTGCCACTAACACTCCCATCAGGTGACGTGCCGCCCACGCAACAATGCAAGGGCATTCGCGGAAAATCACTGCCGCAGAGTATGAATGTGATCATTAAAATGACATCGGAACTCGAGTTTGATGTTAAATCTCTAAGACCTACGTGTGCAAGTCACACGAGGTCTTCTCCCATTCTGATCAAAGTGAAAAAATAGTAACAAATTATTGAAAATAGAACAATAATGTCGTGGAATGTATTTCCTTAAATTACTAAAAGAATTTTTAGCCTTAAGTCATCAGGTGCTCAAAAGGCTGTTCTAAGAGAATAAGGTGAAGCATTTTCGAGCTGAAGCATAACGCGCTGTAATTTATTTTTCAACTTTTTCTCGTGGATGCTTGTTTAGGACACGTGGGTGACTAATGGAATCTAGAGAAAACTTTTAAAAAACCACATTTATCACCCACACAATATTCACACATCTGCCTGACAAGGGATATCTCTGAAACAGTCTCAATGTTTGCGAAGGAAAATAGAGTGCAGATTTAAAAAAGTAGTGGCAATTTCAACTGGCCTTTACCAAAACCTCATCATCATCCCTCCTTTTACTCGTTTTGCAGTATTTTCCTATATAATTGCTAGTTTAAATCTCGAGTATCCTAAAATCTAGAAATGTCTTAATGCGTAATTTGGATTTCACATGAAAAACGCCGTTACCGTAAGGTGGCAGCTCTGAATCCCCCACCCCTCCGCCACTTTCCATTTCCGTGTTCCTCCCCCTCGGCCACCCCCTTCGCACGTGCACTCCCTCCACCCTCATCCTCTTTTTTCCTCCCTTCCCCTCTCACCCTTCTTCCACTCCTCTTCCCGCCCTTCCTTCCTGACCTT
>LYUA01000414.1:842371-854459 GCA_002093875.1 Calopteryx splendens
GCTCCAGAAACCATCGCGGAAGTGCGTGAAGTGATCCTTGAGGGCCGAAGAGAGACCATCCATGGCGTTTGTACGTAATAGGGTCGGACTGTCAACCGGGAAATGTCAGCGAATTCTAGTGGATGCACTCGACATGAGACGAATTGTAGCGAAGTTTGTCCTTAGACCAGTGTGCACTGAGCTGCAAGCAACAAATCGAGATGACCCAAACTTCCTGTCGAGTCTCATAATTACCGATTAATATTATCGATCAATCGGAATCGGAAAAATTACCGACCATAAAACAGAGTAGCATTCTTCACAGTTGCAGGCATTTCAGGACTCGCAGACAGAGAAGAACACAGTGTAACGAAAACGACAGAAAACTAAGAAATATGTGCGCTCACAATGCTGCTTGGCAGACCGGCAGCTGAAATATAGACCAAATGGCATCTAGCGACAAAAGTGTGTGCTACCACTGGTTGAGGAAGAAAAATTCAAGTTCTCGACAAATGGTTAGCACCTCATATTGTCTCGAATAACCCCAAGGATTATTGCAGGGGGGAAGGAACCGGAAGTCGGGTGTCCGGATGCGTTAAGGGTGCTATATGCCGCCGGTACCCATAAGGATACATTCCATATATACCCATTGTGTTTCCGTTTATAGTGTATGACGATGTCGAAAGTGAAGGCTCGGACCGATAGGCTGGAGGAGACCCGTGTAAGGCGCGGATGTGGTAATCAGTGTGAGCACGCCTTGCCATGAATCGCTTCTCCTCGAATCTTAATGAATATTTAAATCGCATAAATGCACTCAATCCGAAGGGTGGCTGGCCGCAGCTCTCCCTTCTTCCCTGCGTTGTGTTGTGTCAGCAGATGACTTCGTGCCTGCTTTTTTTTTGCTTTGGCTCCAACTATCGATTTGGTGACATTCCGCCTCTAACAATCCAGGGTGGTGCACTTATTCAGTAGCAGTGGGCCAAAGGGTAGTTTTCCGCCCGAGGGAGAGGCATTTCTTGTTTGCTCACGAGGAAGTCTCGCAATGGATGGATGGCATGGGTGTTGGCTGGAGCGGAAGACTTCAGAGTGATGACGGCAATCTGGTTGTGTGGCATTCGCTTGGCCCAGACCACATGGTTTCGAGAGCGGTGGGGCTTTTGGGTGTTCGTTTGCGTGTAACCCGTCCTGTTCTTCTTCCTCGCTCTCATTACATCGGCTCTCATTCAATTGAAATATCGCTTGGCCATCGTGTTCCTTAATACTGAGTCACCTGTTATGTCATTTAATTTACAGCTTGTGCCCATCCCCGAGTGACGTGTAATGATCAAAATTTGCGTCCAAAAACGTAATGTCCACCCATGTATTCTTTCCTGAAACTTTTTCCATTGGCGAAATAGATGAACCTCCGTTTTGTGTGGTAACGCCATTCGGTCAACCTGCGTCGAAATTGTAGGAGTGATGTGGAAAAACAATCCGCCCGTTCCACCATCGTCGAAATATCGAGCGATTTACTTTCAATTAGTCGTATTCCTCGGTTCCAATTTCACAAATTAACAATTGTTGTTTTTTTCCGGGATAGTTTTAATCCACGAATGTAACCATAATTATGATGAACAAACCCAAAGGACACAGCTCGTGCCATTTCCCTTTTATTCCCGGCGGCGACGCAGTCTTCGAGTAATTTTGGTGTCTATCGGAAGCCCCGATTGTTTCGTGTCTCGTGTGTGCAATTGCATGTGCCATACGCATATAATCGGAGCGAATGCACGTTTCCTGATTTGAGCGGAGCGAGAGGACTTCGCAGGGGGCGAGGGAGTGCCCTCTTCCCCCGGGTGGTCGTCGTAGTGCTCCCTTTTTTCTTTCGCTCCCTGTGGGCAGGTTGTTGGCCCGGCCGCACCCGACCGACGTCGACCACGCCGCTCGACTCCTTTCATGTCGTTTCATTAATTTATTTATCCGTGTGAACATCAAGATTCAGGGTTACGGTGTGCGTACAACGTCGTGCATAGGGTTGCATAGATCTTGTGGAATGATGTTTTTTGTATTCATATTTATATTTATGGTACTTCAGGGAAAAGTGATTGCATGCGCGGGTGAGTGTTATCTACGAAGACATTTTTACGTGCGTTGCAGCCCACAATTAATGTATATTTTATAGTCAACTTGTAGTCATTTTTCCATTGTAGGATGCCAGTAGAGGTGTGCATCCCAGTCGCCATGTCTAAATACGAGGACTATCGTAGAATACGCGGAAGTATTTCCACCGGCTTAGGTTGCCGCATTAAGTTTTTTTAAATAATTTACTCCACCCTGCTTCCAAATATAGGAAACCTTGTCTGCTGGAATCTCCGTCCAGCTCATTTTGCTGACCTCGTTGAAGACGAGGTCTCTTTTTCTCAGAAGTAGTCTCCGTGTTTTTCTTACTTCAACGTGTGACAAAATAAGTTTCGTGAGAGTGTCGTTCCTGATTTGTTCAACTTTCGGCGGGCATAGAAAATTCGGAATGATCTGCTATGCGATGGACGTGTGCGTTTCAACCTCAGGGTGTGCAATTTAACGAGTGACGGGGTATTTCTATACGCGGAAGGTCAGGGGGTGCATGATCCCCGATCGGCGAAACGCGGGCAGATTTTTATCGTAAAATTATGTAATATGAAAAGCAATTTTTTTGCAATTAAGACCTCTTGAAAGAAAAATTTAACGACGTTAATAGGAAAAATAATGATAATATTTATTAGTCTTTAAGTATTCAAGACACAATGGACTTCGTCATGGAAATATACATAAAAATACAATATCAGAACATGATATCACAGGCAGTATGGGAGAAATATTAATTTACAGAGTGTAATGATTTTGACATAAGCCAAGAGTGGATCACAGATTTAAATTTTGAAAGACTAGTCTTTCTTGCTGACACTGTTAGGTGATTAAATATTTTAATACCGATAGTTGATAATGATTGTTTTGATTTTGGTAGTATGCATTGGTTTACAGAGAGGCGATTTTTATTTCTTGTGTTGTTATTGTGAATGTCACAATTCGTGATGAGAAAGTTAAGGTTATCTTTTATTTGTAAGAGTACTCTATAGACATACATACTGTACACAGTCATAATATTAAGTCTGAAGAACAATGGTCTGCAGTGTTCCACAGATGATGATTGAGTTATTATTCATATGCCTTCTTCTGGATAGTGAAGACTGGTTTCATTTCAGGGGCACAGCCCCAAATTTCCAAGCCATAGACTAGGCGGCTATGAAAGACAGTGTAATATACTGATTTCAAATGTTCATTTGAGATTAACGAGCTTATCTTTCTTAAGGTATTGAGAGCCTTGGATAATTTCTTGCTGACTTCATTGATGTGGGGACTCCAACTCAGTTTAGATTCAAGATAAAAACGCAATAATTTGACTGGTTTGGTTATATTTGGATAGGATTTCAGGCTACAGGTTAACTGTTGAGTTTCGCCTATGTTGAGCACGATACCATTCATCTTAGACCAATTATTGGCCAGGGTTAGAATGTTGTCAGCAGAACAAGATGCAGCTGTGGGGCTTTCGAACTTGTGTAAAAAGGTTGTATCGTCTGCGAACTGTATTGAAGTGGTAGGGATGTTGTGAGGAAGATCGTTGATCATCATTAAAAATAAAAGAGGGCCCAGAATTAAGCTTTGAGGGACCCCATGCTGGAAGGGTCGGGCAGAGGACAGTGGACCGTGGACAATTCGACATATTGCGAACGCTCAGAAAGATACAGCTGGAGTTCCGTTCCTATGATGCCATAATACTCGAGTTTATTTAAGAATGTGGGATGTAAAACACAGTCAAAGGCCTTGGTAAGATCACAGAGGGTTAGTGAGACGCTAGATTGCACTTCAAATGAGTTCAGAATAGTATTAATGACAAAGTGAAGAGCATGAGTTGTTGTTTTATCTTTGCGGAAACCAAATTGGAGGGAAATAAATACTTCATTCATTTCCAGAAAATTATATCATTGAGATCTGATTATTGAGTAAAAAATTTTCCCAAAAACTGGAATCACTGATATAGGGAGGTAACTTAACGGGTCGTCTTTTGCACCGTTCTTGTGTATGGGGATGAATCTTGAGTGGTTAAGAGCTGAGGGGAAGATTCCACTTTGAATTTAGGTGTAAAAATTGATGTATATAACAAAAATGATTGAGAGAGCTTCGGTAATACACTCCTTTACACTCGTGATAAGATTATTTGAGACCATAACTGTCCTTACTGTTGGGCATCTTAAGTGATTTCATTATTTTGGAGATCTCATTAATCGTACGTAGGACGACCATTGAGAACTTTCACTCCGTCGTCATCACTCATTGCCGTATACAATTTCTTCCATCGGCTCATCACATGCCTTCCACCCTCCCCCCAGTCGTGCCGTCCACTCCCTCCCTCGATCTATTTCCTCCACGCCCTCTCATCTCTCCACGCCTTCCACCAATTCTCAATATTATCCTCCGCTCACATTTTAAAGCCTTCTTCGAATTGTCCCAAACAACTTTCCCTCCTCCCATTCCATACAACTTCTTCGTTCATCTTTCTCTCTAACCAGGTCCTGTCCTTCCACGTCTCAAAACCCTTCAATATTGCCTTGCATTTCCTCAAAGACCATTTTTCTGGACCTTAAAACGCTCAACACGATATCAGAGTCTTCGGGAAGCTTTTCTACGTGTCTTGACTTAAAATTTTCACTTGATGCCTGCTTCTTTTGCTCAAGCAATCCATCTCCTAATTGCCTTACTCCTTGGCCATTTTCATCCGAAATACTGACTCGGAACAGGAACTGCTCCACTATAATTAATTTGCCTCATGATTAACTAGCATTTTTCATATAATTTCATGCATGTATACAATTTCATCGCTTAAGTTTTTCCATCTTGTATCTTCATTTCATTCCCCCTTGCAACGTCATGCGCTCACCCGTGACCGAAAAAAACTAAAGCTGGATTGGTTATCCTCTTATTTGACTTGTTCAACTCCCTGCATATTTCTTACTCCTTCCTTCCCCATCCCATGCTTCGCTTCCCATTTTCTAGACGCACGAGTGAAAAACGATCAACCCTGTCTCACTCTCTTGCTTATCATCGCCCCATTCTTCATCCTTGCATCCGTATTCGTGCGATCTGATTTATTTACAGGCTTCCCCGTCCCCCTTCCGCGTGCTCCCACATTCTGCAATACCTTCATAAACTTTGTCCACTCCCTCCTCTTTCGAACGTCTCCTCGAAATCCACGCGGTCAACAAGGACATTCCTAGCTTCTCTCTTCCTTTCTATTAATATTCTGTCTTGCAATGACGTCACATGATCTTCCTTTCTTAAACCCGAACTTGTCCTCACTTTAGCAGTCGTTTGCACTCTTACTTATCCTTCTGTTGATGATGCATAGTTTTTGTATGGTACATTTTCCATTAAGTAACTTAGCGTATGGTGCTATTGCCTTTAACAAACTGATCCTTGCTCATTTTCTGGATAGGATTAAAATTGTCTAAACGAAATGATCTGGGCAAACTTTTTTTCTCATAAATTTTACGAATCAGCCCTAAAGAACTTATCATTTTTCCCTTAACCCTTGAAACATTCTGCTGAATTATCCAGTCAAACTGCCTTGTTCACCTTCATTTGCCTTTGTGCCTTTTTCGAGTCTTTGTAGTTTCTTTCCCGTCACCAAAATCTCATTCTTTGTCTATATCTAAGGGGGTTGATGATTATCGCTATCAGTAAATTTTGTTCTGTATTTTGCCTCACCGTGTTATTTTTGATACCATTAATGAATGTCCTCCCTCACCTAATATAGATACTAGCATTTATTATTTGCTTTACTTGTCGAATTTTTTAGCCTTCTTTGTGTCGCGTCCAATTCCTTTCCTCTGAAATTTCTTCATGATAATACTTCTCCCTTTTTCCGAAAGATACATTTTGCCGTGTTTGTTTCTCGCCTTAGTTTATTAACATCAAATAATAACCATAGATAATAATTCGCATATGGACATTTACCATTGATGTGGACTGGTATTAGCTCAGTCTATCGAAAAATCATGTTTTCAATTCCAATTTATTAAGTTAAAACATTTTTTGTCTGCTATTTGTTAAATGCCAAGCGTGTAACAGTTGTGCTGTTCGGAAGTTTCTAATTGGCGTTCTGTTGTCGGCCAAATAAAGTACTCCTTCATTCTGAGAATGATCAGATGAATTACTTTTCGGCAAAGTAAACACCCATTAAACATATTCAGCATTGACAATTGTGAATTTTTTAGGAAGTATTCCTTGTCTTAGTTAGCCTTAACGATATTGACCCTATCTAGTTTTAAGTAGTAGTAGACTGTGTATTGTTATCATCTCAGGTGATCGGCACCTTTTTACTTTGGATGGACGACAAAACACTACATCCGGCTGAGTGGGAAAAAGGTGTGAAGGACTTGGCGCCGGCGCTAGTTTACCTTATTCTAGTGTGTTCCAACTATAAAAATTATTCATTTAGTACGCTACACGACGGGAGATATGTCTCATTCAAAGCATTTTGAGGTCTTATTCTATGGAATGCCATGTCAATCGGTATTCAGTTATTTTTTTAACAATAAAAAACTGTGGGTTACCAAGATAGGTAAGTAATATAGACAGTGTTATCGAAATTAAAAAATATTTACCGCCAATACTTAATGGAAAACAGCTAATAACACCGCGAGTACAATGCCTCCATTTTTTGTGTAATGTTTTTAGTTTCATGAAGAAGGGGACAGAGGGTAGAATGTTGGGTAAGCGCGGTAGAGGGAGGTATAGATTAGGCATGGAATAATTGGAGGCAGAAGTAATGCAGAAATGATGAAAGGGTTACTGAAGGGCTGTGTCTACCCTAACAGGTAGATTAACAATTTTAAAAAAATCTTTCCAAAATGTTTCATGGCGTCTTTGAATGTAAAAGAAATAATCGGACGCCGGTGATCCACCGTTCTGATCCGATTCTTATATTTTTGAGGAATTCGGGACTTTCTATTTGGGGAAACTTTTCGAAATTTGAGTGGAGCGCGTTTCGAGTTAATCTCTTCGAAAACGTCATTTCCGTGAAGTGTTATTCTTTAGTGCTCCTTGTTTGTTGTGTAAGTGGATGCGTTGAAAATCGCTGTGTAACGAACAATTTCCCCTCATTGGTCTAAAAAAAATTTGAACTTGGCGGGATCATGGCGATCGTTAAAGGTGCCTATTTTCTTGTTCGATTTCCGGACGCCTCGCCTCCGCCCTCCAGTCTCTCGTACTCTGAGAAGAACAAGTCTTTGTGTATAGTTTTTGCAGGCGTAACTTGAGGCTGATTAATTTGATTTTTGCTCAATCTCATGCCGCTCTCACTCATTCTACCGACGAAACACAGCATACCTCTTTCCACTTTCGTCGCATATCGGTAGGAAAAGGGTTGTCACTAATATTATAATTCGGTATTTCCCAACCTCGTCGGCCAACTTACCCCCTGGAGTGCCCTGTTAGGCCTTGCGTACCTCTGGTAATAATCTTATTCTCAAGGATAGCGTAATGATTTAAATTAAATATATATTTTGCATTTATTAACCAATAACGATTTGCATCATGACATCCCTTGGTCTTGCTCTGGTTGGGGAATACTTTTTAATTGATTTCATTGGAACGTGTTTTATTGGCACGTGTCTTGAAGTCCGTTTAATATATGTTCCATCGTTTCCTCTGTTGTTCTCTCTCGCTTTTTACAAGACGCCTTTCGCGTGGTCAGACTTAGCGAACGAACTTCAAGGGTCAGATCTTGCTGTGCTGCAATGGGATACCTTCCTTTCCGCGCCTTGCTTACGTAATCCAATCCGTTGTTCGTACTGCGATGATCCGGTGGAAGGAAATCCGCTGGAGCCGAGGGCAAAAGGTACGTTATCGTGCCCAGAAATCGGGAGGCCTCTGACTCAGGCCCCGCATTGATTTTCGACTCTCTTAATGATTATGCATGGCCGGCGTGGGCTCTCACTTGGCTGCTGTCGTGCCCACATTATGCACAGGTCGTCCGTATTTGTATTTGGGCCAAGCGGGAAACACTTAACGGAAAACCTAGTCTGTCAACTTATTCTTTCAATTTTTCGGATGGATTTCATTCGTGCAAAGGCTGCTAATTATTCTCCTGCTGATTTCTTAGTGGCGTTGTATCACGCTCTTGCGACCCCCGGCCATTCGCCCCGTCCAGGGTCCTTCCAGAAAGCCACGTGTCTCTCGAAAGTGATGCGCTTTAGGAACTATATCGATGTTAGTCGGGTAGGTGTTCTGGCTTTCATTTCACCGCATCATCTTCCGCGTGCAATGTACTCAGATGGCTAGTGTTAACTCGGGTTTCGGAGCGTACGTAGAAACCGTTTTTTTCTTATCACTTTCTTTTCGTTTTATCAAAGGTACGAAGATAATTATATGTTGCATTTTTTTGCGGACGCCGTCTATTAAAGTATGGAATTGGTGGCGCAAGTCTTCCTTTTTTATTATTGGTCGGTAATTTTCCTCTGGCTTCTTTAATTAACCCATATCCTGCGGTGAAAACAGAATCTTCTATAGATAAGATGTCAAGCATTTCATTTTAATGCATGTTGGTCATTTTTTTGCGTAATGTAACCTTATTTACTTATGTTCCTATATATATATTATCCTTGCATTTCATTTCCATAGCACCCGTTTCATGCTTCTTTAGGTGCTAGTAGAGATTTATTTTGGACGTCGGACTATCTTCGCGTGTTGGAGGGAGACACATGAGGGGAAGGCGTAATCCCATTGGCGCATTTTCTTTCCCATATGTAATTCGAGTTTTCTCCGTGGATTCTGAGGCCCTGGCTCATTTATTGGTCAACGGTTTGAGCATATTATATCTTTGCAAAAACACATATTTGCGCACTTGTTCGTGTTTTTTTTCTTGTGTGAAAAATTCTTCACTTCGATAGTCAAAATCCCGCCCGGACATCCCCTTAAATCCGCAGTCTCGCTTAAAAAGAGGACATTTCCGGGAAAGCCTGGGGTCTGGTAAGCCTGCGTATGGTGAAATTGGAATGAATTAATGCCAGGGCTCTATCAAATAAACTTATACCATGATAGCTGCTGGTATGATACTCGCCCTCGTATTCCCGTTTATTTCACGAACTAATGAGTATGGACATTTTATTTTTCCCTCAAACCCCAATGTCCTTATAGTAACTATTGAATGGTCCCGTGAAATACTAACAGTTATAAAGGTTTAAGCTTCACAAAACAGATTGCTAGTTTCTAACTCAGAAAAGGTCATTTTTAAATAATATAAAATGTACATATTGTCTAATTAGTACGCATACATATTCAAATATTCTACCTCTGTGCAGGCGTAGAAGTGTAGAGGCAGCGTGGAACATTTTTTTCCATTACGTTGTCTTGTAAATGAACTATTAATTTTCCCATTTTGTGTGGCTTTGTCTTTTCTTTCACGCAAGAATATATCTACTACTACAACTATATCTTATCGCGTTCAATCCTCTATCTCCTGCTCTTACCGTATGCGTATAATTTATTGTTATAATCTAAGTTCTAAACTTGGTGGATCATCGTGGTGATGCCTAAAACTTTGAATTCCAGAAGGCACGAGATTCTTGGATTCGGCGATTGTAACTAATTTTGAGATTCGCCAATTTTCATTCGCCACCTTTCAGTCTCATATTCCCACTGTAATATTTTTAGCAGTGTAATTAAAGATATTTTCCCCTTTTAATCGTCCATATCGTCTTGATGTGAGTACCTATTCCAACTACTCAAGCTCTGTTCTGTTAGCTCGGCGTGCATCTTTCTCGTATTGATTTTTTCGGGTTATGTCTCCTTGTTTTAACGTCGTGAACCACCATCTGAAGAGTTTCGGTTTGTATCAGTGAGGTTTATAATTTTATATCACTGGCAACTAGGTGAAGCGAAGGGCCGTATTCAAAATGGTTTCAAACGCCCTTTCGATCCCCGGCAGCAAGTATTGTCCGGAGAAAATGAACTTGGCGTACTCCTCTTATCTGTTTTCATTTATTTTCCTCAAAAATTGCGTAATTTCCTTGCTGCTGGCCGTTTTCTTTGCATCTAAAAGATAAATTCTCTTTCATATCGCAATCGATCTCTGCCCGATCTTTCCGCTTCTGGTAGGCCTTCGTTCTCGCGTAGCCCTCTACCCCAATCCCCCTTCCCCAATCCACCCTCCCCCTTCACCCTCCCCCTGTTACTTTCCCTCTTCTTTCCTCGTGGACGTCTCTTCGTCCTTGGGAGTGATTTCCCCCGAAGTAGGAAAACTGCACTCCCCCTCCTCCTGTGCTAGCCTACCCTGGTCGTCCATTCGATTGTGCGGCGTATTACGGTGGTTGGATCGATTTTTGGATGGATTCTATGAAATTCGTCTATGATGGTCACAAACTTTTTAGTGATATTCTCTTCTTCTTTACTATACATAGAAGGTAAAATATGGCATATACATAATCTAGGTTTTTTTCTAATAATTTAAGCTTTTATAAAAATGCAAGGGATTACATTATTTGGAAGCATATGTGGTGTGGGATGACTATGCATCATAAAAGCGAGCGTCAGAAGTTTCTCAAGAAATCCTAGTCAATCGTCATATCAGAACGGCGTGAATAGGAGCAGTCATTAGATCTCAGCATAGGGTGATAGTTTTCTGAATCCATTCACAACCTACTGCTGATCGGGATGCCAATATTAAACTTAACTCCAATTCGTCTTGTGGCACATGCTATATTTCTATTTGTTTCAAATCTTTGAAATTCATAATTCAATGAATGGCAATGCCAGTTACTTCATGTCATAAACATCATATTTTTTCTAAATGGTCGTCCATTGCCGATCTCCAATTTCTCATTAGCCTTTTAAAATAAATTTTAATGCATTTTAAAATGTTGCGTGGGTACAATTACCGGAAGAAATTTCAGGGAACGAAAATGTTCCAAGCTTAGTTTATGCATGCCATAAATTACATGGGACATGTATTTTCTCTCATTCATTTTCAAGGACTGAAATAGACTCGAATTTCTTAGGTAGGAATAAGCGCATCAGACTTAACCCTCCCACAACTCACGTAAATGCTTTATGGGGTTTTATGGAAATTAATGGATGTCGAAATGGATAATGCGACAGTGGTCAATAGAACTCTCAAGATCACCAGCTGGAGAAAACTTCTAGTGCTCCACGATTACGACCCCAGCCATCTTAATTTCGACGGCAGCCGTAGTATGTATTTTATTTTTTCAATGGGCTGAATTGGGGATGTGTTGCTTTTTCGTTTCTCATGCAGTAGGTCATCTCTCTCTCTCTCTAATTCTGTCGTGATTGTCACAGTACGTATTCGGCGTTGTTTGCGCGGGAATGCAATTTTCGTGCAAGCAGTGCGATTCAGAATCATATGTTATATAGGTGAACGAAATATCATACAGAAAAAGAACGTTCCTTTGCGTTTGCAAGTATAGTGTGTGTATTTGCTTGGCTATGCGACGTGTGATTTAGCTCTTGTGTGACTTCATTTTTATTTTATGGCGAAGTGAAGCGTGATTTATTTAAATTATTCCTTTCGCATTTTTTAAATGTATCTACTTCCTTTACAAGCAAGACTAAATACGCGGAAATTAGGAATCAATCTCCTGATTCTGCTGTTTTTTGTTCTGTGATGAGAAGCATAAAATAGTACCATAAAAGTTGACTTTTAGGTAAAGCTTTTCATAGTTAATTTCAGGATCATTATCATGCACTACGGTGTTATTTACGACGCACAGGGATCTTAAAGCGTAGTGAAAACGAGTATCGTGGAACAGCCACATCTGGGCACCCTATCAGTACAGCCCCGTGCCCCTTGGGAATTACGACCGCTTGTTGAGGCCCATGATATACTTCTTCCAAGTTGCCGACAAGTACCGTGTCGACGCGACCCCACTCATCCATTCAGACGAATCCAGTGACTCCGGTCGATGCCTGCTGCTGTCCCGCGCCCTAATACGACTACTGTAAGGATTGGTAATATTATCCGGTGGAGTTAAAGGGGGAATTTGAGAATGCCGGAAAAATCGTATGAAAATCCCAAAGA
>LYUA01000414.1:923370-936079 GCA_002093875.1 Calopteryx splendens
ATTCTTACTTGGATGAAAGGCATACCATAGAGTTTTGGAAGAAAGTTGTTTTGTGTGTAATTGGCCCTATGGTACTCAATATGTACTTACCTATATTTAGAAAATAATCCCATAAAAATAATGACATGGCTTCAATATACATCAAGCATAGTCTCTTGAGTCAGAATGACTTGGGAAGACAGAGAGTGATTTATCTCTTCGTAGGCGGTTCGAAAGCTAGACTGCAGCAACATCCATGCAGAAAAGAAAAAAATGTGTATGTAGTGGAATATATGGCCGGAAGAGAAACAGTTCCAGTACAGTGAGCATACAGTGTGAGAAAGGTGTCCACAGCATTTGCTTGGTTTACCATAAGTGCTAGATGAATGGTCCAACGATAAGGGAAAAAGTCCTCATTTTACCCCACAATAAACTGTAAGATCAGACTTTGCTACTACAAAATGGGACTATGCAGGGGTTGACAACAAGTTATGCAATTCACTAGTTTTCCTTTATTTACTTATGAGTTTTTCCTCATGACTTTTTGGTTATCACACTTATGTAAAAATACAGGTTTCATTAGAAAATACTGAAAAAAATATGTTACTATATTGTCTGAAAATCGAAATATTATTGTAGAAATAATATTGTTCAACTTAATGATGCTAAAATTCAGACAATTTAAAACAATAGTGGCATTATTAATTAATTCAATTTATATAAAATAAAAAAACTGCTTATGGATATCGAAAACAATAACTTCAAAATGTTTTTTTGCTAAGGTGATACATTTCTTATATTACCCTTGGAATTTTTCGCTAGTACCGCTGAAAAAAGGTGGCATTAAAAGGGTTAAATGTTTTTTATTTCATAATTTTTTCCATTTAGCTCCCCATCCTCAGAGAAGATGGGGAGCTAACTGGAAAAAAAATATGTTTGTTTAACACCAGTAAAACCTCTAAAAATAGTGACAGTTGCATTTGTAATTTTCTTTTATTGTTTGAGGCAAGAGCTGACGTTTTCTCAGTACAGATTTCAGTTTAAGATTTCACAAGCAAGTGAATAGTTTCACTTCATACTTATAGAAATTCTTGTTTGACTCTTTTGTCCAACTCTTTTGTTTAATAGAATCTTTAAACATGATGAATATATTTCTGCTCATAACTATTTAAAATTGGCATATAGCTTTCTGCAGCGCTCTGATTCTCTGTATGTAATCATATCTCATAGTTATGTATCTTGATGTGTTTTGCTTAAGCTCTGTAAATCATCTGATAATGCCAAAGTGAAAAAAATATGTTTGTTCAACACCAGTAAAATCAAACCAGTAATATCAGGGGTGCATAAGTGTGCGGATACGCTTCCGTGTGCTATTTTGGCAAAGTGGAAGAAGTGTCTTCACACACACCTAGCAGCATGTGAGGTGACCCTCTGACAGTTATATTTATATTGCCTATTTTTAATTGCCTAAAATACTTATGTATTTTAAGCAATTGGCAAGTATTTTGCTTCAGACTGCTGAGTCACAACTTGCCAATGTGCTAAGTTAAATGAAATTAACTGTTGTTCTAGGGCTCATACCTTCCTTAAAGTTCACATGCCTAGAGAAGCAGGAAAAGGAAGAGGCTTTGCCACCTTTAAAGAAGAAAAATGGGCAAATAATAAGGCTTCCTTGGATAAAAATTGATAATATGACACTAGTGATGATGAGGCTATATTTTTTAGTGATGTCGAAAGGAGGGAAGCTTCTCCATCCTCTGATGAAATAAATCATTATTTGATATATATTTCAACAGCATTAGAGCTACTTCACCAATTACCAGTCCTAAAAAGAGATTTATCAAATCAAAAACTTCCCTACCAGTGAGTACTTCTGTGGAGTAACATTTTAGTGTGTGCAAAGATACAGTTAGTCCCCGACTTAAACCACAGCAAAAGGGTTAAAGCAATTATAAACTCATTTAATTTCATCAAAATTTAGATGGAAATGGATATACTAATAAATTTCCAAAATAATTAAAAATGTTTTATATAGAAAAATTTTGGAATCAAAATATGGGTCAAATGACACCTTCTGTCCTTATAGTATTAACTAATGTCGTCATTAATGGAAGGCACAGTGTAAAATATTTTTTCCATATTTACATTTATAGTTGGAATAATTTAAGGGGATTTGTATGGTAACTTCCGGCACTCTTAAACTACTTTTGGACAACTCAGTTTTTACATAAATGTTTGTGTTTTATTTACCACAGTCTCTTTGACTAAACTCCATAAACTTGTAGTCATACTATTTTTCATTTTTTGTTTTTACCATTATTTCTCTTATCAGTTTCTCTTTATCTTTTTGATCTTGTTATTCGTGTTGTCATGATTTTCAATACTGCTATTCCGTTGAGGTTTGCACCCAATTTGTAAATTACACATGCAGTAAATTACGTCATCGAACCCAAATACAAATTGGGTGCGATGATGTAATTTACTGTGAACTTTCCCAGTAATGCTGATTTATTTTGTTTTCTACTTCATTAATGCCTAAACAAATTTTAGAAATGTTCTCTGAGAGACATCTTTTAGAAAGATCATGATTGGATAACTTAAGTCCTTGCTCTCTCTCATGTTTGGGTAACTTATTGATTTAACGGTAAGTGGGGGCCATGATTTGCATTAGATGATAATGTCTTGCCACAACATGGGGATCACTCTCGCTTCCAGATCCTCAGTTCTGCATTTATTAATTTGTGTATTTGCGTCTTTTCAATGTGGACCAGTCTGTGTTTCTATTATCTACGGTAATGTAGTGCATGAGTAGACACACTCATATTGTAGGTGGGAGTGATGATATGTTGACAGTTACTTGAGCGCACCTCTCCACAATTTGAAGGCGGGGATGCAGAAGTGCCGGGGGAGGAGGGGAGGAAAGGAATGGACGAAGTGCGCCGTGGCCCGGCTCCCATGCAACGGAGCAACACGGAGGAGGACCTGGCAGACTGCACGCCAGCGTTGCGTCGGAGCAGACGTCGGAGGGAAGAGAAGTACGCAACGGATGAGTCCCAATTGGGTCTGCGTTTCCAGAGGTGGAGACCGCGTGCGGCTAACGAGAACGGTCCCCGCATAAGGTGCCCCCCAATTTCCTTGGGCATGCGTAGGAATGTTGTTTAGATTTGGCTGTTGCTGTGGCCAGAAAATTTTCAGCCAGCAAGTCATTACCGTTGATATGTTTCTTTTGTTTGTTTTTTCTTCATTCAGACAGCATACTCAAAAAACATATAAATATACATGACTGACATTTAACTTATCTCTTTCTCTCTCCACTTCTGAAATGCTTGTAGGTACATACATGCATTGGCTAAAAGCATCATTCCTTTAGAGGATGACTTGAGTCACATAATGATAGGTATTCTGAAGGTATTTGATTAGCATGCTTCTGGCAGGGTATAATATACAGTTAGCCAGCTTTCCTGGTTCTGGTTACCATGGTGTTCACTCAGATGTCACTAACTTTTCAAGAAATGCTCTCCAGGACCATAGTGAAACACATGTCAGGTCAGTTCAGTATTTGCCCATTGTATGAGATAACATTTTTCTTTAGCTCTTGTTTCATTCCGTACTGAATGACCCAAACAAATCATGCAAGACCATTTTATAAGTGAAAGTGGCAGGCATCACCCTGTTAAAATATTTAATATTCATCTTTCTGAGAAGAAATGAGACATGGTAGTTAATTTTCACACTTTTTTTCTATTCCAACAAAGATTTTGTCACGTCATTTTTGAAGGCCTTGAAAGTGACGTAATGTGTCAAAGCTACAGGTGGAATAGTAAAAATTGTGTGAAAATCAACTAGTGCATTTCATTTCATCACTGCAAGATGAGTACCATACTATCCAATAAATCTGTTTTAATAATTGCCAAGAGGTGAATTCTCAGGTTTCTATTGCAAGATTGCATAAAAACCATTTGCATGTATCACTGTTGTAACAGCAAAAAACTTTTCCAACTCAGGTATTGCTTGATTGCTATGTGAAGCAGTTAAATGTTTAAAACAAGAACTTAAAAGTCATAACAGCTCTTGAAAATTTAGGAATTCTGTTTGATTGAGGAATCAAGAAATCTTTGTTTCCATGAATATGAATTCCATTCCAACAATTCATTAAGATGATTCACAAGACTTTTCTCTTCATCGGACAATTTACAAGCTATATATACTATTCTTTACAGAATATTCTTGTAATTGTTAAGGTTTAATGTACTGGCATGCCGCTACTAAATCCTTTGTGCTGCTCGTGTAACTGTTACATGTCATAAATTTTTGAGCATGCTAACTTTCTCTTTCTCCCTCTGTCCCTTCAATGGTAGTCATGTTTGATGGCAGATACCTTTCCACCCCCAAATGATTGATCCTACTTCTCTGAAGCGGTTTTGTGTGTGTGTGTGTGTGTACCCATTGTCCTGAGGAGAGATTTTAAACCCTCTGCAGGCCCCGCTCCTCAGCAGCCTCCCTCCCGACGACTGGCTCGCCAGTTGAAGTGGCCGGGCGTCCAGGACGAGGCATCCCTTCCCAACTCCTTGCCCCCTCCCCCTCCATCGTCGGGACAGAGGATAGTGATGGCGACTCCTCTGGCACCCCGGCTGTCGAGCCCCCCGGCCCACCCCCTCCACCCATCTGTGGACGGCCCCCCCGACTGGAGAATGGTGCAAGGTTGGTCTCCTCATTGATGCTTCTATTGGTCTCTGTGTACATTATAGCCATGTCCAAATTTTACCATTTTGGTGCCTGAAATGTCCATTCAAAGAGAGGAAATACCTTGAATGGCATTTGAATTTTTTTGGCATCGGAATTAGCCTTTGACTCCATGCACTTAGTGTTGCCACTGCGGAAGGGGGAAAAGATAAGTTGTGTACACTACTGCTGTACTCCATGAGATTATTATACAAATTCATCCTCCCTTGAGTATTGTGAGAAGGATTTTGGCACCTTCAGAGGCTAAAGGATCATATGTAATTCCCAATTCTGGAATGAATTTGAACACAACTCAAAACTCCAAGTGTAGTAGAGATGCATTTCCCCCACTTAACATGGTAAGAGGTTCCCTATAAATGTTGAAAGTTTGCACCAAAAATGTTATGTTGTTGTGCTCTTTAAGTGGTTCTTTGTTTTTTTCCATCCTGTAGTGGTTCCTGTGATCAAATGGCCTTCAGATTTTTTTTAATGACACTATAATTCTGGTGATTTCTGTTAATCTTCCATCAAGATATTTTTAATAATGAGTTTCTTTCATTTGAGGGGGGAATTTAATGGTATATCAACATTAGTAAGCAAACAAATTAATGTATGTAATCTCAATAGCCCCTACAGTAAGTAGGTACCTTTTTGTATTCACACTTTAAAATCATCTTTTGATTTTATGTTCACCATCAAGCTCATTGAAGTCATAGACAACCTTTTTGTTGCAAGTATGTACATATGTATGTTTTTGTTTAAGTGTGGCTTCATATATCATCTCTGATTATAGTTATAAATTTTTCCCCAATATTCATTTTCTGAGATTAATTTTCCATTTCTAGAAGATTTTTCTTTCATTCCAATCCCACTCTACTTTCGGGAATGTTTGTTGCTCTTGCTTGTCTTAAACTTATTCTGTTCTTCTTCTGCTTGCAGGTGTCGAAGATTCCACCCATTGCCATTTGTTGAGTCCCCAACGCAAAGGGTCGCACGGAGATGCAGTGGAAGTGAAAGGGAGTGAAAAAGGGGACAGTATGAGTGATGGCACTGTGTGATTGGGCATTGAATGGACAAGTGTGCCCCTTGTAGAGCCGCTGTTTGGTTTTGAGAAGTGATACGTGGAATGTGAGTTGTATGAGTGAAAGTAAGCAGTTTTATGAATGGAGGAGGTGCTTGAGGCACTGTTGGCATAACGTACTTTGTGACCTGACTCCTTTGGGGGAGAGCCGAGGGAACATTCCTTTTCCCCCTCCCCCCACAGCAAGATGACAAGTTTTCACTGTACGTTAAAGACTATTGAAGGTGCTTTGTATTTTATGCTTCAAATAATTTATTGTCCTTCTAATTTATTTTTTGGGAGAACCCTTGAAATTCCAAAATTTTGAGGGTTGTTGGGAGTAGAAGGGATCTATCTCATGGGTCACTTTCTGTCTTCCCTTAGTCACACTTGTTTTGTGAGGTGCCAGCTAAAGTGAGCCTTAAGGACAAAGAGCTGATTGATTCCCTTTTCCTATTATTGGAATTATTTTGCTGATAGATCAGAATCAATTCATCCATTTCTTAGGTACCCTGGTGCAAACAAAGAAGGAATGATCAATAAAAATTTTTGAACTACAAAATTTTCCTGTGTTTAAATAAAAAAAACTGACAAAGAAGTCATTTCCTTGGTGATTAAATAGTATGTACACTTCAACACTTGTAGCATGCTTAACCCCATGCCTATTATTGGTATATACTAATTCAACATTCCCTGTGCTTGTCATAGAATTATGAAATTTCAGCATCTGTTATCCTTTTGACATTGGCACTTGCATTTTTTAGTGGAAACTTTTAACTGCTTCTTTCAGCTGTTAATGTAGATCTAATTACACACACCTCAACAGTGGGCTCACTGCTGCTCCAACATTGGTCTCGATTTGCATTTTGCTTCATCAAGGAATGAATCTTATAATTTAGGCAATAACAGGAAAGGGGTTAAGAATGTTTGAATCTCCCATTAAGTGAGGTTTATTATATTTCTATGTTTGGTTAACATTAAGACAATCCCTTGTTTATTCCCTTTTATACATTTTTATTGAGGTTTTTGGTATTGTTTCATGTTGAACCCATGCCCCCAGAATCACCAAGCATTAATTTTCAAGCCAGTTTCGTTTGAATTGGAGAAAATAAAGACAGCCGATACCCAAAAATCCTCATGTTTAGCACTATGTATTCCTTATAGTGGCATCAAAATTGTTCAAAGCAAAACTGTAAATACTCATTTTCTGTATATTATGTTCTTATTTGAACGAAAAATAGCTTTTCAGAGAGTTAAATAAAATGGTAAAAGTAGCATTGAAACACTCAAGAACTTCTCATTGTGATACTTATTTTAATATGAAATTGTGTATAGCAATGCTTTTGTTGTTTTCATCACATGTTGTTTACAAATCAACCATGTCTGCTACCTAGGGTAAAAGCTCTATCATCTGGCACCATAGGAATAAGAATGGTGCAATTCAGTAAACATATGCACACTTTGAATGGATATTGTCATAAATTATCTGTAGCTATATCCTAGGAACTGATTGAGTGCACACTTTCACCAGTTTGCAGATCATAAAAATCCTACTCTGTCTCAAGAAACAATTTCCTCTTTTAAATAATCATCAATCACTCTTTGAAGCCTTAGTTGTACCAAGGGAGGAAAATTCAGATTCAACCATGTGTATTTTCTCTTCTTTAGAAATTATAAACACTTTTATATCAATAAAAATCTTACCCAATGTGCCATCCATTCAAACTAATTCATATCTTAAGGATATACTTGCGGTTAACAGCTAATAGTTTAAAAGTTCAACGAAATATATGTATATCTTCACATGTGTTCTATTTGTGTGGTAGGACGAGACTCAGAAAATGCTTTCATGGTGTGTTGGATTCCTAAATTACTACTCTTCAATTGATGGTTCCTGACATCATCTGTAGGATACTGCTTCTTTTCCTTGCAAGTGATGGACTCTTCAAGATTGGGAATAATGAGAGCCCATTGGGTAATTTAGCAACACTTTCCAGCATGTCACTTCTGCAATATTAACATCAGCTTTGGGAGAGGTGAATAATTTAAGTGAGAACATTATTTTGTCAGTTACAGCTAATTATAGAACAAAATTGAAATGAGTAAGTGCCAGATATAGAAGCTTTTACTTTATTTCCTAAGTAAATACATTTTAAATGAAATGGATGCATGTTCAACTATCCAAGTTGTATACTAATGGTAGTGAACCTTAACCGAAGATTATTTAGGACTATCACCAACTCAGCTAATTAGCAAATGTGGTGAGTCTGAGTGTGAAAAGATGTCAGCATATACTTTTCCGTGAAAAAATGGTTGCATATTTTTATTGAAATATTTTCCAGTCTGAGAAAAAATAAACTCTTGAAATCATTTTTTATTGTACACATTTCTTTTTCTATCCTTTTAATGTTTAGGTCCAGGAAATGCTGCTCCAGCTCTCTGTGTACATTTGAATTTTATTTTGTGATTTGGAGTGCCACCTTCAGAGTGAGGGGACAGCCTAAGGCACTTCCTTCCTCGGATCGCACATGGGGATGGTGAAATTTGTGAGCATCTAGTCTAGAGGCAAGAAGAAAAATTTTTTTTCAAGATCTCAATTTTTCACCACTCTGGAATCCCTTTGCAATATTAGGTGTGGTTTCAGGTAGGCAACCCACAAACCACCAAGGGCAAGGTGTTTTATCACCTTTTATGTCTTTCCCGAAGTTCTGCATGTGACCAGCTGGCTCCTGCGACTAAAATCTGGCAAATAAAGACGGTGATAAATTGTTATGTTATAGTTCACATGGTAGAAGATTCATTCCAGCTCGATCCACATGCTCCTTTCCAGTAAGGGTTTGCATTTGTATTAAGAGTTATAAAAGTTTGTCCATGAAATGTGTGGCACTTGGGAAACAAGGTAAATTCAAATGGGGAGGGCTATAATTTGAATCAGTGGTAGACAGTTACCTGCCATGTTCTGTTAGAACACTCTGCGTTCCAACCATGAGAGCACCGAGAAACCTCTCCTATGTGGCATGTTCTTTTTACTCCTCCACCACAGTATGTACTTTCCATGCTTATTCTCTCCCTCTCACTGTCAGTTCTTTTTCCACCAGAGCATGCCCTTAAAAGCATGTGGACATTTTGTGTTAATTTAACTTCTAATCCCAATTAACAAAAATCAACTCGAGGAGAGACCAGCGGTCACAAAATTCCATTCTTTAATTCAAATGATGATTTTCTTCAAATTTAATTAACACATTCTACCCAGTGTGGGTCACCAAGAAGGATGGCAAAAGAATCTAAGGACGACGTGACCCACTGCAGGCTCCTCCTTAGATTCATATGTGATAATTGAGAAGAGCTGTTGGTTTGCGATAGAAAATGACTCGTCTCCTGCCAGATAAAAAAATAAAAGCTATAATTATTACACTGCGGCCAGCACAACATTTTTCGCTCCTACTGTATGTCATCTGTAAGGCATGCTATAAAATTTGTGTGCAGGGTTGAATGTGTTAAATGATAAAATTTCTATTTATTTTTATTCAAGGAAAGTATCAGAATGATTAAATGGCATATTTGTAATACATATATGCTTAATGAATATATGAATAAAACCACTTCTTTTTTAACTTTAGTGCATTTTGAACTCACCTTATGCATTTCTTTGTTGCCTCCTATTCTCTTTTGTGCACTCGAGCAACAAAAACACCTGATGTTGATATTTTGTTCCAAATTTCTGGTGAATGAGAGACAGTCAGGAAATCTCTGGGATACTGGAGTGAGAAGGAATCATGGAAATTGTTACAAGCACACTATCCCTTCCCATTTCTGCCACGGGATTCACTTATATGCCTAGTCCAACATTGCAGTATTCATGTGGTTTTGATTGTCGTCGGAGTGCTGGACGGTGGGGAGGAATGCGAGGGGAGTGGAAAGGAAGGAAAGGGGAGGAGATGAAAGTGGAGGAAGTGGGAAAAACATGGCAAATGATGATGGCATGCATGACCGTAGGTTATTCAACTTCAAAACCATTACCTGCTTTGGAATTTCATTGAGTTTTGTTTCTCACCCCTCACTATTGATTACCAAAATACGTGGGATTGCGGGTGTTTAATGCAATTTGTTTTCTCGTATCCTATGATGAAAGTTAAGTGTATTAAAAAAATGGAGATTGGAAATTTGGGTATATTACACATTTGGGCTATTCCAGTGACGGCACTCCCTCTCGGTCTGAAGCTCAAATTTCATGGCTGTACCAGCCCGATTAACACAGGTGGCTTTATGTTGCTTTTTCGTCAGCATGTTTGGAAAGACAGTTAAATCCCTACACTGGGACAACCAAGTATTTCCAGCATGATTACAACAGGTCATTGCTCTGCGAACATTGGCACCCCATGGGGCCAACTGATTTGCTCCAAGAATTTTGTGTTTTCCAACTACAATTTACCATATAATTAGTGAACAAATAAATTGTTTCATTTGTCCATATTGTTTTTGCATATGTAATTATTAAAATAATGTTTATATTTTATGTTCTTAATTTGTCTAATATAAAAGTAATTAAGTAGAATGAATGTAAATGTGAGATGAAAGGCTCTAACTGTTTCACATAATAATGTATAAATATATATTTATTAATATTATTACATATACGTAATTGGACCCATGTTTAGTTTAATCATTTCCATAAGATTCAAATATGCATATCATGAGTAGTATAATTAGCTGTGTACAATTTCGTTAGAGTGTAAATGTTTTTGACCATAATTACATGTGTTTGGACTCGCCTGACTAAGTTAAGAATGAGATTTGTTCTTCAGAATATAATTATTAGGTGAGTTTCATGAAACTATTACGAGATAAGGGTGAGATATATTCAAGCCAAACAGACATGGTATTTAGTCATGATTTGGACTGAAGAATAGTGGCCATTGTTTTTTCAAATCATCGATGTATTATTTTAGTTAAGATATGGGTTTAAACCTTAATTATGTTATATTGGCAAGTAGCCTGTTCATGGCTCATTTCACATGGGCATGATTACCAGTGCATTACCCCCATTCATCAACATTGCAGTCTTTTTTCATCACCCAACCTATCTCCTTTGTGTGCCCATCCAGACATTGTCATAGCTTACCCCTGCAAACATTTGTGTAGAATGGTATGGAAGGGAAAAAAGGCTCATTCTTTTGATCAGCGGAGCTGGAGGTTCATCAACAGAACGACTGCAGGCTGGGGGGGAGTGGAGAAAGTGACTTATGGGTTTTGGTGTAGAGTTATTAAAAATTTTCTAAAATAATTGATGAATGCAATGGGTCAATTGGAAACTGAATTGGAAATGTTTTAATTTGTGTTCCTGTGTGAAATTGAAGTGTTTGCAGCCGTCAAAACTCTCTAATTGTTGATTCATGACATTTGAAACATTTCCAAAGGTAAAGCCTGTGACTTGAAGTGCTGTTTCAAATTCATCCATGTAAGGTTCGAGTAAATGGCTCCACAATATTCCCTTGCATGTGCATTTCTAGATTACAACTCATGAGCAAAGGCAGGTTGAAATCTGAGGAGGAGAGAAAGACAAACTCAACTTCTTTATTAATAATGACCTTTCCTTCTCATCCCTTAGCTCCATTCTAAATTTGCAGGATATGATTTTCTTGTAGCATATAGTTTTTATACATTTGAAGTTAAGGGTTTAAATCACAGTGCATTCAAAATAATTGTGAGCACTGACAAACTAAACCTGGCCCTTATCTTTCCCACTACCAATGTCCATGTTTCAATTGAAGGCTTTAAGGTTACATGATTGAGCCATGGTGAGCCATTCAGACTTCATGAGTGTGGTTTATTTTTTTACTATACTGAAATAAATGTTAAGAGTTTTTTTTATGATTTCTTCAGGTTTTCTGTTGAAATAATAGTTTTCTCATTTCCTTCTTGAATTGTAGAATTTTGGGAATGCATACGTGCATATCACTGAAGGGAAAATTTAGTGAGTTCAGTAATGTTAGATTTATATTTGGGTATTCATACATGTTTTCATTACATAATTTTTGTTTTCATTTAATGTCAATTCTCTAATTTTGAGTGAGATTCAAACCTACCAACCAAATCCCTATTCACTAAGCATAAGATATTTGCCAGTCGTCAATGTCAACAAACAATCGCAAACATCAAGTTTGAGGAATCTGATGAGTTTCTTTGATTTGATATGGAAAGTGGCCATGTCAATGCATTAAGGGATGATGATTATTATAAGCAGTAGTCGAGGTACCAATAATGATAGGTTTTTTATGAATCCAGTACACACTGCTACACTTATAAGCCCTACCTAAAATGATACAAAATACTTTAAACCATATAATAGAAACACTTCCTTTTACCTCCACAATATCTATCAACCTTCATTCCATCCTACATGTCTGATCCTTTCATTGCTGTACCTTCCTTGCCCAAAATTCACCAATCTATTATAGTCCTCAATATTCCCTGCATTAAATTTTCTTCCTTTAAATTTCTCCCAGTATCCTTCTCTCTTCCCCTTCAATGTCTAATAAATCTCCATTCATTTTCCTTTGCATCCATTTCACTTTTTTCGTTCTTCTCAACACCCACATCTGCAATCCTCCAATCAAAGCTTAGCACCTTGCATCAATGGCTAGTTCCAAGCCAAATAAAGCTACACTCTTTCAAAGGTTTCCAGTGATACTTTTCTTTACAACTGTGCATAGTATTCTGTCCATTTTTCCTTAAAGCACTTCCTAAATGGGTGAAATGTTCTAAATCCTCTAATTTACACCCTCCAATGTTCATGGTTAACTCAAACCATCTTATTTATTGAGAACCTCATAACATTCATTTTATTATTAATTCCTATCCCATATCCACCATAGGTATTGGTTCTGAAATGCACTGCCCAATGATTGAAGTCCCTTGGCTGACTGGATAACTAATGGTTGGTCATCT
>LYUA01000414.1:965487-979311 GCA_002093875.1 Calopteryx splendens
GTTTTCTTCTCATTGATTTTCATCCCATACCTATCACGCTGGCTCTCTAGTGAACTTAGCAATGACTGCAAGCCCTTGGCTGATTGGATAACTAAAGCTTGATAGTTCTCAAACCTGACTGATTTGATAAGTTCCCCACCTAACTTTACTCCTACCTAGTGTTCTTCCCACGCCTCCCTAACCATTTCCTACACGATGGTGCCGTTATTTAAAATTGCGTTATTATATTAAAAAGTTATTCCGCATATTTTTTGTCTCTTGATTTCCAAAACGAGAATTTTCGCCCGATTATCCTTGGGCGAGGGCTTATGCTTGGACCTAAGCTATCCTCTTCGACAATATTTCTCTTTATATCTCACTGGGGTAATGTCTTTACCGTATAGTTCTTGTATGTATTGCTTCCATCTTACCTGAGTCAATTATTCAATGTCATCCAGCAAATTTTCGGTCTGCCAAATTTCTTCTATTTGTCACGACTTTTTCTGTAAGAAGTCGCCCAAGTTCTAAGATATAATTACATATGTATTAATTCCTGCGAGGAATTCTGGCAGAATAACTTGAGAGGGGTTGCAACCAGAAGAGGACGCATAGAAAAAGTTGCTTCACAGTTTTCTGTCATATTTCTATTAACTTTGACTACGCTATTTGTGTAATTCTAATAAAGATTCATTAATACTTGGACTTTTCAATTTCGTCAATGCAGATCTTTTAATATTCCCACTGATATTCTTAACCTACATCTTCATTCGTACGAATCCAATATCAGGAGGTACAACGCTGTCCTCGCTACTTTCTTGTTTTCCATTACTGAGAATAAGCTACCCCCTCTCTAATTATTTTTAAGATGATTTCCACTCGGTGTGGGAGCCTAATTCACGTGTTTTCGATATGAATACTTCCAGAGAGAACAAAGATTGAAATTTTCTTCATCGGATAAATATATATTTTGCAGACAGTAGATCATTGTCAAGTCAAGGTGGTAGATCATTGGAATCCTGACCGACGGGTCCGAGTTCAAACCATAAAGACGAGATAAAAAAACCATTAACGATCAAACCAAATATTGTTTTGATAGGCAAGTGTAGTGCTCACCTCGTATATACTAAGCCATAAGGCACACGTAATTCACACATTCTAAATATGAGGGGCAGTTCCTTTCAGCGCCACCTGGTTTTCCACAAAGATTTCCTTGCCATAAAATCGTACCGCTTAGTTTATGTCGTCCAAAGGTAATATCTAGTGTATGACTTCAAAATCTAGGGTATCCATATCGGAATCTGGTAGCCCACATGAAATATATACCTAATGCCTACGACATGGGCTTTCCGCCAAGGAGTGAAAAGACTCGATTTTCGCGATCCAGGAGAAGTTCGGGATGAATGTTGTAGTGAAGGGGGATCGAGGGTTTCGCGCGAAGCGGATGCACTTTCACGAAGGAGGAGAGAACCTTTCCTTAAGGTGAGGAGACAATGGTCGGGCCCCCCAACGAACCCCTGCCGACTTCCGTCATTGCTCGCGCGGTTTATTCGGCCAACTGTTGTACCCCTCACTCGTAATATGCAGCCGAGAAGAAATGCCCATTGCTCCCGCCACCCTCCCTTCTTAACGGATACGCAAGACTCCGTGTATCCTTGGGACGTCAGGGAACGCTGGCGACAATGCCATTGTCACGGGCGGAGGGGTGACTGGGGAGGGCGGAAAGGGCTTCCCGCTTTCTATTTCAAACTATAGTGCGTTCGCGCGAAAGAAATCTGCGGTGATTTCGCGCATCCCCTACTTGGAGGGGGAGGGGGGGGGTTCCCCCACTCCTCCTCCTTCCGTCTCCCGCCCGAGTGTCCCCACTGCTCCCCACTCACCGAGATTATCTTAACATTGTTGCCAGCATATATGACGTCAGCTCTCGATCTAAACTCTGGGGTATTATAGTTTGCATTTTTGGGTTTACTTTGTAATGAGAAATTAAAGTTGTAGTGGTGCAAAACGTTCGCTAGGACTCCTACGCATGACTTGGTAGTCGTTAGGTTTTATTTACCTCGTTCGGAGAGAGGAATTCGGCAACACACCACGGTACTCCGTTCGTGGTCGGGAGGTGGGTTTGAAACATGGTTATAAACGCTATGGTTATAAACGCTTAGCTCGGACAACTTGCAGCCAAAATGTTCTTTTATAAGCGAAAGGACAGAATCCGGAGGGATGGGGTGAATTTGTAGCGTAGTGTTTCACCCGCGGTGGGGGAGGGATTAAAAATTTTATTCGCCAACATGCGCATTACGTCATTGTAAGTTTTTTTTCAAATTTTGATAACAAGTATTAGCATTTAATTTGATTTTAGCCGGAAAACTTTAAATAAGGACTGTTAGAAGCCCCGAAACTATGTCCGTGGAAAGAAAGCCGTCATTAGGTACCCCTGAATGACACAGAAGTAATGCAGCTGAGGAAAGAGCAAGGGCGAGAAGACTGAAAACAGAAAACAATTTTATAAAAAACCAATAATAGCCAAAGGGCAAGAAAAGCGAGGAAAAAGTGGATGAAGAATTATTCTATGGAAGTGCGAAACAATAAAGGGTAGACGCTTCTTTTAGGAAAGTACAAAACCTCTTCATGGTTTTGTGACTTATTTTCGTTATTAAATCAGTAAATTTATTATAGAATATTTTTTCTGTATTTTTCAGGTAACTAAGAGAAGTTCAAGCAAGGAATGGACCCACGAAAGAAAGGAAATCTTAAACTTACGTCATAGGACACTGTGAATTGGATAAAAAACATCTCTATCTATGGTCTTAAATAGGAGAATTGAATTTACTGAAAAATATACACAGCTTGAGTTAAGATTACAACTACTCATTGACGAACGAAGGACAAACTTGCTGCCTTTGAGTCATACAAGGATCCTGTACAATAATAACAGTAGCAGCAGTGGATAATACCGGCAAAAATAATCAAATTTAAAGGTGAAAGGTAGGCATTCAAGGTAGAATTTCCTCGTACTTATTATTTTCAAATATTTTCCTTCGTTTGCTATGAGTGTGAATTTGATAATGGGATAAATGCTATCATGCTTAATGATATTTTCTGTGAAGGGTATCACGAGGCAATGTATTGTATAATACACGCCGTCAAAGCTCAGAATGTATGTAACTGAGCTTGAAAATTACCTGGTATTCGTGAAAATTCGTAAACAAAAGGTAACCCTAAATGGCTAACCCTAAATATTCTGCTCTAGTGAACCAAACCTGAGCACACTTAAATCACAACCACACTGTATAATGATCTACAATTATCCATTAAAACTATTGGAAATTGTAAAAGGCTATTTATGAAAAACAAAATTACATGACTCAAAAATACAGGTAAGAGAGAAAAAGTGATATAAGTAAATAAGACAATACACTTAAAGAAGTGTACACCAAAAATTGACACATAAGGCAATGCTGCTAAAAGCACTGAATTAAAATAACAGTGTAAATTTAAAAAAAACATTGTGGTGACTGAAAAAGAGTATTTTTAATGGTGTCATTGGCTCATTCACAATAAAAAAGGTGTATACGTATTACACATACTGAAACAAATTTCAGCCTTGATGAATAAATAGTAAGCAAAAAGTGGTTAAAACAATTTAATGCTATTTAAACGCTGTGCTGGGTACATTATGATATAACGTGTCTAACCCTTGAGTAACAAAGAATACTCTAGAAATCAGTGTTCGTAAAAAATAAGGCTAACAAAGAGTTTATAAAATACAAAAATGGTAATAGAAAATATAGATATTCAAGGAGTATCTATAAGGTAGAAGTGATAAAGGTACTAAAAAGACTAAAATAATACTTAAAATCAGTGTGCAGGTAAAGCAAATGAGAAAAAGAATTAAATAAACATCTTCTGTAAAAACCGCCCATATAATTTTTCAAGTGTACGATGCAACAAAACGTGATAGAAGGTAGGGTATGGATAACTAATCCCACCCCACACATAAAAAGAGCAAGAATAAGATAGATAGACGTCTTGTTTCGGGCGAAATTGAGACCATGAGATCCCTTCTTCCATTTAACCCTTCGCCAAAGTAAAGTATAAAGAGGAGTGAAGGAGGAGTATAAAGAACACATAAGACGACATTTAGCAATAACCATACGATAGGCCAAGCTCCTAAAACCAAATCCCCTATCAACACACAAATAATAAATCCCTTTGTCTAACCCGTTCTCCCATTAGGCTCAAAGACATCGCAACAGTACCACAAGCCTGACGAAAGAATGTAAATAGAAGACTACGAAGAGAAAGCTAAACTTAAGGACTTCAGCATCATTAGGATTAGCTTTGGACACCATATGGCACTGAATCTTTAAGGCTAGGCGTGTATTCCGCGGTTAGGATTACTTTTTTTTCCGTGACCTCACATGATTCTCTCCAAATTATTCATTCTAACCATGAATATTATTCATGATTCTAACAATGGGATGCTTTAGTGAGAGTGGTCACGGGCTTACGTTTATGTCAAGGGAACTTTTTATGTTTTAACCCGCTTTTTTAACAGTCCAAGATTGCCAAGTTGGCTGCGAAAATGAATGTTACCCATTAACTATATGCAGATGCCGTTCTTGGTAAGCTAATGTTTTAATAAGTAATATTTTGTTTCAAGTTAAGTTTTATAAGTTACGGTGCCATTTATATTCAGCCTCTAAAATGAGGATAGCACTTAACTCTGAGGCAGGCAGAGGAGGAAGATGACCACTTTCGTCAGATTTGCAGTAGCTATCGGAAAATAAGGTGGCGTGTCAGTTGTGGTGAAAATACGTGTAAGGATTTTGGATAAGGATCACCGAAAACAAGACTGAAATGGTCATGAAATAACGTTCTAGGGTTACACTGAATCCTCTGAAAGTTAATGGTTGCTGGATGTTTTTTTGCTTTTAATAATTCGCTACTTGCTCTTACCGGAATTACTTTTAACTTCGCGGATGACGGAAGAACCACTGCTACCAAGACTTCTGCGCACGATGAAAACCGATAGTTTTGATCATAGGTTATGGTTTCCTGGGTTGTAGACAAGGCCTTTACATTTAGTTACGTCATAAAGTAAATGCAACATGTATCAACAACGAGAGAGCGGTGATGGACGTTAGGAAGGGTGGACATGCGGCGGCGGGGCCAGGGATCGATAGGTGACCATAGCCCCTTCTTGTCGGTCCTCCTGACACTTTTTCTCACCCGAATCGGCGAAGGCAATATATATTTTTAAAATAATTTAAATAGCATTGATTTAAAATATAAACATATTTAATCCATTGTTCGCTTTCAGCTGAAAGCACTGTTTTATTCGTTTCAGGTCATCTGTCTAATCGTCCATTTTGACGTCGACGCCAAAGGATCTCAGGAAGACAAAAGAAAGAAAAGAACCACCGCCATCAAGAGTCACCTCGTAATGAAGACGATAACTCTAGAATCCGTTGAAACCTCCATAGTGAAACCGTCCGTCAACTTTCGTGCTCTCTTAAATTTCAAATAATTTACTTTAACAATTTCACTTTTTTCCACTCCATAAATATTTACCAACATTTTAATCTGAGGCGCCAACATAATTAAAATTCAATAGAAACTGCCTTCTTCTGCTAAATTTTGAAAATAAATTGTTGCGTGGCAGAAACCTTTCGAAAATGCAGAGGAAGTTATTGCTCTCATTTTATATTAAGTCATAGTTTCCATTTTTGTTAACAAAAAAATGTATAGTAACGCTCAGAAATTGACGGGGCACTTGGTGTCGAGGCAACGACGGATAATTAATTGTAACAAGGAAAACATACATATTTGCTCCTTCCACAGACCACCATATTCCACCGCAGTAGTAATTAATACCCTAGATGCATATACCAGACTTCAAATTTCTGCCACAAAAATACTAAACTCGTAATAATCGTTGGCGGTCATTTCATCCTCCCTTCCATCGATTGGAATATTTGATTGAGCTGATAGCTCAACTAGAAACCACGAGACATGCGAGGCCACATTAAAAACGTTTAATGATAACATACTGCATCAATTAGTGAAAACACCCTAGCTCGCTTAACAACAAACCACCCTGAAATGATAACGTAAGTAGGAAGTAGGGATTCGAGCCCTCAAAGCCATTTTCCCCGAGCTACGAAATTCACCCCAACGATAAACCCAATGAAATATATATTTATTTGACGAGGGAAGCTTCAGAAAATTCAGCAAGTAACTACTTAGATGCAATCTGAATATTTTTAAAACGATTACAAACAACGAAGGAACTGACTACGCATGGAAGTCATTTCTAGAAATAATCAATGAACGAATTGACAAATTTGTACATTTGTTAAAACTGCAAATGCGATACTGTCGAACTTAAACGGTAGATTTCGAAGTTAGAAGAGCATAGACAAAACAGAGGAAGTTAAATTTGATATACAAAAATCAGATTAGGGTCCTATATATAATAAGTATATATTATCCTATATTTTTCATTGATTATTAAGTATGATATATTTTTACAGGACGTATCTTCGAGAACCCAACAATTGTAATCATAATTGAAAGTATCCATAAATTGTTGATTTTAAATGGGACATATACGAAGCAATACAACCCGCACGCTACATAGACACTTCAGGCTAGTGTTAAATCAGGAAAATAGCCTCTAGTCAAACCAATAGATTCAAGAATCAGTTTTCCCTTGCACGATTCACGACAATAACACAACGGAGAGGAAAACGCCAATAAGTACATGCATACCTTCCCCCTTACGTTGACCACCCTTCTCCTTTCCTTGCTTTCACTGGTGGATTCTTAAAACCTTCTTTCAAAACCCCTTCGGTGGCTTGGGGATTATTATGTTTACCCAGATATATTTTGTTTCTAACAATAAAAAATTAAATCATTTTCGAAAGTATACGAAAATGGATTCTGTCATCAAAGAATTCAACATATTTCAAAAGTATAGTAACACAATAAAATAATAGTAGGTGACATAAAAAGAAAGCCTTCAAGGATAATAAAAAGAGCAGAACACCGAGTCAATGGAAAGCATACCAGTAGTACATCGCAAGATGACAGTCATTCCAGTAACAAAAGGCGGGATTCTCTCTTCAACTGGCGTATCTTACCAGCGTTCTCCCGTTTCTGCAAATGCCAAAAACATGGGCACAGCAATAGCACCAAACCTATCCATCCAATTCTTTCTAGGCGCAAAGAGTATAACAAAATAGATCCTTCGAAATCTAAATCCAATAATTTGTAATCAAAAATACATTTCCGACTTATCGCTCAAATGTCCCACACTGACGTTCCTCCGCCTCCAACAACCTCCTGGACATCTTTCGCCAAACATCCACACCCCTGACCACAACACACTCCGATCCCTCTCTCCTTCCGCACGCCCTTGCCAGTGCCCAAGATGCGAGGCGTGACCCCTCCTCCACCCCCTTCTTCCCTCCAACTGTCCTCCCAACATTTCGCCCCAACTAAGTGCCCATACCACCAACATAACCTCTCAAAAGAACGTAACGAAATTTCCTCAAATGCAGCACCTTGGCCCACCTTTCTATAGGTATTGGAGAACCCACCACCCTCCTATCCTTCCGCGTTAAACGCCTCCCGCCCTCCCAAGTCGAATGAACCCGGATATTCTCCAAATTTCTGCCCCCTGTATGTAAGACCATAGCCAGGATCGCTGCATTAATGTAATTTTAAGTGTGCACTCGATGACCATTACGCAGGTATTGGAATAACGTTAAAAAAAAGCCTGCTTCCTTCAGGAATTGAAACGGAATCGTACGGTTTGGAATGCAGGACGCACCGCGTGGAGTGCACAGAGAATTTAATGGCCAAAGATTAAGAAAAGGACAGGAAAGGGTCAAGAAAGAAGAGCGGAATGAGGAAAGGGTGGGAAACAAAATAGAAATGGTAACTCACTCAAAATTTGGAGACTGCTCGAAAGATTAGTAAAACTAATCAGTAAGACCTTCTGTGAACTGATTGGGACCGTGTCGGTTGATGGATGACCTAACTTCTACTGCTGAATGGGAAGTTATGGTGGTGGAGTCGGAGTATTGTAGAGCGTTGGCGGAGTTTTGAAGAGACCAAGGAAGAAAGTGGTCACCCTGGTATGGATAGCTATATAGGTTGGGGTGGGAATATGTGCGAAAGAGATAGATGTCGCTAACAAAACCACCCCCGTAACGAGGGTGGTTTTGTTAGCGGAACCTCACTTGGAAGTGACTCGGAAAGATTACAGAAAGATTTGTTCCGCAGTCTTTCCAAATCTCCTCCTAGCCTGATGAAGGTTTCCTTTGCCACCAAATCCAGCGTTGAGATCCTTTTCCCGTCTTCAACTTCATTGATACTATATTTTATTCAAACCAACTGCACAAGATTACTACGCAATTATGAATAATGCATTTTGCTTTCAATAAATCGTTTCGATTTTACATTCGAAAGACCACCTATACATTCTGCATTCATCTCTAGGATCACAAAGTCATTCTCCTTAGCTAATTGGATTTGAATGTGTCGATAATTAAATATCCCGTAGTGATAATTTAGCTGCGTTCGGGGAAATTTTCTTAACTTGAGGATTGGAATCACCTTCTTGACCAATCGACGATTTAGGTCAAATTATAGGTCGTTTTCAACTTCAGCATTTTTCCAAATTCGTAGTCATTAAAATTAGCTCCACTAAATCTCCCCTCGGAGCCACAGTGGCATTACGACTCCATAGATCGAATTTCTTACAAGGACTGAATTCACTTTCGGTGAACGTAGCCCCACCTCACTGGATACCTAGCAGAGCAGAGCTCACCGCAAAATAGCACAGACAGCATCGCTTTCGGTGGCTGCCTAGCCTTATCAGCTAAAATTACAACTTTTCGAATAACTACTTTCATACGAATCCGGAGCAACCTAGGGGACACCAACTTGCATTTCCTCACATGCATCCTAACCCTCTCATTCAGAATCAAGCCTGTACCCTGGTTGCCATGCACACTACCACTACCACCTGTCCATAATACCATACTGGTGCCATTATTAATTTCAACAACGTCACAACACGTGCGCCGAAGACGGATGTCCACATGGCTATCATTTCATTCACCATCTCTTGCACCTTTCAATGCTTCTCTTACTCTCTCCTCTTACGAGGACATCCCAGTCACCAATAGTAGGCATCCCAACGCCCACCTCTTGATGGGATCACCTTATACGATCGACGCCACCCATCGCCCGAGGTTTATATCTCGTTTACATTTGGTGAAAAGTGCCAGCCTTTGCAATGCCAGTGCACCTTTCCCATATAACAGTTATGGCTCTCTATCGAATAGCACATCTTCGCCAGAATGTCACTTGCGATACCCACAGAGCAGTCAGGGGAATAATTAATTGATGATACAGAATCCAAAAAAAACTCAAAATACAAAAGAATATTTAAAAATTCAAAATAAAGCCACCATAATGGTTAAAAATTGTTGCTAACGAACAGAAAGCGTCGCACAATTATTGGAAAGCCTGGGGTGGGTTCAAACGGACCTTGGGGTGGGATGTGATACAGGCGCAAAGATTATGTGGCCAACATAGCCGACTGGATTTGACTGACACCTGGAGAATAATTCTAATCGCACGTTCTATCGGTAGGCGAGACCACAAAGAAGCAATACATGGACAGTCCCAAACGCACTGTTTCGACGCATAGTCCGCTTCTCTTTACGCCGAATTCCCGACAAATACCGAATCGAGAGGTTCCCTGTTTTAAAATTCACCTCGTGCACTTTCGCACTAACCCTCGCACGCAGGTGCTCAATTCACTCAAATAAATGAGGGAAGTTAAGGTGTGTGACAGAACGACACTTTCTCCCCGCATGGAAAAAAAAAACCCACCCACACACCCTCTCCGTTCCAAAGGACGTGCACAATACAGTGCAGGTTCACGTGATACCCCTGCACCGTTACACACGGAGGAAAAATCACGGAAGGTGACATCCTAGGTCGACTTCGCTCGTCACGCGTCTCCCACAAGCTCGTCTCGAGCGAGCTACATCCCGGGGAACGAAAAACACTCGGAATTAGAGGACACTCCTGCAAACTCGGTCCACCCATGACTGACTGCGTCTATTCTTTTCTCGGCTCTAGCCCAATCTAAGAGCACGCGCAGCATACGGAACCCGTCGAGGCTTCACACTTCACTGTAAACAATTACCAGGAAACCGCCGCGGGCCACAATGCTCCCCCCGCGCTGTGCCACGAGAGAGAGAGACAGACCCCCCACTTCAATTTGGGATCACTGGAAGGAGACGACGGCGAGGGAAAGCGAGGGCTCGCGACCCCCGGAGAGGCGGCAATAAAAGGCGGGTCGCCGACGCGGATTCGGCACAAAACCCAGCGAGACCCGAAGACGCCTCACACTCTCCTCGCTTCGCACAAGACGTTCTTCGGGAGCACGGTGGTCAACCGATTCCGGGGGATTCGCAACTTTTGGCGCCGGGAGAAGAAAGCTTGAGAGATGGTTGCACGCTGTGGAGGTAATGGGGATCGAGGGGTGAAAGTCATGCATAGCCAAGAGTACGTGTGGTTTAACCATTATTCTGACACTTCGTGTTAGTCGGAGAAAAATATTTGCTGTCGAAGGCTATAATAATATAGAAGGCTATAATATCGTGAAGTTTTCGATCATTTAGAATTTCCTCGACATATTTGAATGGAATTGCTTTTACAAGCCTTGCAACTAGATTCTACGTCACGAAATTTCAGCACACAATCTACTTAATACCCCCGCAAGCCGCCGCAAGGGCGTATGGCAGGGAGTGTTTGGATACCAGCCGTGAATAAAAGAGAAGGAGGAATATCTGTAAGGAGGGGGCATGCATGGATGTGCTTGAAAGCGTTTTCCTCTCATTGTGTGTAGCGGTCGTGATTCGTGCGAGAGAAAAACGAATCCTTGAATCCCTCGGTTCAAAAGGCTATTTATCTAATTTTATCATCATTGTACAACTTACCTGTCTACTGTGGGGGTTGGATTGTTTCCTCCATGTCGTATTCAAAATCACACGATTCGTATCTTTATAATAAGTTAAATCTAGCATTGAGTCTTCGTTTCTCTAGTGATTCCCATCCCAAATCACGAGTTAATTTCGTGACACTCTGGATCCTCTCATAACAGTTTTTTTTAACGAAACGAGCTACCTTCCTCTGTATTTTATGTAGTTCTTGAATCATTGTTTTTCAGATAGTGGCCGCATATGATCGAAGCAAATTCCATGCGCACTTAAAACTAACTAGAAATAGCATGTCTATTTTACTTTTTCCTTGCCATGTTTTCCTACTACGAGCTTAGCAAATGCTTCTTCAATGCGGCACCGTATATAGGGATTACGTATGTGTTTACCCCAAGCAAGGTTTAATGTAATGGTGAGCCCCAAGTACTTTACATGGTGAACAGCGGTAATTGGAGTGTCTTCTAGTGTGTAAGCAAAGGCTTGTTCGTCTGTCCTCCTTCTTAAGAAGTGCATAACCATACATTTCACTGAATTTAATTCTAGACTCCATTCCGCACATCATTAATGACTACTACGTAAATCGTTTGAAAGTATACTGCGGTCATTGTGGCTCGTTATTTTCCAATAAATAACGGTATCGTCAGCGAAGTCTAACGCTACTTATTTTTTTCGAGCTGATGTCGAAGGAACAATAATGATTCTATAACGCTACGCTAAGGGATACGAAAAATTACTTGTTCTTAGTCACAACTCGAACATCTAACACGAGTACTACCATGTGTGTGCTACCGGTAAGAAAGTACTGGATTCATTTAATTGTGTTTTCATTTATTCCGCACTCTTTTAGTTTATGTATGAGTTTGGCGAGCGGGACCTCTTCGAAAGCTTTTTAATAAAAAAATACCGCGCCCACCTGTCAGTTCTTTTCATTCTTCCTGACTTTAGAATGTCGTGAATAAAAATTCTGTTGTGTTTCGCATTATCTGTTTTTCTAATGCCGTCCTGGTTGTTAGATAAAAAGATTTGGATATCGAGGATTATCATGACTTAACTTAAAATAGTATGCTCTAGGATTTAACAGGACAGATAGGTTAGCGAGATTGGTCGCTAGTTGCTGGGCTCAAGTATTTTTCTTCATTTGAAGATAGGGGTAACGTTAGCTGCGTTCCAATCCTGGGGAACAACGCCTTCATAAATCTACTTGGTAAATACGTTTTCGAGGTACGGTGCAACGTCATGGGCGTGCTCTTTCAGTGCCTACTCTTGCTGATATTTCTTCTGGTCCAGAAGATTGATTTTTTTCAATTCGAAGCAGTTGTTTAGTAATCCCATTCATGATTCCATGATGTCTCTCCTTTGTGTGTTAGGGATGAGGGGTCTAACGCTGAAAATTTTGTTTTAATATTCTTTTTTGTGTTTTTATCCGTCCTAGCACCGTTGGGATCCCTAAGAGATTACACAGTTGCACCTTTTCCCAGCAGTTCCCTGATGTAGGACCAAGAAACCTTTGGGTCTTCAATGAGGGCATTCGAAAAGTACTTTACTTTTAAGGCTATGTAGTGATGATCGCATGATTCTTTTTGTTTCCATCTGATGTTCCCAACAAGTCATGTGCTTTATCAATAAGAGTAGCTTCACCCAACTTTAATGTTCACTTGTTTTTCGAATGTAAAAAGTCCCTTCAACTTCAAATTCGCAGTTTTCTCCATTAGAGTATTTTTAACCGTTATTTTTGGAACTACATTGGTGATTCATTCCGAAAAATTTAATCTTCATTATTATTCAGCAAAACCACGTATCCACTTCTTCCAAACTTCTTTTTTCTGCTGCCGTTATATTCCATGCCTCACCACAATAGAATGCTAGAACTAGCATGCTCAAGATTTGTTTTAATATAGGGTTTTCTCCTATTCCCTGCTAAAGTGAATTTTGCTTATTTGACATCAATGAATTATAACGTTCATCGGATCATGTGAATACTTGTATTTTGCATAATGAGTACGTTACACCAAACGGTTGCGGCTTTAAATATCTGCCTTTCAACTGCAAAACTTCTCACTACGCATCCATTTAAAATTCACGTATAAAACGAATCGTTACAAAATTGGTGTCGCGTATGCTACAGGGGTGCCCAGAACCTCATACAATTCGGAGGCAAGTCCTTAGTGTTTAATTCTAACCTAAGACCATGAAACATATTTCGAATTACCGCTGTATTTATTTATCCGCAAAACATACCCATCTCTACATCATTGTACCTTCAATCCAAAGAGCGGCTAATTACTACCCTCCATCCTCTCCTATCCAATCCTAATTCTCTCACAACCCGAGACCACTTCTCATAAGTATCCCTCTCTTATTTGGCCTGCGTAATAGTCCCTTGGTCTTCGTCGTGGGTCCTTCGTTTTCATTTCCCCGTCTATTATGTTCCTCACACCGTGTCTCTGTGTGTACCCATACCTCCTGGTTCTTCCTCTGCGATTACTTCTCCGTGTGGTGTTTACCTCTCCTAGATTTTCTAACTATGCACATACTTGCTCGTTTTCTCATTTTTATCTCCAACATCCGCCTTCAGAACTACGCTTGGAAGGCTCCTATTCCTAATTAGCTTTTACAATGGTCCATGTCCATGACACATGGCCGCACGTATATTGTCTCGTAGTGCTCCCTCGCTTGGTATTGTATTGAGCGCATAAGTGTCTCTGATTGATCTACCCTTATGCTCAGGTAATTTCGATTTCCTTCACTTTCTCAGTCAATTCCCATAACTGTTCATCTCTTTAGAAAAACTATTTCAAAGAATTTTCAAAAAAAGAAATTAAAA
>LYUA01000414.1:1050168-1062077 GCA_002093875.1 Calopteryx splendens
GTAATCAACCCAAAGGTCGGTTTGGTAGGTGAGGGCAGAGCACACCCAGTACTAAGCCCAACAGAATTTGAAATTCACACATCAGGGTAGGGTGGCAAGTTCCTTTCCCTGTACCAACTGTGATTTCCCAGGATGACCTGGCACCCGAAAAATAGTACAAAGCTTGGGTGAAGCTGAGAGTGCCAAGAATCAGTCATGACTGAGAATCGAACCCGGGCTCTCTGATCAGCAGCCCAGTGCTCTAACCACTGGACTACCCAAAAATATACTTCAATAAAAATAGGTGGCAATATCACAAAATCAGCTGCTAAGACATTTGCAACCTCCTGTGCATTCAGCAGGAAAAAACTCAAATGCGTGTGATCATATTATCTGTACACCTCCAAAGCTTTGTTAATCATCTTCATAAAAAACAAAATAATGTAAAGATTTTACTGCAGCTGTGGAATTGTAATTGTTAATGGTGATTTTTTATTGTAGGTCATAGATTAAGTTCATATGATATCTAGATTTGTGATATTTTGAAGTAATATAATGGAATGGTAATACATATATTCTTAGGTTTTGAGCAAAAATGATGCATCACCAATGGTGACCTATTTTGATCCTTCCCTCCCCCATGTCACAGTGACTCTAATCCATCCCCAACAATGTCATCATGGATGTCGAATTTTTTTCCAAATTTCAGGTGAAGCTTTTTACCCTTCATAGTTATTTTTTATTTTTAATGTTTCAAAACTTATTGGAACATTGGAGTAACTAATGGTAATGAAAGTATATGAAAAGCTGATGTAGATGGTGATGGCTTTTTTGTCAAGTCGGGATATCTCAATTGAAGTGATTAAAAATAACACTAAATATGGACCATTTCTCTAGGCAATTGGGATGTAACGATGTGAAGATCCCCTACCTTCTTGTTACACTTTATCATGGATGATCAAGCCCCTTCTACTCCTAATTGATGCCATTTGTGCATGAATACCTTGGGAGTTAATCATTACTAATCCTTTTTCAGAAGCTGACTTGTAATTGTGGGCCACATATTGTATAAATTATCTGCAATCATTAATAGTAATGAAATTTTTTCAGTTTAGAAATTAGCATTATAATTAGGGACATCCTTCATGCATGCCTAATCTCTTGAATTTTGATCTTTCATTTCAAAATTGAACAAATATGGAAGAAACTACAGTCATAACTAACAGTCGTCGACTAACATCATCGTAGGACATTGATATTGCTAAGGCACTGTGCATAGTCATCCTGCACATGCAGGTTTTGAGACTCAATAATATTGCAGAAGGATTTAATTTGAATTTAGAATCCATGGATTTAATAAATAGTACATATCTGACTGAATCATTACATGCTGACTTCATTCCTAAATAAAATATTGTTCAAGTATTTCACTACGTCCAAAAATTTTTCATGACCTTTGTTATTTCACACTTGTCCATTAAACTGTCTTACAGATTAATTCGCAGATAAGTTAAATCCCTACTGAAAACACTGACGATAAACTTTTTTTGGCATGTAATTATGTGCATATGGTAATAAATAGTAATCATCTGTCACATCCAGGAGTTGAACCTTTTCTGAATCAAAGTGGCATTAATGACTTGATAGACTTCATATTATATTTCGAATGTCAATTTGTACATAGGTAAAATTCATTTCTCTTTCTGAAAAAAATAAAACGGTGTCATCACACATAGAAGCTTCAGCAAAATGAAGCTAAGTAAGCCAAACGTTTCTTTTTAGAATTCAATAATAAGTCATTTTACATTCCTAAAAATTGCATTAGTAAAATATTCCATAAACATGAAAATATATTGCACAAAATATATAATTTTGATATTAAATAACTGCATGAACCACAAGCTTAAAGCAAGGTATTAAAATAACCATTGCCATGAGTTATTCACATTTTAAATGTGCATACATTTAAAAAGACCAGACTATTTTACCTATCATTAAAACTTCATTAGAATATTAGGTATCCTCACAATTTGAGACACAATCATCATGAAAATTTAAGAATTTTGTACTTCTCAAAACATTATAAAAGCTCTTTTTATTTTATTCATGCAATACCACATTAATTTTAAAACCATTCAAAATTGATATCATAAAAATACTCAGGTACAACCTGATTTATGTATCTCAAGGGTGAATTCCTGAAAATCACAATGTAAATTATACAACATAAATATAAGACATATTTCCAAAAAAATTCATGTTAGCATGGGGATGTGTGTGCATGGCACACAGAAATTTTCCCCAGAAATCACGAACTTTGCCTTTCACAATTTTTATCCAACTAATACAATTGATTATTTGACTATGCATGAACACAACCTTATATAGTTCATAGCTTGAGGTTTCATTTCCATAAATTTCTTGAAATCTATGGTTTTCAGAAGTTTCAGGGAAAGCATTCCTGCTATGAATAATCATCGATGAAACTTGTAGTTGAGTGGTGGAACTATAATTCTGGACTCCCCCCATAAAAGTTTAACAACCTTCCCTCTGAATGTGCTAAAAAGAATTCCGTTTTCCTTCAACTAAGGGAAAAAAGTAAAACTTTTCTTGGTGTTTGGTTTGGATTTTGATCAAATAATAATATACATGGTTCAAATTCAATAAATGGAAAATATTACAACTGGAACCCGTGGAGTACAAGGCCTCTCCATAATGCACAGTAGGGTTTTGCATTATAGTAGTTCCATGTTCGACCATTGGAAATGGATTTCAACAACAATCACTTTGTGAGAAACAGAAAAATGGGTTCAGAATATTTTCAGGCTCAACTCTGTATTTTACTCAATGTAAAAGCTAATTTATGCTGATATTTGGCTAGCTTCCAGCCTTTTTTTCTTGTCCATCATTGCAAGTCATTAAAATTTTCATTAGATGATTATTTTACACTAATATTAATTGATCCAATGTATATATACATATGCATAACTTTTTACAAACAATGATCTGCCTAACAATTTCATCTTGTGAATTCTCTGAATACCAACATTTCCACCAACCCAAGAATACCTGCATGATGGTAATAAACGAAGTGCATTGATTTTGCTATTAACCACTGAAATTATTTACATATAGGTGATATAATCAATATAGTAAGTGTTTGTGACATATTGTAATAACATTCAAATGCATTGCTTTTTTGAGTAATTTGAATGATATGGACAAAGTAACATTCTAATGACTTGAAAAATAGTGATTAAAAACTGTAAAAAATAGAAAGGTTACATAGTGGCTGGCATTATTCAGTAGCATGCAGCCACATAAACTTTAATGAAAACAAATAAAGTTTGCCCAAAGACTGAAACCTTGAGATTGAGCATGCCACCAGATCTGCAAGCAAATGGCTAGAAACAATGCAGCCATGATGGAGTGCAAGAATCATTATAAACATCATGCAGGTATCACAACCAACCATGCTTATGAGAAGAATGGTTGGCAGGATGAACAAAGCTTAAGTTTTTCGAGATAATACCTCTTAAATGGAAAATTGTCACTGCACCAAAATGATACCAATGAAAATGTAGCTTTTAACTTGCATGGGATATGAAAATGGCTCATAAATAATTTCTTCGAAGTAATGTGCATGAAAAATGAACATCAGACTTAAATCTTAGTGATACTGACTAAATGGAAAGCATAATTCTGTATTTACACTTTTTGTGTAATGTAGGAGCAATTGTATCGGCATAGATGAACAGCTGTGTGTGTCTACTTGCATGGCTTTAGAGCGAAATCTCCACCACACAGCCCTGTTGGGTTGGCTCGCAGGTTGTGACACAGACATGCAAACTCTTAAAGGTAATCACAGACTATGAGTGCATCTGCCATTTCGGTTTGTAATTCATAATTTGCCATGATTCACCGTAATGCACAGGAATTGAATAAATGAGTGAGGCCTACTCACTATTCTTTGCACGTGGTTGTTTAAGAATCACAGTGAGAAATGGTCAGCCACTCAATTCACGTGACCAGGGATGAAGACAGTGATGATAGTATAATTATGCTGATTGAAATTCTCTCAAATGCTCACAATGATTAATTTAAAAGTAATGAATTAAATATTCACAAGTGACAACATACCAATTTCTATACACATCTAGAACTAACAATATTGATATGTAATTAATATTTAATTAAGGCTATGCAGGCATGTAATTTAAAATGCAGATAAGAGACTGCAGGTTTGTGGTAACTTGCCAATTTTCATATATCCTTGGAAACGATGATTCTATCGCAACACAGACACACACACTCACACTTTTCATGTAACACATTGAAAAATCTAAATAACGCAGTAGTTTTCAAGGGTATTGGAACACAATTCTTCACAGATACATCACTCAACAGCAATGTATAACTAGCTATTAGACATACATATGTACTAATCTTTCCGGATTAAAAATAAATTGCATTTTACTACCTACTTCTTATAGCTAAATTTTGGAAGAAGTTGTAGTTTCCACCATGAGAAACACAAAATTATTTCGATAACTTCATTATAGAAGTCAAACTAAGGATGAAAAAGTGACGCCCAAACCTGATGTGTAGAGACTAAAAACATGCATATCTACCCATTCCTGAAAAAATATTTCAATACTGATTTCAATTCCTCAACACTCTCTGGGAAACTGTCTACCCCATAAGGGACAGGGTTACTGAATAATGTAAGTGCTCAATTATTTGTGCAAGTCAATGCAGTTCACAACACTATAAGATAAGGCAGGAAGCTGATTTACAAATATATGCAGAGCTAGACAAATAATAATAGAATTTTTTTATCCTCAAACAAATGACACCTAATTTTCAGATGTCACAAAATTTAAAATAAGCAGAAGCATAGGAAGGTATAACAAAGAATAACTGAAGCCTTTCAATAGAGAAATTAAGTACAAAAGAGGCAACACAGCACATTAACATCTATGAAATCAATCAAGCATAGGAGGGCTAAAATTTTTAGTCTACAGAGAGTTAACATAAATATAATATGGCTACTACACAGTAAATGAAACTTCATTAGTGCATAGGTAGCAAAATTCAGTTTCCAATTAAAATTATTAATGAGATCTATACAATAATTATTAACTTAAAGAATACACAAGTTTCTTTTACTCAGAACGTACATTACTATAATATAAATTCGATGACATCCATCACTTACAGTAAAATCTCATAGATTTGAACTTGAATGAGTTGAATGGCAGGATTGTAATAGCATAAGCCTTTAATTCAAAGGCACAAGAATGACACGGTTAAAAGCTTTGTACAAGTCCACATCAATGAGATGCCACTTTTGAATACCATACAGCATTTTACCTTTTTAAAGATTTACTAAGTCTACTAATGAAGGCACAACGATGGTAGACTTGGAAATAAATTAGGTAACATGAGATGAACAACCATTAAAATATTGCCCAATGACTATTAAGGCAAATTCTGACTTCGCTTACAAGTGAAAGAAAAATCTTTCAAATACAAACCTATTATCCCTCCCATGTAAACAATACTTTGCATTGGGATAATGCAAAATAAACCCAAATGATAAAGAAAACAAAATGTACAAAAAGACTGAAAAATCAGGAATGCCCTGAAGAACTCTTTGCTTTTGAAGGATGCTAGTTCATGCAAACAACTGCATTTTATTTAAATGATCATCAAAATGAAGAGCTATCCTTCACCCATCTCCATCAACTTTTGCATTTGTGGATGAAGATGAGCTCCCACCTGCGGATGAACGATGAAACCTTTGCTTTTTGGAAGACCTTTCCTCCCCTTGTACAGCTGGGCCCATCACTGAAGCCCTCTTCCTCTTTGATGACACTGGAGTCACTTCCCTATCCCCTGACACAGCTAACCCAATGGCTTCTCTAGAAACAACCCCCGCTTTAGCCTCTGTGGTTGAAGAACTATCCACCAGAGAAGAAGACAGCATGGAATTAGAGGCTGTCACTGCGGAAGATATACCTGGAGTAGGAGCTGAGCCAACAGCAGACATGGGTACCCCAGGAGATGTCTCATCTTGGGAAGGAGTGCTGGCAGACTGCAGCATTGAGGATGAATCTGATCTCTTATTTCCTTCTCTTGTCTCACGCCTGAGAATTTTTGGTGCTTCAGAAGCCTCGAGTAGAATCTGTACATGATGAAACCAATATCATTTATATTTTTCCATCATCTATAATTAAAACCCCGCAAAAGTAGTTGTTCACATAAAACATAATCTGAATAAAGACTAGGACATGACGATAATTTATTTCTAAAGACGCCAATTATGAATACCAATGGTAGGAAGCTCTTTTGAAGTCAGCAATGAGAAATGCGAAAAGAGGGCCTGGGAGATAAATTAGGACAACAACAGAAGATATATATTAGGGTTGTTGTGGATGAAAGGTATATTTTTTCCATTGTTTCCTTTGTTCAGCTACCCTCAATGATAATCTCACAATAACTTCAATGGCAACCCTTCCTAATGACACTAGCCTACTGAGGGAAAATTCCAAGAGGCAAGGAAAGAAATGGACAGACTCTTTGTGTGATTATATTATGCATTCCTTAAAAACTGGAAGGTAGTCCTCCGTAATGGCACAGTAAATGCCTTGTACAAGTAAACTTTTACGGTCTAGTGTGGTTTAATTTAGCATTCAATTTTCATTTCATTGTACCTTTAAAATGTATTGGGATATATAATGTAAAATCACAGCATTGAACAAGTTACCCTAGAGAATAATAGCTATCCTGCAAGGTGAAGAGAATATAAGTGAAATATTATGCCTTTGAAAAAATTAAGTTTGAGAATTCAATGGAAAGCTCTGGTTTGAGATTTGATGATGATTCAACCTTTTTCCCAATGATGCCTGTCTATACACATGCTTATATGATACAGAATATGTAGGCAGAAGTAGCTCAACAACTACTAATATGAATACCTCAAACCTAACATTTTACTATAAGGCTAACTGTTTAAATTTTGGCTAAATCAAGCGATTTAGAAATTCCAGTTCACTAATGGTCATTTTCCTAAGGTATTGATTTCCTCAAAAAAATTCAAAATTTATAATTACAAATTGTAAAAACAAGATGTTTTCTATGACTTTCAATTTACACATTTTTGTCAGAAACCAATAATCTTGGGAGTATTTTTACTTGTTTGACTTTTTATCAAATAACTCCCAAAACCACAAATATTGTGATTTGTTCATAGTGATTCCGTAGAAAATAAAATTCTCTTTGGTTTTAGTTCCAGCCAAATATTTGTAAAACCTATAATGCAAAGGATACATCATTCATCTTAATCAGGATAAAAAAGGCATATTTTACATTTAATGCTTTATCCACAAAACACAAAGAATAAAAAATTACTTTTGAAACATATATAGAAAATATTAATTTACTTACATATTTTATTCCAAAATACCCAAAACAATAAAATAAATAAGGAGCGATTCATGACTTAATTAGACTTTTTATTGCCACACAATATTTATTCACGACGTAGGTTTCAACGCTTAGCGTCATCATCAGGTGTACATAAAGGAATTTTCATGTCTAACATACCCCTCCTGAATGGGGATAGTACAAGGAAGGTGTTTGCGGCTGAGGAGTGGGAGGGTCACAGTTGGTGGGTCTGACATCAGGGTGCTGGCGGGAGATGAAAGATTAGGGGGGTTTAAAGTGCAGGAACCCCATTGTGCTGAGCAACCATTGGAGGGTGATTTGAGGCATGAGAAAAATGAGTTGAGCTGGAGGAAATCAATGTGTCGTTACGAATTACACTTTAGAATTCATGCTGTCCAAAATCTCTACCTGTTCAGACAAGGTCCTTCCTTCTCTAAATGCCAAATTTTGGGAATGAAATTACTCTTATTTTTAGCATCCAAAGGGTGCTACGCAAACTGGGACTTAGTGTCCCCATTCTAGAAGCAGGCCTGATGTTCCTTCACGTAATCTTGGAACTTCCAGTTTGGCCCAAGTAGACTGCAGAACACTCACACTGCCTGTGAACACAACTTTTTTTGGAATTTGGTATTTGGTCTTTCCTGTTTGAGAGGAGGTCTCTTAGATATATATAGAGGAACCTGCCTTAATGACCACCTCTGTTTGAAGACCTACAAAAGTGACCACTTTATACAGGCACTGATTAATACTTCAAAAGATAAAATGTTAACTGAACCTCCATTATACGACCACCTGTCCACTCGACTGCGACCATGCCAAATTGCGCCCCTTCATATCAAAATGCACCTGCCATAGGCGACCAGACAAAATGTCTATCACAATGATGACCTTTTGCTGTGGCTCTTTTATATACGGATCCGATTATTCTGACTTCAGAAAATCAAATGAATGTTTAAATGTATGTGTGGAAGAATGTGATGAGCCACTGACTTAATATCTTCCGATAAACGAAGTCTGCTCTGATTTTTACTGCTATCATCCACGGTGGTCAGCCTGGGACGTTTTTGATGGAAAATAAATAACATCCAGCAGTATTCTTTATCCAGATATACTATTAGAATTATCCCTGGAGAATTTATGATTGCACCCTAAGGTCAACTCATGTGTGACACCTTTGAAAATGAGATCATGGGAAGGTTCTGGCTAGGACGGAGGAGGACAAGAAAAAAACTGCAGCTGAAATTTCCTGAAGACTACAGGATATGACTCATGCTGAGCTAAAGAAGTCGAAAAAAAAGAGAAGAGCAAATTGTGGGAGGATAGTAGATATTCATGGCCGACAAATTTCACATTTCTCATCTTGTTCAAGAGTGACTGGTTACTACTGACTCATCTACCCTGAAGATTCCGAGAAGGGCAGTGAGATAAGCAAGCGCGAAAAAACGGTGAGTGTGGTCTATAGGTTAATAAGGCAACTATGTTGTCTACCTTTGCAGTATTCATGTGGCTGGTTTTTCTGCAGTAATTGAACAAATTTAAAAACTTTTTTGGGTCAATCCTTTTCACTGAATCAAAGAAAAAAGCAGAATTTTTACATCCCGAGAAAAAAATAGCTGTAATTAAAGACTGAATGCAGTCACAAAAACTTGCCGAAAATTAAAAGTGTGGGAAAACAAATTTTGAACATTTTGCTAGGAAAAACTGCTAAATGATTAGGACTAAATATGCCATGAATAGGCTAAAATAACATTCCTTTGAGGAAAATAATACTGCTTTATGCCGTAAAATAAACCTACCTTTTGTAGGATTCTAGCAAAGGGGGATGGAAAATTTATACCCATTCTTGTACAACATTCTGAAATAATCAGGCACCTAGAATGTTACACAGTTCACTCTCCAGCTATCTTAGAAATCTAAAACAAAGGTGTGGGTAACCAGTAATCCTATTCAAAAACTGGTATCACAATCTATTATACGAGATAAGAGATAAGGAAATAATAGCCATAAAGAAAAATTCTATTAAAAATCCTGCTGCAGTTAAAAAATATTCCTGACCATTCTCCAGAGTTTTGATGAATTTAGTGACAGCAATATGGTTGCTTTTGTTGCCCACAAAACACTATTCTATTAAAAAAAACAAATGGACCATGGGGTGAAAGCTGAATTTACAATGTTATTTATACAAGACATTATCAGAAGCTATCACCTCTGCCCACGTAATGCTTAAAGTAGTTCTTGTGGAATTATAAATGCAATAAAAATACCACTATATACTGGTAAGAAGCTGTAAGCGCAAACATATGAGTGCTGTTAGAAAAATATACTTTGTTCAGAGTTCAAAGGCTTCAAGGGATATATTAGAAACCCTGGACATGAAGGAATGAATAGAGTTGTTAAGCCTACTCATGTCCTCCAGCTTGAAACTTCTCCTTGACTCAAATGGGGAGAAAATGACAAAAAAGGATTTGATTCAGTTGCGCACACAGAGGGTGGGGGAAAGCAAAACCGAGGCTAATAGAAGCAGTTTAAAGCATAGTAAATAAAATACTTCACAAATGAAGAGTTTGTCTGAGGCATTTGATCATATTGACACTATATTGGGAGAATTAGAAAATATGGATGCAGACAATAAAGGCTTTATACCTAAGTAGGTCACTTCAAGATGTCATGTTCTGCTACAAGGTGATCTACCAAGAAAATGAGAATGCCTCCATGCACTCTTCTAAGTCCAACATATCTACGAAAGCTGAAAATTTTCACTACTTCTACTTCACAACCTTTCTCTTCTTCAGCAGATGACACAGAGCGATCTGTTCTAAGGATCATGTTTGACTGAATGTTAAGGGTCCTGGGTCATCTGTGTTTTCAGTGCATCATCTTCAACCATCCTTTTACCAACAACTTTTAAAATGAAGCCACCACTTCATACATACAATAATCTACTTACCACAAAATGGTTTGAGTAATTACACATTGAATGCCATGCCATGATAATATGTAACATTTTTCTTGAGAAATTATAAATGCCATGCAGACATTTTGCTTTAATTCACAGGGAAAGGAGCCAGTATTTTGAATATATCTTAATAAGATACTGTTTTACAGGTGATTTAGATTATAGATGGAGGTAAGAGAGAATTATTAAATTCCTCACCGAATTAACATTCATCATACATAGGCTATTCTCATCAGTCCTTAGCCTAAACAAAACTTACATGTTTATCCATTTGAACATATGCTGCCTTCCACATTTAATTGATTTTCTGCAACATACCATAGGGAAAGGCTGGTTATAATAGATGTATATGTAATGAACATTACCTGAATATGCTGCAAGCTTTCCTGCTGCATTTGCAGTGACATCCGATGAACGTCATGATCACTTGAGTTGTACATGATGGCATTCAAGAACATAAGCATGACATCTCTTTGGAAGTGTGCAGTGGTACGAATGACACCATTCTCCACATTTTTCTTGATAGTATATAGATCCACAGGCCTGTTTTTCAAGCATACAAGAAAGTATATATACCATATTATTTATATGTTAAGCAAAGAAAATTAATTGACATTTTCAGATAGTTTTCATACTTGGGTAAAGCTTACCTGCATGCCCAACATAGATTTTTTGGAATAGTTACCCCATGATACTTAAAAAAAATTCAACACTTCTATATCAACCTCATCTAGTTTGCAAAACAAGACTGATGGATATGCGAAAAATTCACAATCCAAAAATTTGTTCCGGCCTAGTACTTTCAGTCAGTTAAGCCACTCAGGCATCTTCTTCAACTGTGAATTTTTGAGAGCTTTAAACAGAACAAGATGTTCTTATGAATTGCCATATATACTATGTCACGAAGCTATTGCTATCATGCGCATAGTGCCACATTCATAGGAAATTGAAGGATCCAGGTTTGAGTTCCAGTCCAGGAGAATAATTTTTGCATTGTGAATTTTTTGCATATGCATGCGTAACAGCAGGTGACTCTGCTAAATTTACTTTCAGTTTCTTAGATTGATGGACTTTCCTTTCATATATTCTTTCTAGAGAGAAGCTACCAAAAACATTTAATATAATAAAATCTAATTGCCATGCACCAGACAATCTCAAGTTAGTCTAAATAACTTGGCAACATAACATACATATTCTCAACTAAATATTTCTACGTATATACTATATATACTACAGCTTGCTTGAAAGCTTGTAGCCCCTTAATGCACACAGGACAGGGTCTCAGGAGAGGAAGGCAAAATAGGTGAAGTCCCAATCACTTCCACCTACACATCCTTTTAACAGCAATTCCTAAAATTAGATTTGCCTGGATGGAAAAATATTTTCTGCACATGGGCCACAAGCTTTCATTTCGACTATATCACCTGCAAACATCTAATTTTTACAATTTATTAAATAATGGGAGAAGTAGTGGAAGTTGAAGTAGTAGTTGATGCATTATTATAAAATTAGTTTTTGAATATTC
>LYUA01000414.1:1140545-1154692 GCA_002093875.1 Calopteryx splendens
CGAATGATTTTTACGTTGTGAATTTTTCGCATATGTATATGCAACAGCAGATTATCCTCTAAAAGTTAATCTGAGTATCTTTGAACTAACTTCAGTTAATTATGTACTATATTTCTTCTAGAGTTAAACCAATGTCCTAGCAACTTGGTTGTTTGCCCCATTCATTGCTGCTTCCTTCACATATTATTAATAAGAAGACCAATACATATTGAATATAGTTTTTGACCTATTTTAAGTTATAGCATTTTTTTAGAGAAAATATATTTTTTTAATAATTCTGGCAACCACCATTTTTATTTCTGTAGTTGAAAGGGCATACCTTTAGGACCATTAGAAAAAGTTAGGATTATTGCATTCCCTTTACTGATAATTAAATTAAAAGTTACTTATGTTTTTCTTCTAAAAATGTTGCCTAAGACAAAGTATAAAAATATTTTTTAGGACTACATTTATTTTAAGGGTACATTCATTTTTTCTGGATTCTTCATACTGTGGCTGCTTTAGATGTGAAATATTTTGAATGATGATTGATTACAGAGTGAGATACATATTTTTTTAATCAAAGGAAATACACCTTGAACTTTTGAAAACTGTTAACACTTCAGAAATGTTGGAGACTAAGAATTTCCTCAAGTTTGAGAGGACATAATATTAATATTATAATAAATTAGCAATTAAAATTTGGAATGGCTACTTAACTCAGCAGAGGGATAAAACAAGCCAAATTTCATTAAAATGTGAGGTTATGGGTGGAAAAACAGATTATTTTGGTTGAATTGATATGGAATGACCCCAGCATCATTTCTTTCTTCATCTCTTCGTACCCACTACCTCCTTTATGGCACCCAAAAGACCTGTTTATTCAGTTTTCCCATTAAATTCCATTTCTGCCACTACCGTAACTTAAATATCTTCATGTGTCAACATTATTATTTTTTTACCATACATCCTCTGCCTACAATGCAGAAACCTCCAATCTAAGTTCTGTCTTGGAAGATCAGGTTTCAGAACAATACTACACATCTAAGTCTTCTCAATTCCTCTCTTATTTTGCCAAAGCAATTTTTATCCTATTGTACTAAAATGCCCATTTTCACAAAAATTGCATATTTGCACTAATTCACACTCTTCAGTGTTTGATTTAACATTACTATTTCTAATATTGTTATCCACTCATTCAAAATTACTGCAATCCCTTGGTTTCCTGGTTTACTAGAGATAATCCACATATATTTTTTACTCCAGAAATATACGCAGACACTCTCATCTCCACCCAACCTTTTTTTATTTTAATAGCATGTAGTTGAAAGAACAAAGGCTATAATGGACTGGCTCCCACTTTTCTCTCAATTCTTATCTTTGTACCCTATGTTTATAGCTATTGAGCAGTCTGGTTCAGCAGTAAGCAATAAGGTTATAGCTATATTTGTCCATTTCACTATAATATTTTGTTGTTTGGTCAGAGTAGTTCCATTAGTATTTGTTTAAAACTGAAATGACAATGAAAGAGCTTCTGAAGGTATTTTGTAACGCTTGATTCTTTCAATATTATTTCATAATACTTAAGTATTCTCAAATACTTTAGAGATTTCATATTGATGGCAGTTTAATTTTTTGTGGATATTGAATTAAAAAATTATTCACATTTATTAACTCACTGTAATGCTTGATGCAGTAGGTATTTTTTTCTTTAAATGGTGTATAAAAGTTAAAAAAATATATATAAGGTAGAAATGCTATGACTGATTCAACTCTGAAAATATTCAGGCGAGATGAGGTCTGGAAATGTTTGTAAATATTAATTCTTTCCCTAGTAAAACTAACCATTACTTATTTTTCCTCTGACTTCATATTTGTGAGATTGATTCTTCTTGGATAGCCAATATATTTGTGTAGTTGCTTAAATAAGTACCCAATTGTCATAATAATGAGACGTTTAACTAATTTTTGGAATAGGACAGGCCTTTCCAGCATCTTAGGTAAAAAGATACATGTGATATATTAAAAATCCTTCGTGGACCTGTGTGTAGATGGGGATTTGAAGCACAAATTACTTGTTTTTTGGCTATTTTATAATGAAAACATCTTGTTAAGATTAATATTTCTGATGTATATACCATTATTTTATTAACCTAATTTGCATTCGTCTCTTAATGTCCTGCATTGTCAGTCTTCGTAAGTAGACATTTTTTATTCAACTAGTAATATGTTTTGAACGTCTCAGCTGACACTGGGATTGATCAGTAATAATTCTGTTTTGTATTATGCAATATTATAGTACAACCAGCTGGATGGTTACTCTATGGGATTAAACATCACAACAAAGAGCTTAAATGAAATAATTAGGATATGAGTGGAATTTGCATCCTGTTATCTGTGCATTTTCATTTGTTTTCTGAATGAACTTTGTCTAATTCATCTACCCACCTGTTAGTAAAGGACCACAGTTTTTTTTATGCTGTTTCTGGACAGTGGGAAGTTTTTAAATATTTCATTGTTTTATTTGATGGGATGCTTACTGCAATTGTTATTTTGCAATATAATACATTAATGAATTTTTATTTAATTTTATGTACAGGCAGTCAGCCCGGGGTTGAGATGCCACTCTCTCCAGTTAAGGTCCAGCAAAATGTTGGAGGACAAGGGCTGAGGCTGATGCGAGTTCCATCGTCATTAACTGGTTCACCAACAAAAATCACAGTTATTCCTGCTACCATGAGAAATACACCAATAAGAATAATCCCAGCTCCTAACATGAGTGGCACATCTTCCACTCAACTTCCAATAAATACTTCTGGTCAGCAGAGAATATTCATACAAGCTTCTCCAGCAGTACAGGGCAATGTCAACCCTGTGATGGCAGCTGTGACAAGCACAGGGCAAATAGTGCACTACACAACACAAAATATCATGAAAACAAAGAGTGTTCCAAAAATTCAGGGGAAACAGCTTCAGTATGTACAATATGTAAACACTGTTAAAAGTGGACCTGGCGTGAGCTGTGTCACTACTCCAGTGACATCTACCAGTCAGCTTCCTTTGAAGTCCGGTTCCACTCTGCAAATGGTGGTCATCCCCCAAACCAAACAGGAACCTCAAGCCACAAAGGCCAAGGCTCTCAGCACGGTGAAGCCCAAGCCTGCTGTAGATGAAGTTCCTAAGGATGATCCCAAATTGGCCCGTATCAAAAATGTACCCCTTGACATTCTGCCTAGAAAACCCTGCAACTGCACAAAGTCACAATGCCTTAAGCTTTACTGTGAATGTTTTGCCAATGGAGAGTTTTGCAACAATTGTAAGTGTGTCAACTGCTCCAACAATTTGGAGCATGAAGAGGAACGTCAGAAAGCAATCAAGTTGTGTCTTGATAGAAATCGTGATGCTTTTCGACCAAAAATAGGTAAGGGGTCTGTGGGGGATGGGCGGCGACATAACAAAGGATGCCAATGCAAACGCTCTGGGTGTCTTAAAAATTACTGTGAATGTTATGAAGCCAAAATTTCTTGCACAGATATGTGTAGGTGTGTTGGTTGTAGGAACTCCACAAAACCTTTCTTGGATGGCAATATGGTACTAAAAACAGTAGTTGATGTGGAAAATTTTCACGATTCTTTTGTTAAATCTAAAAGTATAAAATCAGAGTCACATCATAAGTCTCCTCACCTCTCTTATGCATCAAAAAAGCCAAGAGTTTTAATGTCGCCAGCTGTCATTGAAGCAACATGTCAGTGTTTGATGGCTCAAGTGGTTGAGGCCCATCGTCAGAAGGAAGTTTCTTCCTCTCATCTGGAGAGAGTTGTGTTGGAAGAATTTGGCAAGTGTATGGTTCAAATAGTTCAAAGTGCTAGGAGTTTAAAAACTGGTGTTTCTAATGGGAAAGATGAGCTTTCCTAATAGTATATATGTATCATTAGGACAAAAGAACATTCAGCTGTACATATTATATTGCTTTTGATATGTCCCTGTGTAAATTTTGCATTAGTGCATGATCAACTTCAAAGCATCTTAATCTCAGGTGTGATGAACATTGCATTTTAAATATGTGTATTTGAAACAAGTTATTTCGTGTAATCATCAGGAATAATAGCGATTTTATACTTAATAATGATTTGCTGAATTTTGTGAATATTATCGTATTTGTGAACCAATGAATCAATTATTGTCTAGAGATTAAGCTATTAATTTTCATCATGTCCTATTTCATATGTCCTATTTCATGTCAATTTGTTTCCCTAAAAATAAAAAAGTACATTCAGAAAATAGAAACTGTTTATGATTGATTTGCATTACATACATTGAATCACACCAGCCCATTAAACATGATGAAAGCCTTTAAAATTTATTTTATAAAGAATATTATTTTTTACAAAAAGTAACTTGTTTGTTATTTCATCATGTACATATTAGATCAATTCTGTATAACTAATGCTTGTTGAATGCTAGAGGCCAATAAAGCCAAGATGATAAATAAGCAAGAAGAAATTCAGTCTCTTACCCCAAGTCAAGAATGTTTTGGGATGTGCAGGCAGAGTTTTATTCTCTCTAGAGAGCTTATACCACTCAATGAAATATCTCTGTTAGCTTAGAAAACCATAAGCTTGGACAGATCATAAAAAGCAAGGCACTAAAGTAACTGTGACCATTGAGCAGATAACCATTCTGTTCTTTCAGTTCAGATATATCATTCAAATTTATACATATTATGCCAATTCATTGATACTAATCATGATAACCTACTACTTAAAAATAATTTCAGTCTTAAAATTAATATTAATGCTATTGATCTTCACAATCTACTGATTCAGCCATCATCTGTACTCTTTCTTCTTTGCCATGATGATAATAATGTGCAACAGCTGAATATTCTTGTCAAAATAGCAACTCAAAATATATAAAATTTCTGTTTGTACAGACAATGGAAAGTTTTCATAATTCATGAAAGACTTCACATACAAAAGTCATTATTACACTTCCAATTAATTTCACATTAATCTAAAGATGGTATGTATGTTGAGTTGCTTGATTCACATAATTTAATTGAAAAGCATTAGACAATTTTATCAATGCGTTGAGTGAATATTGTTAACATTACCTTCATTAAAGATTGTGCTCGGGGATCTTTTTGTTGTAATATGACCATTATTTTTATTTCAACAAAGTGGTAAGAATGAATTTTACTTTGCATTTAAAAAATAATTAGGTTCCATGGTGAACCACCATATGAGTCTTTCCATTTAATAATGAATCATTTTAGTTTAGGATGTACATACCTGAACTCAATATGTATACCTATGTACATATAAAAGGTAACAGAGATATTTTTTTAAAATTTGACTATGCCTACAGGCATAATATAGAGTAGCTCAGTAAGTATCCATATGATTTTATGTAAAAGTACATAGTTTTAAAGTGTTAATGAAAACTGATGATTTGAAACTTTCCAAAAACCTGGAAGGCAGTTGTGTTCTACCTATGTGAATTCAGCCCTTTGTCAGTATCATTAAAAGCACAACATATCAAATTTGAGTCCTAAAGCATAATTGATAAAACTTTTTAAAATCAACCACGTGATGACAAGCCAAGGAGCTTCCCCTTAAATCGAGATCATTCATAACAACAGTTGAAACTGGGAAATTAAATTCCAAGCAAGCTTGTGTTCATGTTGAGTTCTGTTTCTTTCCAGCCGAATGAACTTCAGCAAGTTCCACTTTCTGTGCGGCAATTGCAGCTTCCTCCTCCGTAACTTGCAGGCCCATTGTAGCCCCAAGCTTCACACTTGCTTGTCTAAATGAGTCTGAAAGCTTTTCCTGTTTGGAGGTAAAAAGAAGAATTGATGTCATTATAGAATGCAACTAATTCTAAGTGCTAACAAATAATAACATTTTCCAAGTGTTAACTTACTGCACATGTGCCTTACCTGGACAACGTTGATACACATTGAAGTTAGGGCCAAGCCAAAAACCAAGTAAATGATGGATGCCATCATGTACATGGGGTGCTGGAAAATCCAAGAGAAAAAATAAATTAATACTTAATTGAGGCAGCCTTTTTCTGGTGCAAGCAGGTAAGGTGAAAAGATTAGAAACTACTTTCACTTTTGCACAAATGATATAAATCTGTACCATACATCACATCATATGACTAATAAATTATGGATGAAATGCACATTCCGTAAACATTCCCCCATGATTTTCAAAATTATTTTCATAGCAATGCAAGGGGTTCTAATCAAGCTGTAGGTGCAATAAGAAGTGAGAACAGCCAATCAGGATACACCAGGGACATTTTTAACTTCCACCACATGTTCAATGTATCAAATCCATTTGTGTCACTCAAATTTCACTGAATCCTTTGGGTTAAGAGAATAAATAGTTCCTGAAGTTGACAGTCACTATTTTGCTTCAGGATGGCAGTCTGCAATTTTAAGACCCATCTTTTCACTGGATCTTGCTGTTTATGCTACCCACATTTAATATAAATGTATTGAGTTTTTAATAAGGTGAGGAGAATTTGAAATTGAATGTATATAGTCACAATTTTGTTTCAAGACAATGGACTAAATTTTCCAAAGGTGTCCTTACTGTGCATATTGAAAAAAATTCATATAAATCCACTTGAGTGTCTATCCAATATGCTAACGGGCTGTTTTAGAGTATTCTAAGATAAAAAATGACTACCAATTCCCCTTAATTGAAAATGGGGACAACAGTGATTGGAGGAAAATTAACTTTTTATGATAGATATGAATGTTTGTGTAAACAAAAAGGCTGAATTTACAATACACATTATTTTAACAACATTTCCCCATTTTATTTTTCTACTACAATGGTGAAAGAGCAGGGTGAACAATGTTCAGATAATGTACACTCAATACCAAATCATATTAATGATAAGGCAGGAAGATACCTGAGCATAATAAATGTAAACTATTGCTCCTTCCATAATGACTAATGGTAGTTTGAGAAGGATCACACTACCTAAAAAGAAAATCAAAAACATAAAATATTTACATTTCCTGAAATTAGTTGAAAGTAGAGGCATTCATTTAAACTTTCATTGATTTCAAAAACAATCACCTGCCTGCCTACTCTTGAGTATGATTTTTCCTCTTCAAATTTTGTGTGCAATAGGGAGAGAAAATAACAGAAAAGGTGACAACAGTTTTTTTTAATAATCATGTTTCAAATTTTTCTCTGGTTCCACTCATCAAATGCTTTTGCCTTGAAACTGACCATTTTCTGTTTTAGGACAATTTAGAGTAAACTTTTCTAATTTAGGAAAGAATGATTACCATATGCAATATAGTAGAAGGAAAAGGCTGTAAATAAACAAAGTGTTTTAAAAGTCAGCCTAATGTAATGAGTGCCTCTTTGAAATTACATGAAGTCATGAAACAAAATTTGGCTCATTAATATTAGGAAGCTGCATTTTAAGATTGCTAACAAATTACTAGGTCCTTTAAGATGCTAAAAGTTTGAGTACATTGAAAAAATAACTCCTACCACTACCAGGATGAAAAAGTTTTTCCAGGTCAACCAGGTCAACATTTATTTATTACCTGTGATATGCGCAACTATGGTGCTAAATTTTAAGAAGATAAAATATGGTGCAGTTTAGCTATTTGCTGATCTTGCTCGGAATGACTATAAAAGAGCAATATTTCAGAAAATTAAGTCTCAGGCATTACTTTGTGGAATTTATAAATTATAAAAGAAAACTGGGCTATGAGCAGTACAATACTTGAAATTCTCCATTTTTAACACGAACCTCTTCTCATTGGCTAGACACTACATAATATGCTTGAAGTCCTTCCTTGATGTCGACAGGAAGAGTGCATGGAATGCAATAATGTTGCTAATGTCTGAAAGAGTTTTCCCTCCTTTTCCAAGAAATGTACCTTTGCACTATTAATGACCCTTGTATATTGCGTAAAAGGCTCCCCTAGTAAACAAGATTCAGGGAAATTGGCATAAAAGAGGCATGCCTCATGCCTAATTTCACCTTTGAGAAAATATTGGTATGGAAACAAGGTGCATTTTATAGCTGGAAATAGTTATTAAATGGCTTTTCTGTTCCCACAGTGTTAAGAAAAGAGGAAATCTATTATGTCTGAACTACTACTATTTTGGAACAACACAACATTAATCTGAAAGGCATAATTCAAATCACTGAACTTCAAGTTAACTGGAAAGCCAGTTTTCACTAAACCAATTAAATAAAAACTTCTTTTGCCAATTCTCTCCTTGAACTCTTCAGAACACCCTGTTCCAGCATCATTATTCCTGTTCCCAACCTGACAAACTGAAAGATCCAAAACTAGGATCTTACTACAAATGCAATATGCTTAGCCCAGGGAAAGTACAATTCTTATCCCTCACCCTGCCTTGGCACTCCTGTGGGCTTGCTTAGGGCAGTCCTTCACTGACCATGGGCAGATGTGACTGTTTCAAAGTGAAATTGTCTCCCTCTTTTTCCTTTTAAACCCCACCATTTATTTTTTTAAATATATATGCACAGCAGTGGGTGACTCCATTAAGTTACTTTCATGGCATTTCCCACTGTTTCTCCTAATTCATTAATTGGAGACCCTTCACCTACACATGTCCTAGAAGAGGTTTAGCTATTGCATATTATGCATCCTCTAAAATTCAGCATATCCATTCCCTATGTCCTGACCATCCTTAAACTTATTAAAAACTGCCTTCAAATTAGCTCTTTGCTAAATTTATACGTTCTCTATGTCATGTAAAGTATGTATTGGCATCAGAGATTACTAAGGTAAAACTGAGGACAATGTACAGGTAAGCTGCTCTGTACCTTGCTTCTAGAAATAGGTACTGATTAAAAATAAGTTTGCCCATTGAGAAGGGACAATAATTTAGGTTAATTTATTTATTGTGGTTTCTAACATTAACATTTGGTAACATCAAATTATGCACTTATACTAACTGCAAAACCCTTAGGATTTCTATTGAATACATTCTTGAAGTGATGTAGGTACATACATACATAATCAAAGCTTAAGTATACAGCAGATGCCCATGCAACTCTCATAGTCCCTAATATTACTTTACAATCACAAAATAAATGAACAAAATGAAAAGGAATGTCTGCAAGAGGCAAGATTTAAGCATCATTTGACTTAGAGGAGAAACCATCAAACGGATATCAGAAAACAAGATAGGCTCTTCTTTTATAGGTGGAAAATATCAATGCCCAATAGTCAAAATTATTAAATGTCAAAGATAAATGACTAAATATAGTAGTCCATTGCCATATACATTAACATTATAAGAGTATATACATGCACAATGCTCAAATTTTTCAAATCACTAATAAGAATTACTTGAGCCAATTAAAATTTTTGCACATAAAACACTACCCCTAAAGTTGACTTCTCATGCCTCTCTTTACTTCTGGCTCCAGCTGTGCAAATAAGAAATGAAAAGACTGACTTAACGGTAATGTAAATAAGACTCACACTTCAGTGACTGTCGAAAAATATGTAATAACAATGGATTTGTTTGGGGCAACCGTTTGATATTAGGTATTTCATAACTGCAGTGCTTATGTCATGCACATACCGTGTGCTATTCTTAGATTATTAAAAAAAATTTACATATTAAATTTCTTTGCTTCCAATTGATGTCAATTATTTTAACTCAGTGGTGCACAATCATTAACTTTCTTAATGCCAATTTACATGAAATTTTGTCTATATTTTGGTAATTTACATTTACTGTCAATTAATAATTATTTTAACATACAGTAACCTAATTGGTTTGCAGATGTAACACAGAAGTGTCTATAGGACAGCTAAATTTAACATTTTTTAACACTCATACCCATAGTTAATTCTTTTAAAAATTCTCAGTGGAGTGAAATTTTAAAAATCTGAGGATAACAACATGATATCCTTATTCTCTGTTTATAATAATTCATCAACTTACATATTATTTTGATTTGTTTGTTTTAATTTTTGGTACCTGACATTGCAAAAACTTAAATTAGGTAATTCTTGGAAAAAATGATTGTCATAATAGTTTTCTAGCATGCATTTTCTTAAATTAATGGTAATGTGGGCTACATATTTATTTCCCAAAAACTTACATATGTGAGCACTTTCTCATTGACCATCATGATATTTTGATTTTGTCACTTGCTCCCTTAAATCTGTGAATACGTTAAATGGCCATGGATGAATTCAGTAGAAGCCCTTACATCTTTCAGTTGAACTTGTCTTATAGTTTCCAAATATGTAAATTTTTACTACATAACGAGTCGGCACCTATCATTTGCAATTATTTTGTGCCTTCTATCAGCAGTATGTCCTCCAATCAAGTTGATGGGTTACTTATTGTTGAAGGGTAATGTGATAATTGATATGGTGTGGTAACAAATAGAATTAACATTAGGTATGTTAAAAAACACTTAAAAAGGTAAAAACTTGCAGGAGATACTTGAGAATTAATTTTTTGATTTTGAAAATCCAAATAATTTTTTCAATTACACCCATCTTGGGCATGGTATACAACAGGGACAAGTATTCTTGCATCATTGTATCTGGGGACTGCAATATTAATCTATTAAACACAAGTCAAAGACTGTTGATATTGTGAATTCTTACAGCCTGCCAATAACCAACTCAGAGCCAACAAGGGCCGCTGTAAGCTCATCAACTTTACTTGTCATTGTGATGACTAACATAAACATGAATTACATCAATTCCTTCACTATCAGATTGGATATATCAAAACATTTTCCCATATCATCTTGCTTTTCTCTGTCCACTACTTGCCAGCACAGCATGATGTATCGCAGGTCTTTTTGTGAATTTAATAACTGTGATTTTATTATTGGTTGAAAAGGAATCCTGGTGCAAAGTGTACAACAATGGATCATTTGAGGGAAAATTCCAATCATTCGATGAAAATTTTCTATTATTTCCCCTGAGACAGAAGCTTGTAAATCCTAAAAAAAGAATGGCTAAAATTGGATGGATGGATGGAACTACAGAGGTATGTCAGCTTGTAAAGAAAACATATAACAGGCCTGGACAGCATCCCAGGTAGCATTGTTTTAATCTAATATAATCATGCTATTCATGCTAGAACTGCTATTGTATTTAATAAATTAATTACTTAGATTAGGTAAGTATTTTCCCATCTACCCTTAAAGGCTCAAAAGTGGTCTACAAAAATAATGGTAATGCAGAGGAGATCTACAATTATACACCAATCAACTCACTTAATCTTTTTTCTAAGAATTTTTAAAATATTTTCTATATTTGTTTACTTCATTATCTTGAATCTATTAATTCCTTAGTGGAATGTCATAATGGTTTCCAAGCAGGTAGGTCTACAAAATCTGCCATGTTTATAGGTTTCAACTATATTCTTTCCTATGTCATATTGGGATGGGGACTGTGGGTTTGTTTTTGGATCTATCAAAAGATTTTGACTGTGTCAATCATAAAATTCTATTTACCAAACTCAATAAACTGGGTGTCAGAGGGCCATTGCTGTATTGCATCTAATGTTTTCTAAACAACAGATGGGATAAAGTAATTATTCGTTCCAATGGTCTGCCATATTAGTTCGATAGTGGGGAAGTCAATATTGGGGTACCTCAGTGGTCCATCCTGGGTTCAATTCTATTCCTTGTGTATATCAATGACCTGCCCAACTACCTCTCCTCTGTCGAAGGTCTTCAGGAGTTCTTATCACTGATGACCATAACATTCTACTGTCTAGACAATCATTAGATAGTGTGAAAAGAAATAATGAGCTTGTCCTTCAGATGGCTGCTTATAGCGCTGACAGAGGTGATGCCAATAATGGCTGTGATTCTCTGTCATTAAAATTGCACAGGAGTGATGAGATGTTTAAAGTGAGGATTATGGGGGACTCAATGATAATATTCAGTGGGAAGCTATGCCAGGAAGAAGGCACCACAATTGACTGCTTCCCGAGCATAAAAACAGAGGAGTTAGAAAGCAAGATTGAAATGCTGGAGAGGGAAAGGGAGGAGGTTGTCATCCTGCACATTGGTACCAACAATCTCAGCAGAGCCAAAACAAGTTATCACCTTGTAGTGTTGGTTTGGGACTTAAGAGTGGCAGCCAAGAAGAAATTTAAAAGGACCAACATAATAGTCAGTGGGATGATCCACAGGAGAGAAGTATGGGACAGTTAAATTGACTATATCAATGAGGGAATTGACTGGGTGTCCCAAAAACAAGGTTATATTTTGTTGATGCAAACTGTTGGCTTAATGAGCGTGACTTAGGAAGGGGTGGTCTACACCTCAAATGAAGGGGATCGCATTTATTCGCTCATTAGCAATATCGGATACTCATGCAAAATTGCTAATGATCTTGGCGAAGGTGTAATCAGGAAAACTAGAGCATGATACACAAAGTGAACTAGTGAATGACGACCTTTTAAGTGTGGAAGGAGTAGTATGTGATAGATTTAATGCAAGTACCTTCAAGAGAGATTTTTACGTGGATGAAAAGATGGTAAAAAAAGGACCACCAAAAACAGAAGAGAGGAAGATGGGGTACAGTGAAGTGATGACGTGGAATTGTGGAAATTTTTCTGCGGATTGTAATGGATGGTAGACTGGCATAGGACCCCAGAGATGTACATTCACTCAAAGGAAAAATTTAAAGTACGGGCCTAACAATTCTCCAGGTTAACTTCAGAAGTGTTCTAAACAAAACTATGAAATTTGAGACTTTGATAGATACATGTAAGGCTTACATTATAGTTGGCACAGAAATTTGGCTAAATGATAGTACATATTATGACCAACATAATTTTTCCACCCAATTACAGTGTCTTCAGAAACAATCGGGATGGCCGAGGCAGGGGCGTATTCATTTGTGTTAGAAGCTACATTTCAACCATTTTAGATTGGCAAAAAATGGACTGCGAGATGATCTGCATAAAGATTTGGAAAGGGAATTTTAAAAATTGCTTAAAAATAATTGCTTTGCATAGGTGCCCAAACAAAAGAACACACTCATTGAAGGTTCTAGCAAACATTTGCTCCAAGAGCCTCCAAGGACACACCATAATTACTGGAGATTGAAACCTTTCAGGAATTCAATGGTTTGGTGAAGTGGTAGGTGGTGGTAGAGCACAAGAAGTGGTCAATCGCCTAATCAATGTGGAAGGGTTTACCCAGGTCATAAAACAGCTCATGCGAGGAGAAAATATTCTCGATGTTTTTCTTTTTAGGCCTCTCAAACCTTTTGTAAGTGCCAATATTTTTACTGGAATAAGTGATCACTCAGCTGTTTGCATCCAGCTAGTGGGGAAGAACAAGATGAGAGGATTCGAAAAACAGCAAGGCGATATGGCCATACAGGGGGGGATGGCGAAGGTTTTCAAGTATTGTTGAGGAACAGGTTTTCAGACTGGGCCAGCAGCGGAAGAATGTGGAGGAAATATGGCAATCATTTAAAGAGATAGCGTTTGAAGGGCAAGCAGAATTTGTCCCAAAGAAAATCCTAAAAGAAAATTCGGATCCAGAATATTACAATAAGACTATAAGGAAACTAGTGAAAAGAGTGTGAAAGGCACACAAAAAGGCATTCAAGTGCGGTGATGCTGTTAAGTTATAAAGAGCTAGTCTGGACCCTAAAGACAGAAAAGAAAATTACAAAGGAAAATTTTTTACTGCGATTACGAAGGATAGTGCAAATAAATTTTACAAATGCATTAAGAGGAGAAAGAAAATTAGGGAGCATGTAGCGATACTGAAAAATATTGACAGAAGAATAGTTACCAACAATGAAAGCATAGTGAACACATTCAATGACTGTTTTACTAGAGTATTTAAGGGTCAGAATAATAATGTGCTAAATATAGTAAACTCAGACAGTCAGGAATTAATAGACAATTCAATAAACCACAACCTATTGGACAGTTCACCAACTGAAATTATATACCTATTAATGTGCCGGATATGTACATTTTAAAGAAAATCAGGAAGATGAGGAAAAACAAGTCAGCGGACCCTAAAACATTTCAAGCGATATACTAAAAATGGGTGGTACCACCATAGAACCTTGCCTACAGCATTTATTAATAATAATAATAAGTTTATTCACCAGTTGACCACACAGTACATTGCAGGTA
>LYUA01000414.1:1175023-1187521 GCA_002093875.1 Calopteryx splendens
GGAAGAGATTAGGCATGTTGGACGGAATGAAGGGAGGCAGAAAGTAAGCAGACATAAAGAAAGGGTTATTGTTGAGTTGAGGTTGTGTGTCCATCAGAAACTTACCCTAATCAATAGATCATTAAATAAAGTATGTATAAGTTATACCAGAATTCATGTAATCACCAATTTAGTATCTGTAGTTCCTCTTCATCTGAGCACCAATAGGGCATTGCAATTATAATGGATGTCAGACCATACATACCTATAACTTATTAAAAATGTAGCAATCGTTTGATTTTACTTGCAACATAGAGGAAGTAATCCAACCCCCGCACTACTTCAGTAGGTTAGAAAATAATGATAAAATTAGAGAAAGAGCCTGTTGTACCAATAGATTCAAGAATTTTTTTTCCTTCACATGCTCACAGCATGAAGAGAGGAAAATGCTAACAAATATTTCCACCCCACTCCCTTTACAATCCATCATCATCATTACCCTTTCCTTTCGCTAATGGTCCTATCAGGGGTGCGGTAGGCCAATGGTTAGAGCACTGAGCTACTAACCAGAGGGCCCAGGTTCGATTCTGGGATTTGACTCCTCTGGGCAATCTCAGCTTCACCTCACCTTGTGTACCATATTTCGGGTACCAGGTCATCCTGGGATATCACAGACAGTANNNNCAGGTCATCCTGGGATATCACAGACAGTACAGGGAAAGGAACTGGCCCCCTACCCTAAAGTGTGAATTTCACATGCCGTTGGGCTTAGTACTGGGTGAACTCTCTACCCTTGCCTACCAAGCAAACCTTCGGGTTGATTACTGTGTTTTAGGTGTTCTAACACCCCCTGTAACTCTTAGCCTTGAGGCAGTTTGTGAGGTATGATGTAGAAGTAGGTAGAGATACATTCCAATTGTAAAGAGACTTGATATTTAAAAACTGTGGGGTATATAATTATATTTTTTTTCTATAAAAGTGTGATATATTTTAACAAAAAATATTTCATTCAACAGCACAGATTATATTTAGAAGAGAACACAAGCCATAGGTTGGATCATAGAGTTGATTACTTCTTCATTGGTGAGATATGGGTATGCCATTAAAACAAATATAATTTGTGCATTTATTTAGATTTGAATGCAATCCCTCACTCATAATGGTGTCCAAAAGCCAATATCGCATAGAAATTATAACCTAAACTTTTGCTTTTGTTGGGTACTTTGACCTCAAAATCTGTTGGAATTAATGTGTCTTAATTATTATTATTATTGGTTATCCACCTAAGGTAGGTTTCTGATGGACACACTTCTAAAGAAACTCTTCCTTCATTTCTNTTTCTGATGGACACACTTCTAAAGAAACTCTTCCTTCATTTCTGCATACTTCCGGCCTCCCTTCATTCCATCCAACATACCTAATCTCTTCCTCCCTCTCCCTCACTTACCTAACATTCTACCCTCTATCACATTCTTCAGCAATCCATCACCAATCAGCATGCCCTGCATCCACTTCTTTTTGTGTCATAATGACCTACTGAAAACCCTTCTACAGTTTAGCACATAAGCTTCCCCCTTATTTTTTATAGAAGTCTTCGGATACATAGATCTTCCATGGAAATAATTGAAAAGGCCCTTAGAAAGAAGATAACCCAAAAATGTGCATGATGATAAAAAATTCTTGTAGAAGTTTAAGATAATATTAATTTTGTGATCATCTACTAAAAATAAAAATAACATTTTTAGGCAACAATTAAATATAACTATATCAGCAAAATACCCTGCAAGCCATCGCTAAGGTGTGGCAGGGGGTGAATTCACACCAGGCATCAACTAAAGAAATAATAATACTCAAAGAGGTGTCATGCACCGCATAAAGAGACATGCAATTATAATGAGCAAAACCTTAAACGTCACTACACATGAAGTTAACGCGCAACTACGTTTCATACTAGAAAGAAGATAGGTTCATTAGAAATGAGTACGTAGAGAAATATTGACTCCGTTAAGAGCATTTCCAAACAAAATATTATTCCCAATAAATGTGTAAATATATACCTCGATATAAGAAATTCATATAATGGTCCATGAGAAATTAATTATAACTAATTCGCCTATTTCTATTAAATATTCTTCTTTAAACAGCGATCACACGACACGTTCAACAAATGTATTCTTGCGTTGAGAAAAGAAATACGGAGGTGAGAACTCAAAATGGTTCTCCAAAATAAGTGAAAGCACCTTCTTTACGAATGTAGGAAACATAAATTTACATTGAAATTCGTCTCATTTTGTCGCCGATTTGCCACATAAGTGTATTTACCTCGGCAAGATTTGACAAATAACCAAACTACAAATGAATACTCGTCTTTTGAGCGCCGGGAGACAGGCCAAATTAGAGCCGCCATTGTATTCTAAACAACCGCTGACCCCTGACCTTAATCAATAATCGAATCGCAGGAATGCGTTTAACGGACTCGTCACCGAGGTCACCACTGAGGGACGCTCCGTGAAATATATTCCCAGTGCGGAATCGCCGAGTTTGGAGAAAATGCACAGGATGAAGTAATTTGGAGAGCGCCCAAGATCCCGCCCAGCTCAGCGGGTAAAATGAGCAAGACGGCGCCGACTGCTGCCAGACGATCGGATCGCGCTTGGGATCGTCCTCCAGCCGCCGAAGGGGGCGGCGGGGGGAGGGATGGGGGAATGCCGGGGAGGCACTCACCGATCGTCGTGACCACCGTCAGGCAGTAGACGACGGCGTTCAAGAAGCTCCAGGCCCTCTGGCCGCTGTAGCTCGTGACGCCCGCGTCATACGCGGCGTGTAGCTGCCCTTCCAGCTCCATGAGCCTCCGACGGGCTCGGGACTTCCACTCATCCTCCGGGAGCGACCTGGCGTCCGACCACAAGCCGTCAACGAAGTCCCTCTTTACCCTCTTCACGCCGCACTTGTAGAAGGTCTCGAAGGCACCCTCGGTGAACCGGAAGATTATCCCACCCATGCCCACGTACACGATGAGGATGATGAACGAGCCGATGCATCGATTCCTCTGCGAGCGGATCTTGTCCCTCTGCACTGTCTCCTCGGCAAGGAAGGCCTTCCAGTGGGTGGACACCTCCTTCATCGCCCCCACCCACGCCTTCAGCCGCCCCTCCTTCTCCGGAGCGGCCGCCACCACCTCACCGCCCCCTTCCTCCCCCACTTCCGTGGGGGTCACGTCCGCGGACTTCCTGTCGGGGTCATCCCGGCTCTTGGTCCTCCGCTTTGGGGCGTCCTTGGACCCTGGGACCTTCCTCCTCCTCACCCTCTTCCCCTCTTCGCCGTCGATGGCCGTGGGCGTGGGCCCGCCGGGAACCACCTCGTCCGCCGCGTCTTCCCCGGCCGGAGGCGGGGCGGACGTCGGCGGCGGGGCGGCCGGCCCACGAGCGGCGTCCTCGGTCCCCTTCCCTACATCCCCGGCGACGTCCTTGGCGTCCTGGAACACCTCCTTCTTGGCGGACCTCCGGGCGGTCCTCTCCTTCCGCTCGGGAGGCCTCCTGGGGGATTCCTCCGCCCCAGACTCCCTCGCCGGGCCCGAGCCCTCCTCATCCTTCTTGCCTCCTCCCACCTCTTCCTTCCTCGCTTCCTCCTTTCTTTCGCTCCCTCCTTCTTCTCCCCCTTGGGCGTCCTTCTTGGGCCGAGGAGGATCCTCGACCTCTCCACCGCCAGACGCCATGACTGCCGCGGTGTGACTGCAGGGCCGGAGTCTCGCTCTCTCTATCCGTCTCTCTCGCCTCCCTTCCCTCCCCCCCGCTCTTGGCTATGTTCCTATCCCCCCCTCCCTCTCCGAGATGCTGCACCCTCGCGCCTTCTCCCCACGAAAACCCTGCAGAGGGTCGAATCGATGCGGGCGCCTGCCGTGGGTCGCCAGCGAGACGCCCTCTCCGCAGTGCCCTTCCTCTCTGGCCACTCCGCTCCCTCCTCTCACGATCCAGGGAGGGGCGGACGGCCGCTCGTCGCCGCGGAGAGAAAGCGGTGGGTATGATTCGCGTTCTTGCGTCGCGATTTCCTTCCTCCCCCCCAAACATCGTACCTACGACCCTCCCCCCACACGCATCCTCCTCCGCTCGCGCGAGGGCGCACTCCGACCCCAGACCTGTCTCCGCCTCTGTGCGCTGCAAACCTGTCGTAAAAATAGACAACGAGGTAGCAGCCGCGAAGTAGTATTCAAAAGTAGAAATGTGGGCCGAGACTGCTTTCCCTCTCCCGAGTGGCGCGAGGTGGTGCGATTTGTGCTCGCTAGATGGCAGCAGTCGGAAAAGAAGACCGGCGTTGGCTCAGGAAAGCCTGCTTGCATGGAAGGAAAGGTTGAGGAGTGTGAAATTTAAACGAGTTTCCCGGGAACGTTTGAAATATGTCCACATTTCGACGCCGATTGCTCTCTCGGCCACACATGTGGCGGCGCGAGTCCCACACGCACGTCAAGCGAATGCTCCCTTTCACAAGCTGTATTAAATTTCATAAACGTTTGTAGTAAATGTCCTCTATGTAAAATCATGCCGACCTTTTGTAAATGAACTTATGACTTTAGTTTAGGCGCAGACCCCGACATGAGAAGGATTTGCAAATTGACTTGAAGCTTTAAGAAATTGACCCCTGGTACAGTAAAAAGACTAACGAAGATGGAAATTTCAGATGGAGAAAACAGCGTTTTCGTCAAAAAGTTTAAAACTCGTATTAGTTTTCCAAATTCTTTTCGGGCAGATTTAAACAGCAGTAAAATACATTCAGATTGATCTGCGTTATTTTCATTATTAAAATTTAATTATAATAGTAATTGTCTATAAGATCTTCTATCCTGCAATCCCTTAGTTTAGCTACAATTTCCTCGTATTTCAGTAACTGCTTCACACATTACCGTCGCCAGAAAATAATTTCTGGGAGAGGGGAGGAGACTCAATATCGGGTGATGGAGCTAGCTGGAATTAACCTCTTGGAGCTGTTGCCACTGATTCTGATGGAACTTTCAAATTAGGATAGAGTTTTCCTTCATTACCTCTATTCATAATATATTGTGCAAAAATAAGTTTTGGGGATTATTTGAATTTGGAATTCATGGAGTGGTGTTACAGGGTTGGATAATCAGTTGGTTCCCATAAAATAATCTAGTGGTCCTCTATGGCACCTATCTCTGGTTACCACTTCTCCTTTTAGCGACCATTTACTCCAGAAACCTTCGCATTTATAAACCTAGACAGTATAAAAACCGACTTGAGAAAATAATTTGAATGAATACATATATTTTAATTTTTGTACAAGAGACCCGTGTCGGCCTAAAATTTTAATTCAACATTCTTTCTGATGTTGACTAATATTACTGGATTATAACACCACTAGAGAAAGTTATCAATAAAAATACAAATTTTTAAATTTATAAAGTTGAACAGTCATAAATACTCCAATTGATTTCCATATTTTTAGTAAGCTACTGGGGAGAGCGTAATTTTTGGTTTTTCTCAAGATTAAGTGATATATCTCTTGCAAAAATATTTGTCTCATCATGCCCGTTTCGGGCTATTGCATCCTGCTCTATACGTGCCCCTGTCATCGGGGTTCTCGGTGAAAATAAGTAAACTGTGTTGCTATCTTTTTTACACCTCCTAGAGACGATTAGCTTATTAACCGACCGGAAATTCCCATCAAGTGAGCTGGTGGAAATTTAAATAATTCAACTAATTCAAAAAGTGCCTACGAGTTACTTTTGTTTCTAATTAATTATAAGAAATTGAAAATAAGTCTAATTAAATTCTCAGGTGTTTTGGGCTTTTCAAGTAATGCCACAAAATTATGTACTGCAATTATAAAAATATAATACCAACAGATAAATCTATATTTTTCAATTGAGGGGTATACCATGTTCCATCAGTCATAAATATGATCCATGAGGAAATATTTGCAGTATCACTTAAAATATGAGTTGTTTTTTAATATCGAGATCCCGCGAATTTTTTTTACGCAGAATCCAGTAGTTAGGGTAAACTCGAGCCAATTTTGTGTTTCATCAGAATACAAGGCTTGCGATGTAATACTACTTATCCATAAACTTTTTATTACACGTGTTATTGAAACCAAACTGAGATAAGTCGTTCTTCCACGTTTTACTTTTATCTCACCACTGTTCTATTCAATTTTCCTATTTGATAGAGTATTATGTAACCGTTCATTGCTCCTGCGTGAGACAACGGGAATATAGAACTACGAAGAGAATATGATATCAATGAATCAACTAGTTCTCTTTATAACGATCATAAGGAATCATAGGCATTACATTGGTCAAAAAGGAGAAAAAATGTATATAATTTCATAGACACCATTCCGAGGCCATAAAAGAAGAATTTCATTCTCTGCAAGAAACTAGGATTATAATGAAAATTGCAAGGACCAATTATAAGAAGCCACAGTGACACAGTCTTCGGTCCTCATAGCAACAAATACATAATTCCGCAACAATTTTGGCAAACTAACTAATATTTATTTTATTAATCAGCACTTTCACGGAAATTGGACTGTGACAAAATAGTTTCTCGGCTTACTATTTCCATTTCATAGGATAGCATTAAAAAGTACTAATAGAAACAGCTTTTGGCCAAAAAATAGGCATTTAATGAACCAGTAAACTATGAATTGGATGATTTCAAAATATTGCAATTCTCAGTTTGAATTTCTAAAAATATATTCGCGGACGAATAACGATCAATTACTTGGATCCGGAAAAGATAATGTCTGGCCATAGACTATGAACAATCTATATCCTGACATATGATATACCTACGAGAGCTGTCAACAAAGAGTTGATCACAAATCGCATTTTTATTCACATAATATATGTATAACATTATATATAATACGCAGAAATTTATTTTTTATTTTAACCTTGCAATGCATAGGTATGTGGTACAAGTTTCATTGGTTAAACTGCAGTATTGCTTCGGCGGCAGTCGTTTGTAAGCTGAAAAACATGGTCAGTTCGACTACAATGTAACAGGAAATGAATGTTTTGACTATTAAATTATGCGAACAAAAGATTAATGCTCAACTCTTTATTGTACAGTCTTCGAACATAAACATACCCACGGATTCCGATAAATGACGCAGATGCAAGTTAAGTTCGTCATTTATTGATTTTGGAGATTCCATTGAAAATTGAAACACGGAGATATTACCTTCCCAGTTTTAAATTTTCCGTGGTATTTCAACTAGAATGACAATGGATGAAATTGTATGCATACACTCGCCGAGTTTTTTACATTTAAAAACAAAATCGTCTCCTAATCCCTGTAATCATCCCATTCGTCCATTACATACTGGATCACGAACAGTGGCCACGGAATCGCTTCTTGAGCTACCATGCGGCAGAATGAAACGCATGGCAAGGTTTTGAATGGTAGCAGAGCGTAGGGTGGGAAGGGATTACTTATCTAGGGTGGGAGAGTTTTTACAAAGGGGTTCAGTACTATTTGCACAATAATGATTCATCGCCGCTTTCAATTTTAAAAATATATTTTCTTAGAATATTACGAAAGAATCATCTCCAGTAACCTGAAGTCTTTTAGGGATTTCAAGGAATAAAATAGCTCATCCTAGGACCTCATTTATGACGTTTAGGGTGCCAGTTCTGTTTATTTTTATTGGTGTAAGTGAACAGCCTACCGTGTTGGATAAGATGAAGCAGCGCTCAGGTAGGCTTGTAAACTGGTACGGCAGACAAATTATATTTATTCTCAAGGATAGATAGAGTACATCCTTGCAATTACATCGAAGGACACAACCCATGGCTTGCATGTGCATCCCCACTTGAATGCGACCTAGATTAGCTGTGCAGTACTAGTGGTTCCGCTAAAGGGTCCAAATTAAAGATGAAGTGCTTGGTGGTACTCGCGACGAGTGCCACATTTTCCTGTACTGCCTTCGAAATTTTCTGAGACATGATTACAAAATGAAAGGAATTACATTTTCTTTACGAATCAGAATAAAAAAAAGCATCCCCATAATCAATTAAAACGTCGCAAATCGAAGAGAAGCACCTTTTGAAATTATTCTATTACTTTATTTGTCATTTGCTCGACATAAAAAATCTTATACGAAGCAGAAAAGTAGTTAGTAGATGGGACCAAACGTATGCTAAAGAATTAGTGATGGAAGTAATCGATTGCATGTAATCCTATAATCCGATTAAATTTCGTTTTTCAAATTTTAATTATACTTTAAACACGGATTAGTTTAAAATTTGTATATTTTCCACAATTGCAATACACTGTAATTTTACTTATAATCTACTCCAAAAGCAATTGTTATATTGTATAATCGTTACCCTGGAATTAATCAATAATCGGTACTTAATTTATCGATAAAAACTGTTGTTACTCCACACAACCTTTCGGCGTTCCTTCCTGCACAAGCACTTGTGCTCACAGAGATTAATTCGTCTAATTGCTTTTTGAGTTTTACACTGAATTATATTACAGGGTCCTAGGATTCGTAACATTTAAATTTTATATCTCATAATGGGTAAACATAAAGCACGTAAAGGTTCCTCTGGGTTCGAATTCAATTGCTATGTTCAAATTCGGAATGTAAAATTAACTTTTTTGAAAGGACTTTCCAAATTACATGCATAGCATTTCCTTAAAGATGAACGTATGAATATTATATCACTTCAGCATCAAGTGATCACATGCAGGAGTAGGATATCTTCAATATTTTAATGTTTTTTCAATATTCATTCAATGACACACTATGGCAGGCCAACGTAAAATTCAAATGACAACGCGTGAGAATTGCATATGCGCCGAATATTCGAGAATTCTCATAGTTTTTTAAACTACATTTGAAGTAATTGTAATCTACGTTTTTGTAATCGATTTAATTTCTGGGAGGTAATTTTAACTTGCAATTAAATACTTTTTCACGCAAGTAAATGTAATCGGACCGAATTACATTTCTTTGAATAATTTACCCAGCACAGTAATGAATAATGATATATTGCAGTAAACCAAAAGTTTCTTACTTGCAGGTAACGTGTAGTGTTTTCTTTACAAAATATTTATTGTAAGTATTCAACCTATTTATTCTTATAATATTGGTGTTAACATGAGCAATAAACCCTCGACAGTGAGAGAGTTGGTCTTAATATCTTATTAATGGGCGCAATTATCTTCTGACCTTCTTCAATAGTTTCCTCGATGGATCTCTTCATTCACACACACACTTCCCATTTTCTAACAGTACTTTTTATCCTTCACGTTAAATTGTAATCAAGCCTTACTGAGGAGAATAAAACTATATATTTCTGGCCATTATACTTTTTATTTCAAGTATTGATATCATCTTCCAGTGTAATTATACGAGAATGGAGCACCGAAACTTTGAATCAAGATGCATTTAAGATATTTTGTGAATGAGATTCAAAACTTTCAGCACTTTATCTGAACTCTCCTCCAGATGATGGGATTCATTGGTTTCGACGGACAGCAGTTAATACTTAGTATACAATTATCACGTCGCCATCACCTCGCATACTTACTAAAATACGGATGGACCCTTTAGTGAAGTTGCATCGATAGCGAATAAACTTAAACCAACCACGATAAATACGACTGAATTCCGCACATTGATGCCAACATATCAGGTACGAGAACTGCCCTTGTACCTTACAATTTTCGTTTGTTGATGCATTCATTTTTTGATATTATAACGTGGAAAGAGGAAATGAACTCTCCACTGTACCGCCTTGAAAATAAACTGTTAATCCGGCAAAAGGGAAGGCGTTAAAGAAGTGAGAAGGTCAAATATACCTAAATTGAGAAAACTTTGAATGTTCCCCTGAATTGTCCCACGACCTAAGGGAAGATCCCACCTTTTCCTTCAATTGCTATAGTTTGTGGACGTCGTACGGCTTAAACAAAAAAATCCTAACTCGTGGGCATTCGATCGAAGGTCAGAACAATATGCGAGTAGTCGGACAACGGAGTCGCCTACAGTTTGAGGAATTACTTCCTTCCTTTACTCGGATGACTTCGGTGATATCATAAGCGGCCTTTGGTCGCACGTAGCCAGTTCCAATGCGTGAGCTGCTGTAGGCGTTTACAGCAATTCTCCATACACTCAGCCAGACGGGCAGAGTGAAGGTAGGCTTTAGCTGTGGCTCGTAAAGTATAGAAACACGCGTGCCTGATAGGAACACAGGATAACCATCCTTGTTTTCCAAGCGCTTGGCTGCCATCACACAAATCTCGTTTCCACGGCGGGAAAGGATCCTGCCCTTTTCCATTTGATCTTTCGGCCACGGGAATTATTTTTTTGCCGTTTATTTTGGCTTGGCTCCCGAGGTATGACAGCTTAGCCAACATCTGGCCTCAGACGATGATGATGATTCCGTAACGGATATGGATGTCTGTTCAGGAAATCGAGCCGAGTTTAACTAAGGCGATTTATGAAACTTTTTGAAGCATACCCTGACTGTTGGTGCCCTCACACAGCATGCACTAACGCATTAACCTAAGGCCCACTCGCTTTTTGTTCATTTGGAACTTTCCGAAAGCCACTTTCGTGTCTTCTGCATTCTTTTTTATGCTTGAAATCGTTCGCATTCCATTTTGAATGATTCTTTTACTTAAAATTGTAATGACATTATATATTTCATGAAAATTCATTTTTCCGTAATTTGAGTCATTTGTTTTTTCCGTTTGCGGAATTCGGATAGTATTTCTTCTGTGCTCTGAATACCCAATTATAAGTTCACAGTTCATGTATTTTAAAAATTGAACACAAGAAATTCGATAAGAATTACATTAGTGTTACAAAAGTGACCCAGACGAAGGAATTATCAACAAATTAACTTGTAATAGATACTTGGGCTTCCAAAAAAGTATACCTTCTTTTATTTGCTATTATGTGTTAAACGCTTTTCTCCTGTGGTGAAAAAGTGCACGGTTATAAAAAAATATCTATATACGCTAACTACCGAGCGCAGCAGTACCAAAGTATAAAATTGACTTTTGGTCATGGAAATTGCGCTTTTGATTTTTTCCAAAGCTGCTAAATTAAGACCCATAAGATTAAAGAGTTTCAATTTCCTAACCAGACACAACGGAAAAGAGTAAACTACTAAATTTCAATGATTTTCTAAGTTTATAACATTATACGAAAGGGAGTGCTCTTAAACTATAGAATTTGAAAATATTAATATTTATTCAGTTGGTTTTGGGCAATGACCAATGTTCGTGTCATATTTGAATCGCTCAGTCATTGTTATTCACAAAGTTTCTGTAAAGATGAAAGACAAGAAATGTAAAAACGCAAAAAAAATGTAAGGAAGGGAAACTAGAAAAATTACGCCACGAAAAATCATATAACAACTTTAATAGTTAACAAAAATAAAAGAATGAGACAAAGGAACTATTTCATGCATGTTTATGCGAATTAAATCTAAGATAAAACTGAAGAAAATTGAATGAATACGTGACGGATTTGCGTATTCCCTTAACCTGGGTTTCATTAAGGTAAAATAAACTTATTTTTCACCACCAAAAACAGTTTATTTTTTATTGTCCTTTGAATAACTTTATTATTTCCTTTGAATAACTTATTTTAAATGTGGAATTTCAATTCCAAGCCCCCCCCCACTCTGAGATCGACCAGAAAAATAGGATTTAACTTCATGAAATCGCATACCCTTAAAATATGAAATAAATATGAATGGATAAATATGAAACTTCAAAATTTATGAATGGAAAATAAGATATTTTATTACATGCATAGTAATAAGGAACGATAAATTATCTGCAAAAACTATTGAAAGAGAACATAAAAAAATGAAGTTTTTAGTGATATACCAACATTGTTCTGACCAAAGATATGTATAAAAAATACAAAGGAAAACAGTTTTAAACTGGATGAAAACATTTTAGAACGCTTTTTAATATATATCGGCTTAGATTATTAGATTTGGACGTCTGACAACTTCTTAAAAATACTTAAAATTGAAGAAATTCAACTCCTCTTGCCTTATATTTCATTACTAATTAAAATTATTAATTATAAGAGACGTATATAGATACAGCCAACAATAATTATTTTATTAATGGTAATTAACCGGTTAGGGTACGTTTCGGACGGAAACACAACCTCAACTCTACAGTAAGCCATTCTTCATTTCCGCATATTTTCTGCCACCCTTAATTCCATCCAAAATCCTTTCCTCCCTCTCCCTCGCTTACCCAAAATTCTTTCCTCTATCACTGTTTTCAACAGTCCATCGCCACTCAGCACTCTCTGCATCCACTTTTCCTGCCTTCTTTGGATTTCTCCTACTAGCATTCTCTCCTCCCCTACCATGCGCAATACCTCATCGATCGTTTTCCTTCCCGTCCATTTAACTTTTTCTATCCCTCTCCATACCTACATTTCAAAAGCTTTCAAACTATGCTTGTCATCATGCCTCAACGACCAATTTTCCGAGCCATACAAAACTACACTCCA
>LYUA01000414.1:1219929-1233538 GCA_002093875.1 Calopteryx splendens
GAACAAAGGTGTAGGTTGGGGTGTGTGGGTCGGGGGTGGCGGTGGGGTGGCGGCGGGGAGATGGTGAGAACAAAAGAGGTGCGGGAGCACAAGCCGAGAGCGAGTGGGGAAGAGGCACGCTCTGCAGTTTGTGGTGCGTGGAGGCGACAAAAAAAATGCGTTGAAATACCGGAATTACTTCCCGAAACAGCGCCGAGTTTCTTTGGGGATGGATAGCTGAATAATAGGTCATTTAGAACACGTTCTAGATTATTAGAAGGTTGAGGAGAAACGTGGCGTCGGCGTCAATTTTCATGTTACGCAAGATACCTAGGAGTAAACCTTTCCGCAGTGACGCATGATACGCTTAGTGACTGGAATTCTCTCAAGATGTCTCAAAAGTATGTAACTTCCATCAAAAATAAATAAATATCTACAAATACAACATCAAATTTTGGAAACATCTTTAGCAAATCTTAAGACTAATTCAACCTCATTTTAAATTTCGTCCTAATATTTCACCCGAAATGAATTTGACCATTCCATAATAAGATGTGTCCAAATAATTTATTTCCACTACTGACTTTAAAATTCTTACTTCCACTTTCTCTTCATTCATCCTTAGTATCATTATAGTAAATTAACAAAAAATAAAAAATGTTTTGAAAGAAAAGAAATTCAAGGAAAATTCAAAGTGAAACACCGTACAAAATTAGTAACAAAAGAAATTGTTCTGCATACTTTAATTTACTGGGTTTTAGGAAAATATTCATGTGATATCCGCGGCCGCGTAGACAGAATTACGCACGCTTTATTTTTTGTCGTGGTTGTTGGACCATCTTATCGCCACCGGAAACATGCTTATCATCATTATAGGAGCACACAACATCCACGCAATTGGCGAAGATTCTTATCCGAGGTCATGTAGCGCGTCCGCTACTGCAAGGATAATCGATCGTCCTGGCGTTAAAATATATTTTATTATTACAATTATAGCCACCAGCGCGTTCTGAAATTGCTTCAATATTAACACGTGGCACACTACCAGGCGCTTGAGACAACACTTTACCTACTAATGCTAGAAAAGACAAAAATGTTTCAGCATCGTCGAAAAATTTGGAATGCGTCAAATTAAGAGTTTTGTGGGCACCTTGTATTTTTAAACTGAGACGCGCACATTTCCGTTGAAAAGAAATTATTTAACGACAATATATATCATTGCCACGAGATTATGTCCTTTCGTGAAAATTGCGAAGACGAAGAAATACTTTCCTAAATTTTGTCTTTTACAATCATTGGTTTTGATCAAAAAAATCAGAGATATGTCCAAGGAAAATGGAAGTGACTGTCTTCCGATCCGAGAAAGAAGCACCACACGAGGAGGGATTGAAGTTGACGAAGAGGTGGACATTGCACCATGACAGTGAGGATGTGTAATAATCGCCACACGAATGGCGCTGGCAAGAGCTCTGGGACGGCGAAGGGGGAGCAGGGGTCCGGGCGGGCCGAAGAAGGGGCGGGCGAGGAATGAAGAGGAAGGGGTCTGATTGCACACTGAGGCTTTAGCCAAAAGGGTTGGATGGGGTGGGAGCCGACGGGCTGGTGACAGAGTGCAGGCAAAACGGCGGGGCGGGGACCCTGGGGATACTTGAGAGGAAGGGGGAATGACGACGAGAAAGAGGAGTTTTCTTCAGCGCACGTCTTGCACCATTTACCTCCTGAGAAAGCGTACATGTCATTGTTACTCTCTTCGCCACATCCTATATGAATTTCAGAAGAATTATAATGAAAGGAACTTTAATGAAAGTAAACTTACTTAAAGGAGGATAACATCTAATCATACAATATCCATAAACTTACAGTAGACAATCAGGGAAAGACGCGTGGAGAAGTTGAATATTAAAAGAAATTAATCATAAAAAAGATTGTTATAATGGACCTCTAGTTTGGCTACGAGGTAAATCATTAGAGAACAGGTTTCAATGGAAACCTGTTCTCTATTGATAAAAAAGATTTCTAAACTGGAAAGAGTAATGAAAAATTCTGGAAAAGAAGAGAGTAAGGCGTAAAAAATGAAAATGCATACATTAATTTAATAAAAAGCTATCGAAAAACAAACCATAGACTCCAAGTACATACATAATTGCAGTTTGAAGACATGTTACATAGAAAAAGAGACAAAATGCGGTGACAGAATAACATGCACGTTTGAGTTTGTCTTCTTTTAGTAAACGTCTACCGACTATTGCTTTATTTTGAATCGAGAGCGCTGGGTGGATTAGGTGGGTGTGGAGCTGAGAATTGTGTGCGAAACGGGAGAGGATTCGCGTGTAAGGGAAAGCCTAAGTGACGCCCGGCGCCTCTGTTAAGGGGTTGATGGGGCAGGGGGGTGGGGAGGGAGGCGGTGGGGACAGCAGAGGAGTAAACGAAGGCTCCTGAGCGGAAGAGAGCTTACCAAAGGCTTTGGCTCATCCAAAAGACTACTGCAGGGAGAAACTCACTAACGGGGAAGCATGAAACATCCGCTGGACTGGATACTAGGAGATTCTTGCTAACCTGAGAGGCTTTAGCGGACGGGTATAACGTAGCCTTTTCACTTATTCTCAGTGCGATGTTCCTCTTCCCCTCGCGTTCCCTTGCTGATGAATATAAATGACTCCTTAACTTCCACCGTATTCAAACACTTTCCCATAGGTCGGAAAATGTTGGTCACGTCATAAACTCCGAGATTAAAGAAAACTAAAGCTAAAAAAACTCACGCAGTGCAACACCAGATGGTTCAAGATTTAAGAAAGCCATATGAAGCCTCTTTAAATTGTTCAGAGAGAGGACAATAAAAACAGCATTAGGCTAAAAAATTACAATTTCTACACGAACACACAATTCTGTACAATGAAAATTCGAGAAAAAAAATTCGAGAGTGCTCTTATGAGAGATGAGTGAACTTAATTATGAATGATATAATCAATTTTAGTAATCATTTCTTGCGGCAAGCTTAGTGGCAAGCACACCTTTGGAAATGGAGTGTTCACGATGTTCCTTAGAAAACTAGATACCTTTATATATTTACTTTAAATTTCATACTAGACAACTATAAAATCAATAAAAAATGGATTTGACTATTTTACTCTGAATCCACGGATTATACATATCTCGCTTTAAATTTTCGGAATATTAAATTAAGAGCAAACTAAACGGAGAACGTAAGGATGGTCCTCTTCTAAAAGGCAACTAATGTTTTTCTGCGTAATTGACATTACACACTTGTATGGTATTAAATATTTGTTAGTATTAGATTAGATTAATATTACATTTTCAACGCAATTATGTTAATAATTATGAATTTAAAATAGCATCACTATCTATTCACTGTCCTCCAAATAGGCTATATTAGGCGGAATACCCTGACAAAAAGTCGATTGTATCGATCGTTTATCTAAGTCGATTGAAGTAACTTTTAATGAAAAAGTATAACAGCTTGCTTCATTCCATTCTAAACACGCTGTACACGCATTAAGAGGCTTGCGTTTACTGTCACTTGATTAATAACACTATGCATATATATACACACACACACATATATGTGTGTACGTGTTTTGATCAATAAAATCAATTTACTAATTATGAAGTGATGAACTTAAATTAGCATCAAGTTCAATCATGATTTCATGTATATAAATAAATACATATAACATAAAAAAATAAATTATACAGATATATTTTATTGGGGGAGAGAGGTCGCGTCGTGTAGAGAAGATGTGAAAACAACCGGCGAGGTTGACTAACAGGCACCACGAGGAAAGACTGACTCAGGAGATTCGATAACGCCACTGGTAATGGAATTTCAGGCATGAATTCAGGAATGAATTGGCATGAATTGTATTTTGAATGTGAAAGGAATTGAAAATGGGCATTTTAATCATAGTTGCAGGTCTTTATGGGAGGCGGAAGAAGGAAAGCAGGGTGTTTTGCGAAGGGGGTGTCGCGCGCATGGGGAGAAGGGGGAGCCGGAGGAATTGGCACGCGAGCCGCGGGGAGTGACGTTCCGAATGCTGGGAAGTCCGATCGCTATCTCCGGCATGCGGCGAAAGGAAGAGGACCGCGTGCGCTCGCACTCACTCCCCGGAGAGCGACGCGAGTGTTGCGCGGGAGAGCACGAAGGAGTATATACGGGGCAAACGGCGACACGGCTTTCGCAACGCTTAAAGCACTAGTGCGGGCGTGAAAAAACAAACAGCACTAAGGAGTCCGCATTGCACCGAAAGAAATTGTCCATAATATTCAAAACGATGAAGCCTCCCATGGAATTTGAGTGACACATAATGAGAATGTTCACGAATTTAATCACCACGATTGTGAATTTTCCGATTGGAAATTGAAAAAGATAGCGGGAAAACTAAAATTATTATTCACTAGTAAACCAAGTGCTGTGTGTGCTGCATACGCTACTTAATGCGCAGTTGAGTCACCTACTACATTTTGATACTTACGAACCTTACATCTGCACAATACATCGCCATCTACGACGTGGGAGCGTGGTATGTTCGGAGGACACGTTTAGTGCCGTTAGGATTCATTTATGTGATATCACACATCCAAATGCCTCTCTCTGAGGGATGCGATCTCCCTTTTATAAGATCTATTTTTTATGAACGACAGTTAAATCACTTAAATTAAATCACTTGGCGACAATAAAATTCAATCACTTGGTTCAGAACTAATTGTTTTTGGTGTAGTGGACTGAAAAATATATCTTAATAGCTTTCGCGATTGCCCGAACATAAATAAAGAAAAAAATTAAATAAAATATTCTGGATATTAAAAAAAAATTAAATTCTAGACATATTTATTCTGCTTAAATAAGTGTCTCTATTTAAAATGACCTCACCTGAAAATGACATCGGGTAGAAAATTTAAAAACCATTAGGAGAAGTTAAAAGGTTTCTTTATGACAATTTAAACATGAATAAAATATTATAATTTTCAAAGCAAACAGGCCCTTTGCTCTCACGGAATTGATGGACAAGGTGGAGGTTTATGATACGAGAGCCCAAAACGATACACACAGTATTTCACTCAGAGCACGCCACTTCGGCGCTATTAAAAATAAATTCAATCACGCAAAGATCTGTTCTCTTTTTATTTTACTAAGACGGCCTCATTAATTTGGACGCACTTTATTTTAAATCCCATATGCAAATTAGAATATAAAATAAAGTTAATGAAATTTAACACTTAACTCACGCTATGTTCCACTGAGGAATTTTACAAGCCTCAGCCTATAAAAATGTTAATGAGAAGTTATGAAAGTTTCCTAGTGATTCCAATAGCCATTAATAATAAATAAAAATATATATGACTCATACGCAAGAGTTTAAAACCAACTAGAGGTGATATTAGTGAATAAAATACCACACAAATTGATTTACTTCTAATAATAGTATTATTCTGTGTCGTGCATAAACCCTCAACGTTCTAATCTAAACTGAATTTAAATTTCAAATACAATTTGGAAAGGACGATTATTGAAACTCGAATAATGTACGTAAAATACGCCTACTGAGTAGTTATGTGCTGCATAAACTATTTGAAATTGAAAAAGGAAATGTCTACAGTCAGAAAAAGCATTATCTTACAATTAAAATTCTTGTATATAATGGCTTCTACCATTTAATATCTAACTAGCTATTATTTATATATTATTTAAAATATAGTATTTTCGACCCGCAATTGCCAATGTAAAATTAAAAATTCGCAAGGATGGGCTACCATCTAATTTATAATTGATTAAATGGTGATGTCTTATCGAGGAATAAAAAGGAAGGAAGACTAAGGGATTTGCTCTTGAAGAGGTCGTTGGCATGCACGGAATACGGGAGCACGTGAGAGGTTTACAAATGGTTTATGAAGAAATGAACAGAGGGAATCGTAGTGAGAAATGTAACCAGAAGAGAGAGCAGAATCACCATTTTTCGTATTCGCAAATAACCACGGCGGATATTTAGGGAACAAGGGAACGCAGGGGAGGCGGAAGAACGCTTGCGCGATGCTCTCAGTGTTATGGCGAGTCGACCGAAGGGTATCACATGTCGGAGAGTAGGAAGATATACAGCCGTCGGTGAAAACTAACCGCCCGCTAAACGTGAAGGGGGCGTGAGCGCGTGGGAGCGAGGAGAGGAATAAACAGGGAAAACAAAAGAAGGCGATGGCTTGATTCTCGCGCACTTGCCCTCTCGTTCTGGGTAAACACCAGCCCTGGTAGTTTACAGCCGTAAATCCCTCTTGTTTTTCGCAGATACTCATACCACGACTTCGTCCTAAGATTCTGAGAAATTGTTACTTCGGTAAGAAAAGCGCAGGAAAGACGTTGAAATGAATGAAGAAATCAGCCTAAGGGAACGGATAGAAGTTGCTTTACCGTGGGAATAATGAATGAAACATGGATGCTAGCCCGAATCTGGAAAATCTATCTACACTCAGAAACGAAACATATTAGTTCAATTGACTTGTGCAAATTGATTATAATCAAATATTTTAAAATATATCTATTTTTGTAGTAATAAATAAGGATGAGAATTACTAGGACATTCTAGAGACGGGCGTTTATGTAATAATCGAATGAAAAAAATAGAAGTTACATTAATATGCCATGTAACAAGGAGCACCAAGGACTTCATAAAGTTATATTTAAAAAAGAAATATTTAAAAAATCAACGAAACACTTGGAAAAAACGCATGTGAAAATAACTTAAACTTATTAATGTTACTTAAAATTTTGTAAAAATGCAGTAGCCGTGGCAATTGGTATCTATCACTTCTTTTAAAAACATAATTGAATTAGTTAGTTTTACAGATTTCACGGAACATATCGGTACCTGCATTAATAGCGTTTGCTCTTGACGATTAAGACGGTTAAGTCGCGACACTACGAAAGGTTATCATTTATGATGTTCCTTGTTTTATTCAATATGCTATCATTTCTACGATTTTAAAATTCTAACGTGATCTTAAAGTAGGATCAACCCGGCGGTACAACTTTCAGCAAACTTCGTATCAATACTATATCACGTCCAGAGACTGAAGTTTTCTGTACATACCCTGGCGGACTGAGAATTCGAAACCAGCGGGCGCATGAAGTAAACATTAAACTGAATAAAAAAGAAACTGGAGGGACAGAGAGACGGAATATATGAGTCTATGAGTTCCCATTTTTCTCCAAAAGTAATCCCGTATTAATGGAGTCTTTTTCAGTTCACTCTTACGTAGAATTCCAGTTTGCATACGATTTGAAGACATCGAAGATTCAGAAGATAAAAACTAAGTATAATATGATCAAGATACAAAGAAATGAAACAAGATGGGCTTCTGTAGAGCAATTATCAACTATCAAATGGACTGAACTCGGCTCTGTAATAACGTGCACCAATTTTTTTATCATTGTTTTATTGATTTTTTCCAGCAGTGGCAAACATGCAATTGAATATGAAAACTAGCACAGCAAACGTTTCATCATTCAAACAGTCCCTAATCTAAATTGTAGATAATCTAAATTGAATTGAATTGTGCGGAAGGTAACTTCGCACAGCATGTTAATGAAGAAGATAAGAGGACATCAACTTGGCAACACAGCAATGAATCTAGAATGCATTACAAAAGATTTTTTTTTAATTAGCTCTTAAAAAATCATTAAGTTTGGAAACAACGTTGATGCCGAAGCCGGGAGTAATAAAGGAAGGGGATAAAGTGCAAAGAAAATAACTTTGAAAATAAGATCTCTAGAGTAACTTAATGATGTTTTAATTGTTTCTATGACGTCACTGTAAACCAGAATCAGACATATATTGCAGAAAGCATATTCTAAATAGTATATGTGGTCCATGCCAGAAGAAGCAAGCATATTTGAAACTTGTCATTGGAAAGTTTAGCGATGAAAAAGTGAAAGGTAAATGAAAAAGAAGAAAAAAGTCTCGTTATTTAAACCCCAAACCAAATATGCTGTGTGAATTTTAGACCCATAGTTAGAAAAACATAACTTCAGTAAATGAACAAAATACACATACAATCTGCCCTAATCCCAAATTATTGTCATAAAAGGACACAAAAAACTAAAATAATTACCACAAAACCTAAGATTATTACGCATGGAGACTCGAAGACTTAGTTCTATTTATTGAAAAGGCGTGAATAGTGCATAATTTCTTGCGGAATAGAGGTTATAGTTTAAGCCTCGTATTACATCTTCACGCCAGAAAAATGTGGATGAAATTAGAGAGATATACCGTCTAAAATAGACTCAAGTATTCGTTTTTCCGTAGCACACTGCACGATCACAAGGGAAAGAGTGGAGCACCACAAATTAATGCCAATCTTCTCTCTATTTATTTATTCCTCTTATTTTCATGTCCTGGTGCTCCAACTACCCCACAGTTAAGCATGCCCTTGCGGTAAATTGCGGGGTATCGTATCGGAATAATAGAAACACATACTTACTCGGCACGGCTAAGGCAATTTTAGCGTCTAAATTCAACAAGCGCATCAAATGAAAATCTCATGGGTTTTAAGTTTAGGGCCAAATATATAAAATGCTTGATTTCACATGAAACGCAGCATTCAACCATATCGTATTCATGGTGAATTAGAGTCACTTGAATCTGAATGGCATACCGAAACCGACCGTGAAATAATGATTTACGAGTCATACGACACTTTATCAGTATTAATAACGTTAAAAAAGTTTGAAAAATGCTTAAAAAGTATTATAAAGCATTGAAACACTATGCTAAGAGGGAGAATAAGCGAATAATATTGATAGTTCGACTTCTTAAAGAGCGACAAGACTAACAAGTTATAATCATTAAAATATTACAGCCTGCTAGAGTGCGTAGTTTGAGAAACAATATTTGTTGTTACAAACAAAATTTGGAATTGATAAGTGTTATACTTTATACATGGAATTTGAGAGAATTAATTTTAATGGAGGTATTACAAAAGCAGCGAGCAACACAGTTAGTCGTGCAATTTCATACACGAATGGTCAGCCTTAAATGGATAGTTTATTTATTAACAATACATATTTTTGTATAGAAAATTCCACATTCGTAAAAACTCCATGGCCGAAGCCCATGTAATCGAATTCTCACTATAATAAAAAAAAATAAAATGATAACTAGCCCGATGTGCTTGACCCGATAGCGACTAGCTGGCCGAATACTCTGAATTCCGCGGTTGGAACGGTGACTATGGCGTGTGTGTTTTATTTATCGGTATGCAATATGAAATAGATGTTTATAAGTTGAGTTCAAAGCAAAATTTTACCTTAATCATCGGATACAACGAAAAGCACAATTACTTTCTTCCATAAATCTTAGGAAAACACCATATTAAGTAATCAAAACTATGCTTCCATAGGAGAATCAATAGCGCGCTAGAATTCTGACTGGAAGCTGCCATTGCTTATTAACCTCGATTCGGTATCTACTTGCAAGAAGTTACACTACAAAAAATAAAATTATATGCCTATTTCACTTAAAAATATTTATCTCCTAGTATACTTAGACAGGTAAAAGAGTAAGTACTAAAAGAGTAAAATATAAACAAGGAGAGTGCCCAATAACCTGGACATAGATTTTGATAACTACTACGACAGGAAGATGTTACTTGAAAAACGATGAATGAATTAGCCCAATTTTGTAATTATATAACCATCAGTTGGAACACTAAATTATGGGTAATAATGATCTACATATAAATGTGTTTTTAAAAACATTATAATTTTCGTCTGCGTACGATAAGGTACACTTTCCTTTACTCATAAAAGTCCTTTTACATGGATTGATATTAATATTCAACAATACATATTCTATATTTCGTCACTTTTAAGTACTATTTACCAGCATTTAAGATAAATTATAACCTTTTGCACAGCAGTCTTACATTTTCATTCCTTCACCTATGCCCGGTACCTCTGAAATATATCTGGAATTTAATGCAGACCTAAATAAATAATGACTTGAATTATAAGACCTCGCGGATAAATGATGAAATCCAACGAAAGTTATTACTACAAAAGCTGCGATAAATAATATTTAAAGTACTAAACTGGTCATTAATGGGGTCTCAATGAGACCAGATGAAATGCGAAAGATATACTGAGACTCAATGATATGCCTTTGGAGACAAATAATACATCAAACCTTTCTTCTCTTACGGATTTTTTTCTCGAACTCAATTCAAATTCATGCTCTTGGTTACTAATGAATATTTTATTTCTCCAACTGAAAACTTCTAAAAAGGTATTAATTAACCATAAAATGGGACAAATTTGGCTCAATAGATCAACTCGTACCGATGATGAGAAAAAGCGAAGACTAGCGGCCCCTTGAATGACGCACCCCACATACAAATGTGAATAACGTGTTGCTTACATCGTAGGATACCCCAGAGCAAAGGCAGCGGGGCATTGCGCGCCTTGCCGTAACACGCAGTCGATGCAAAAGGTGTAAACGCTCTCTCGCTAAATGCATACGGCCCTCTGCTCTTGCTCTATATCTAGTGTAAAACGGTACTTTGAATGAGGTGAGGCCGAAGTCAGAACCAAGTTAGCAGTACCTCGTTCTGAAAGAACAATAAAGAGATATTACGTGCGAAATTGTGCTTTCATAAATCCATTATCTACCTAATTACTTCGCCATTAGAAAAAGATATTTTTAATAATCGAGACTAATAACGATCAGTAAAGATAATTTTTCAAATGAACTGTATGCTCAAAGATATAATACCTTATAATAATCAAAAACTCATAATTAATAATAACATAATTAAATAATAATCTCAAAAATAATGTTGCAAAAATGGTCTTTTATAACATTAGGCAAGAGATTTTTGTAACATTGCTTTTGAGATCATTATTTAATTAGCCAAGATAAATTGCTTCCCACGTTAAGCTTTCACATAGCAATATAATCGCTATCATTTCAGTTCTGGTAGCATTACGATTGTTTTTACGCAATTAAAACAGCCCTTTGGGTTTATGAGTGAAATGTTTCACTACGTAAGCACCAAATCTCCCAGGATTGACTTTAAAAGAATTCCTCTGTGCTACCAGTGTTTCTACGGTGCTTGAAGCTAAGTTACCAATTCACAAATAATAGCTTGTAAGCAAAGTAAAAATTACCTAACTGAATATAGTACATAATTGTGAGCAGTCAAAGTAAGAAAAATAACCTTTAAATAAGGTTGGATAATATACAATGGAGTAAGTGTAACGACTTTGGAATTTAGACAGAAAGTTCTAGCTTACTCAAGACTAGCATGAAAGAACCAAGAGGGACAATGTTAGCACTTTAGGGACGGAGAGGAAGGCTTTCTACCTGAAGGATCCAAAGCAAATGGAAAATAGATAAACAAATACATCATAAGTAGGTATCAGAAAAAATAAGATTCCATGATAGAATAAGAATTGAAGAACTACGAAGAGGAGGCGGAGAGATTATAAAAAGAGGAAACCTAATTGGACAATTCTTGAGGCAACAGAGTAACTGAAGACTGTTCATGAAGGACACAAAGATGGGAACAATTTACTAGGAAAGACAAAGATGAATTTCGAGAAGCAGAATGATGGATATGTCAGCGCAAGAAACTATCGAGAAAAGAAAATACTGGGAAGTAGCAGGAATGCTTGGAGTTGATAATGATGGTAAGACATTTTATTTATGTTTTGATTCACGAAGATGGTCAAATGAATCCTTCCTTCATTCCCACTGTGCGTTTAACAGGTGAATCGGTGGGGGAAGTAAACGGACGCAATTATTATAAGAGGTATTAATTTCAGTTCCATTAAATCGCAGAGCGATTTAATATAACTGAAATCTGAAACTCTCCATATCAATTCAAGAAATCAATTGAAATTGCAAAATGTCAAAGACAGAATTCCGAATCCACTGTGCAGGAGAATTCTTGCTTCATAATTTGTCTTTCTCTCCTTTATGGTAACACTATTTTAGTCCATCATTCAATGCGGAGAAAGAGTTACTCCCCTTTCTGGATGCCACCACGTTTCGTGATATCAGAGAGGGGACAACCGGGCGACAGATTGCTTCCTGTCGAGGGGCGTGTGATGCCGTCGACCACCCACGGTGCCGGCAGGAGGGGCCAATCCCCTTCACGCCCCCTGCTCCCGACTGGCAGAGGATCATCCGCTTCACGGCCTTCGAGGCGGAAGGAAACTTTGCCGCGGGATTTCTAAGGAGGACGCAGTCTTTTGCGTGGATGCAGAGACAGGCGTTTGCCGCAGCGCCACTCTGACGTCAGTGAATCGATCCCCACGATTGAAACTTTTCGAATGTCCGCGAGCCAAAGCGGCTAAACGTCCAGATGATGGGGGTAGGGGGCGATCGAGGGGCCGTTGACGCTGTGGAAGGACGGCGAGGATGGTGGACGCGGGGGAGAGGGATGGAGGGAGCGGTGGACGTGGGATACTTGCGGGAGATATAATAGCCGAACGCCAACAGCACGGACTGTGCAAATGCACTGTCGGCACATCACCCCGGAAGCGGTCGCCGAAAGTGTGCGCTAGAACAGTGGCCGTCTCGGAAGAGGCGGGGAAAGTCAAAGGTAGGTCGCGAATCTCGCTCGAGATGAAGGGAACACCGCTACCGTAGTAATAAGGGATAAAGTGGGGGTATTTATCAATGCACTCTCTGCGCCGTTGGCATCATTTCAACTGCCCCTTCAATGTGATATAAATTGGCTGATGATAAATGCTACACAATTAATTCCAGTGACTCTCGGCGGTTGGGAAAAGTCCTTGCGGTTGTGAACATTAAACAAAGGCTAAAAGCATCCATTTTTCCCAATGTTTACAAATAGTGGCAGTTTTTAAGTGCAAGGTGAATGGTTTCAATGAGTGCAGCACGACTCATAAATAGAGGATATTATACGACAAAACAATACTGCAGTTCCCGGCGAAATTTAAACTGCGAACTTGTAGGTCGGCGAATGTACTCACCATCTTCAACCTTATCAAGTAGGCATTTTTACATGTATCCTTGTGGCAAAAATTATTGCTTCATAAATAGACTTTTTTATATTGGCTTTGGTCTGATCATTTTCCTCTTACTAGACAAAAACTTGTTTCTTGTGTTGAACAGAAGTTCCAAAGTGAAATTTTGAAGTGCTCGACCTAAAAACAAATCCAAGAGAGCGAATAAAATGGTCCAAAATGTTAAAAACGGAAATAAATTTGCACAATACTGAATTTATTCGAATTAATGTTGCGGCAGAGTAAAAAATGGTAATAAATGAAGATTTTTTAACATTTTATTAAAAAACCAACATAGATATCTGTAATATTAACAACTTTTTCATTTTATCTGATCGTATAATGGAGAAAATTATGTATTTTCAATGAAAATGACACCGAGGTCTAGCATTTCAACTTTAGCGTACCATTTTCTTGAGAGAACACGTAGAAGGGTGTCATCTAATGCGTGCTTTTCTTTTTGAATACTAAATGTGAACGACGAAAGAGGGGAGGGAGCTGGGGTGCAGTAGAGCAAGGGGGTGAAGAGAGGGGATGGCGAAAAGAGAGAGGAAAATTCAGCAGAGAGGGACGGAAGGGGGTGAAGGACCT
>LYUA01000414.1:1345504-1357493 GCA_002093875.1 Calopteryx splendens
ACGCGGGGGGATGGAGAGGAATTCATTTAGCCGCGACCGAACGTCACCCTCACGTGCCGCGGCCCACGACTGAGGATTAGCAGCCTTCACCAGAGAAAAAAAAGAGGTCGCAGGGCTCGACCCATACCTTTGCCCTGAAAGGAAAAACGCCTCAAAGGTTGTGCCGCAGGTTAAGTTGTGCGTAAAGCTCTGGATTACTTAGTACGGTCAAAGGTGCTCGCGAAACCATTGACGATCTTTTCTTATTTTTCAGTGGCGATTCAATGCTTTAGCTAGCGGTACACCTTGTTTCACCGAAAAATAAATAGTATAATGGTGTGTACCTATATACTTACTATTATTCATATTATAAAGTGTAAAATTCACTTAATAATCTAATCAGTGGCATGAAAAGTTTAACAAATTTAATGATAATACCCGACATAGGGCGATAGGCCGGCATTGGTGTCATGTGGAATGTTGACCGCGATTAATTCATAATTCAGAGATTGAAGGCGCCGACGTACGCGGCGCGAAGGGGAGAGACACCCGGCAGGACTCGTAATTCGGAACGGATTTACGGTTTACCGGTTAAATGCATAAGTACAACCCATCCATGCACGGGCTCGCCGTCCGAATAACTGGTACGATCTTTAACTGGCAAAACGATTTTGATTGACCGATTGGCTGATAGTCGTTCTTCCCGACTGACCGCTGCAAATGCTCACTTTCGCCAATGTGGCGACGGCACGAACAGAATAGGGGTTAAGACGTTTTAGGAAACTTCAGAGGTCACTGAAGTGTACTTATTTAGAGAAAACTAATGGATTATACAACCTGAAATTATTTTGAACGAAACAACAAAAATCACAAAATAAATACATTCATTGAAAAAAAATTGTATTCCCATCAACTCCCAATCAAGCCACCAACCACATCTATCTCGCAATGGCAGACACTGCTGGCTCACAAAACAGCCTTTGCCTCTGGCTGGAGGAAGTACACAACGGGCAGGGTCCTTTACCATGAGCGATTCGCCAACGGCCACTCACAATAGATCAGGTTTGTCGGGCGGACGCTTTTTCCGCCGAGAAGGAGTAGGTATACATACACGCTGCGCCGTCCCTTGATAACCGAAGAGATCGGTCAAACGAAGACACTGGGAAGTGGTTAAACGCTTTGTGCGATTGTTCGTTTAATCGAAAGTTGCACGCGGGCTAACTGAAATATCTTATGGCTATCGCAATAACATGCCCTGGTAAGATAAGCGGTTAATTGATTTTGAATACCCCATTTGGAAAGATTTTAATCTGTATTTTATTTCGTGAAGGGAGAGGAAATATCGTGCGCCTATCTCGTCCAGCAAAGAACTTTTCAAATCAATTAATTTGAATGTCTCATTCTTCCGACTTCAAATACTTCCCTCACTTCCAGCCCTCTTTCTAGTCTTTTCTGCCATTGTGGTAATCTAATTTCGTATATTGATGATACAACACGTTGCAGGTGAACAAATGTAAATATAATATTTTACTTTAAAAATTTTGGTTAGTGATTTTAATGCATTTACGTCCACAAAATGAGAACTCCTCCCAACATTGGAATGGATTCCGTAAGTCAAGGCTCACGTCACAAATAAAACACAGAACATCTATAAGGCATACGTTCATTAGATCGACATCTGCCGTAGGTGGGGACCATTTCAGCTCCATAAATTCACAATTGGCTCTTCTAATGGGAATTTTATCTTTCATTGCTGGCTTAGTGATAATATTGGTTTTATCTACGAATAATACCAACGAATATTAACGTCCGAGAAGGACACCTAAAAGGGTATATCTATTCGGTAACTCGCTTTTACCAAGTACTAGAAAAATCTCTCCGTTACAATTTAAGTTTCTGCAGTTTATACCAATCTCCGTCGAAATGACCTAAATATTTCGGTCTTAAATATACACTTAGGCACAAGAATGACCAAGATGATATTTAATGCGTGTCATATGTATGTAACAGCGTTCATACCATTGCTGACTCTAAGGGGATCATGGAGCGAAGATTTTTGAAAGTCTGCTAAGGTCCATAAAAATTCAACTACTGGCTGTTCCGAATCGCAAAATAACTACCGCAACATGCAGGCAGGAAATCATCATGATAAATTCTCGACTGGTTCTGATACGTACATGTACGATATTTTAAACTAATTATTTAGAAAAAGGAGTTTGAAATGAAACTAACACGAGTTCTATGATGAAATGAATTACATGAGGTAATTTAAATCAACATTAGGGCACTTTTCATTATTATTTGAATTAATTACATTGGAGTAATATTTGGTCAATAAAAGGAACGAAGATTATTTAGAATAGCTTAAATCGACACTATAAAACATTATAATTCGAAACATAATAATTATAACATTTGATTCTTGTTATATGACTCTTATACAGCTTCCCAAAAGAAATATTCAAATATCGGTAAAGGATGAATGAAATTACTCAAGAGAAGGAAGGAGGAAACTTTAAGTTTTCAAAACTAGTTGCTTTAATCTTGTCAAAAAACAGAATAAAAATTCGAATAAAAAAATTGATATTCCCATCACATAAAATATGAAAACTTTGTACACGCGTTATTCACCTTTGCAGTGCGATAGCTTTCCATGAAGTTCAGGTTTTTGACTGAAGATGGCGCCAAGATTGCTTCAAGCCTCTAACAATATGCTTTACCAAGCTCTACTTTAGAGCTTAAGAGAGAATGCTTTAAGAGCTTTAAGAGAGGAATGCAAAGCTTACTCTCCTGAGGGTGCTGGAGTTTTCCAAACACCCTTCCACGCGGGAACCCGGAATGAAGATCCGTTCACAGCCATTCGCCAACCCCCACAGGGCTGTGGCGAAAGACGAATATGGAGGCACAGAACGGGATGAGTGAGGCGAACCCGGGATCTTTGCCGGAGAGATTATTCCTTCGCGCCATCGCCTCGCCTATCACAATTGGCCGTCACAGTAAACGTCTCTCTTCTGTTGCTTGTTCGCCCTTGTGAAATGCACGCTGCCTCCCGCGAAAGGGCGCAGAGAAATCGAGGTGGGATTCCTGAACGGAAACATCTTCCTGGGTACTGGTGACGTAAAATTAAAAATACCACCGACGGTTGCGGAATAGAGATCGGCAATGTTCAATGAAATGACTAATTATAGTATATAATAATACTAATTATCGAACATAACTCTTTATTTATAATATAGCATACTACAAATTTAATTAAGTATTAAAGTTAAAACGCTTGGCAACATTCAAGGTAGTAATTATGTTTGTCCACTACGGCTTTCAGGTGAGAACGCCATTTGCATGACAGAAAAAAGAATATTAACTATCAAGTGACCATCCTTCAACTTATAGCCCAAAATTCAATATATTTTTCCAGTTATCAGAGTTGGCGTATTTGGAAATTATCATTGAAGGTAGAAAATTCCATGACTTTTTTTTGAAGGGTTGGACTGTCATACGGAACATGTCAACACATTCTAGCGGATGTACTGAGTATGAGACGAATTTCGGCGAAGATTGTCCCGAAAACATAGGGTTGAGGTGTACAATGAATGAGCTGCAGGCAACTGTTCAAGGAAAGCCTAACTTCCACTCCAGAGTGAACGCAGAAACTGCCCATGAATCATCGGTGTACTTTTATGACCCTGAAATAAAGCAGTAATCTTGACAGTGGAAGACATTTTGGAATTCGTAAACAAAGAAGAACCCGGTGTAACGAAAAAAAGTAAGAACACGTGCACTCACAAAGACGCAACTTGGCAGACTGGCAGGTGAAATACACACCAGGTGGCATCTAGCGGCAGAGGTTCGTACTGCCACTGGTTTTGGCGGAATATTCATATTTAGACAACTTTGGGCAGCACCTCGAACAAATTCACCTCATGAAAATCCTTTTACTGGACTGCACGACCAATATCCATGAGTGGGGATTCAATCTGGGTTCGTCAGTAAAAAAATTACGTACTACCCGGATGAACATAATTACTTTATTTTAATGTATGAACTATTGTTTATTAAAGTAAGCGTTGTCCCATTATATTTAACAGAAGATTTAGAGGCATATAGGTAGTAAAAGATCGGAAAACATATCTTTCAGAGATATGAAAGGCTTAAAAAAAACTAGGAATAGGGATCCAGAAAATAAGAATTAAAAGAGAATAGAGAAAATATTTGTAAGAACGCAGCGACGGATAGCTAACATCCAGGATTTATCCTGAAAACACCGGCGCCCTGGTTCAACTGAGGCCATGAACCATTTAATCATCAGATTTTCATTTGAATAATAATTGAGAAGCAGCGTGATATTTAGGGTACCGTGAAAATGCGCCGCGGAATTCAAATTGTAGTTCCTCCGGAAACTGAATACAAAATAAATAATTAAATATAAATTTCCATACTCTCTTTTAACACACTAAGACTAGCCCGTTTCAAGAAAGCACGAATTGATAATTAGTGTTACATACTAAAGGAGTTGAATTTACTGTTAATGAATTCAAAAGATATCTGTTTCCCATTACTTAATGCCACCAATTATACAAGACTTCTGAAAACAGTTTTTAAAGGAACACAAAAATTACTTGAGAAAATTACGCGACGCAGTCAAATGATGCGCTTCAACAGATTTTGCGTAGCAAGAAGGTTGAGTTGATGGTATCGGCCGCGTTTTTCCTTTCAAAGAAGATTGATTCTATTACGCACTAGAATTGATACTCAAACACTGGGTTAGTTCACATAAATTTTATTATTCATGAGACAGGTTTCGACGTAAAAGGTCATCATCAAGATCTGATGATTACACCGAAATCCGGGTCGTGTTCAATCAGATTTACGAGCAATAACCACGTATTTGAGATTCATTTCAGTAACATGAATAGATTCCACAAGCTTTAAAGCTGAAAAAAATATTTAAAGTAGATTCGAAGAATGAGTGAATTAAAAACAAATATGAATTTACTCATAGCTTCAACATTTGGTCTCCTGGACACGCAGTAAAACCTTTCCGACGACACTGAACCTTTAAACATCTTCCACTGTTTAAGGAGTGATTTTTCTTTGATTCAATTCTTATAAGGAGCGATATGCCGAATTTTGCCTTGGGGTCTCTCCAGAGTCCTAAGGATTCTTTCATATAATTAGCAAGAATCGAATAACCCGTGTGCTGCAGACAATATAAACAACACGAATGCCATTAGAAGGGAATCACTCCTTTAAAATTAAGAGGAGGAGAGCAAGTTCGACACAGCATCCCAGGAGAGGATGATGGTGTCATGGATTTTCACTTCTTCACATTTCCCATGTGGAGAATGAACAACGCTTTCACTGGGCAGCAGGGCAGGACGGAAATGTAAAAAAACTGAAAACGCAGGAATTCTGTTAATGTGATTTGGCAATTTCATTCGGGGAAATGTTTTCCACATCCACTGACAGTGTGCTCAATAACTGGCGGAAACCGATCACGGATAATTAGGCAGTGCAGCACAAATTGGTGTCAACCCATCGGGGAAGGACACCGCCACCAGTCGGACAATCGTCCATCAGAGCGATGGTCCCCCGTGGATCAGCGTAGAATCGACAATTTTTAGAAGTAGAGCAAGGAGGAATTAGAAACAGTGAAAATATCCCCGATTGACTGTTCACGTGATGCCTTTCACCGGAAATACTAACCGCGTATTAGAGGGATTACCGTTCTCTGAAATCGTTACATTCTTAATAGAAATAAAAGGAATATACTCCAAAAAACAAATTGTCGAGGTTGAAAAAGGAAACCAAATAGGAAAGTGAAGGGGTTCATTCACAGAAAGTGAAGGATTCATAGTATCTTGAAGGTTGATGGAAAACGAATAATTATTACTCTCCATAGGTATTCTCCTCGAGATCCCAATTCTGTTGTACATAATGCACTAAAGAGCGACACTCCAGCTCTAAATATCTGACAGCGAATATATATTAAAAAACATATCCTAAATGGCAGCTCACACAGCTCACTCGCGTAATGATTCTTAACGGGGGAGACAGAAGTAATGATATATCATATCTGCTAATACAGAAGGGAGTCTAAGATCTCACATCAGCGTAGTTCTTTATACTAAGTGGAAATACAGCAGGGAAAATAAATAAAGAAGTCGAGCATAGAAAGGAAAATCTTCAGCGAAATATAAAAAAAGAAGAGCAAGAACAATGAACACATACGAAGAACTGAAGCAAGAAGCAGAGATGGCAAAAAGGGAAAAGTTAGCTCACCAATACAGACAAATACCAACAGAAAAGAATTAGAAAAAAAGGATACAAATAAAATAAGATAAACAACAAACAAATATTTCCCCAGCAAATAAACGAACGAGGACCAGCCACAACGAAGTGCGAGCGTCTGAGATGGCGACGGACCTGAGCATGAAATGCTGAAGGACAATTAGTTACAATAGTAATACCAACGTGGAGATTGATAACCACTCAGTGAGACCTTTTAACGGTAAGCAAACAAAAACTTAATAATGGCGACATGGAAATCGCTATTAACACAAATTATGCAATGTAACACAAAGCTATTAGAATTCTAGCGGGATGGAAAAACAAAAGGAAAAAGGAAGTTCCAGTTGAAATTCCATCGAAATGGAAAACACCGAACGCCAGTTAATGACAATTAAATGTTGCAAATAAAAATCAGAAATTGAAGTTCTCGTGTTTTCTGATCGAGGAATATCAAATTATCTATAGCTTGTAGAAAATTTTTCTTATTCTATATCTACTGCATGGTAACATTGCCATAATGCTAATTATTTTAGGAATACATTTTCCCTCTGGGACCATTTTCCCCATGTATTATTCTTTGTGAGAGGCGAGCTCAAGCCCTCCATTGGTCGTCAGGGTGACGGATTATTGAAAACGAAATTTTTCACTGAAAAACGTAATATTTTATCAAAGTACTCTGGATTTGGAACCGAAATCCATATTTGACGATTCTTTATCATTTAATTTTGAAAAAAAAATAACATGTATTTTTGTGGGAACGCTTTGACGCGCCTCGAGTCGAATCGGATACCATTAGACACATAAAAAGTAGCCTATTTTCTGCGCAGGGAACACCTATATTAATACTTAAAGTTTGAAAGCTGTACAAGTTTTGATTCTTGGGTTTTAGGCGAACATGTATACACACAAACTTTCTACTCTATTTATAAGATTAGCATTTTACAGCAAGCAGCTGGAATCATGTAGTTCCCGGTTTGCCGAAAAAGTATACCTTTATAGAAGCATTTATAAATAGAGGGAATTGAGAAGAAAAAGAACGAAACGTTCTAATTAAATTCTTAAAAATGGTCACAATGTATATAAATGGGTCGCAATGACGGAAACTTCTAATGAAGCCACCACCGAAAATAAGACCAATCGTATTTTCTAAAACTCTATTATATACATAGGTTGTGTCTAGTCAGAGGAGAAAAGCTTATTATATGTATTATATGCGGAACATTAGTGTCATACTCAGAATGGATAGTATCACCACGGACTTGCAAGCATAACGAAGGGCGCTGTGGCATGTTGCATCCTGGGCACACGCAACCCACAACACACGACCACCCGGCGTTTCTCCTCGTCTGACCCCGAGGGGGATTTTGCTTCAACTGCAGGTCATTAGCGCCGGGCAACTTGCTGGCGTGAATATAATTCTTAAGTTACAAGGACGCTCAGGAATTAAGCAATATGTACGCACACACTTTGCACTCACAGCCGTAAGCTGAGGTGGTGGTGAAGTGATAAGTGGACTTTCGGTATGCCTGCGACCCCGGGACGTCTCCTCACCGCGCCCACGTCCATCAGGACCATAAAGGACGAGAGCATCACGACGCAGCAGTTATTATGACCAAGGCATCCGCGAACCGAAGACATTCGCGTCCGTGGGAATGCTCTATCAACAGGACAAACCGGGTTGGCTCGATAACGAGGCAAAACAACTGGGACCAGAAAAAAGAACTAGTACTGTGTTATCATGTGTTCGAAGACAAGGTCAAAATTCTTGAAAGGAAAATTCTTCCGGCGAAACGGCTTCCTTTCCTTCTGTGACGAGTATCTTATCTTAATTTATGACGAGTATCTTATCTTAATTTATGACCGGTTTCCTAAAATTGCTGAAGCCTCACGGATTGGAAAGCTCGCATCAAATAAATTCGCACGAAGCACATGAGCATTCGAATCAGAATTGACGGTTGGCCCTCGAGTTAAATGAGGCTTGAATAAAACTGTCGACCAAAGTAAAGGTGAACCAGAGGACTGCAGGACGGGAAGATTGTGTTTGGGGACGACGTTCCCCATCCGAAACCCTCAGACAACGGCACACTTGATAATTTAAGGAGCAGTTTTCACAAAATTGTTGATCCAGGCTTATTCACGAGTAGAAATTAATTGTTTCGCATCAAAACGATGCGGACAATAAAAAAAGGATCAGATAGATTATATCACTCTACGGCAAGCTATGATATGTGTCATGATAATACTTATATTCGTCATTAAATGATCGATTACCTAGCTAGTCTGTGCTTTCAGCCAGCAAGAGATTCCCCGAATTTTCCTGGTTTTTTTCCATAGCTTTTTCCAATTTTACAGGAGTTTCGCTGGTTTACTAAAATAATGCTCCTGAACCAGATTGCCAACAGTGATAAAGGGAACACCATTGGAGTAACATTGGAGTAGGGTCAAATATCAACAAGAAGCCAGAAAATGACTCTCAAGTAAAAGAAAATAGTTACTAGGTAATTAAAGACCCGAGGAACAAAACCACCACTCCTTTCTTCAAAATAACAAAAAAACTAATCACTCAGGTCTTGCAAGCATAATTAAAAAAATAAAACATTTAGGGCATATTCCAATAGAAGCAAACCGTTGTAATCGTAACACTCCTTCACCACCTGCGGGATTTTTCAATGAACATGTTGTGCATCTCAAATTTAAGAGGAAAAAGGAAATTAGTTCATTTTGATGGGTCATCCAAAGAAATTTATATCCCGATTCGCTCTAGCGTCGCGGATCTGCGTGCGGAGTTTAATATATCAAGTCCTAATTCATTCACTAGCACCGCCGTTCGGCCACGGTGGTTCCAATCACGGCTCTTAGTAGAAGGAATAGAAGTAGTAGAAGGAATATTAAAGGCGCAACTCGATGAAGAATATTTTGAGATCGTACAAGATGCATAATTTAAGAATTTAACAACCCAGTCTTTTTCTATTGACACGATTGGCTTCGATTTTATTATGTTCTCGTGGAAAAACGTCTTTGGCCTTTACTTCTGTTCGTCACTATCGATTCTGTGAGCTGCAACGGAGCACCCGGGGACTTTTTTTTGGCAATGGGATGAATCGAACAATCACGTTGCGTCAAAATTTCAACCTGAATATTTGTTCAAGACAGATGCAAAAATACGATATTCTACAAACATTTTTATTTCAAAACAAAATTAAATCACCAGTATAGAGGTAGATAAATCTATTTGCACACATTCCGCGAGTTATTTTGAAATGTTTAAAATATGAATCAGAAAAAAATTCACTCTTTGGTTACTGACAACCAGAGGATAATCTGTTCGTTCTCCACGTCGAAAGCAGTGGATATCATTAGTTAACATTCTCAAATCATTATCATAAACGGAGGCATGCGTGCTTGAATAGCAATATGTGCAGTTTGAATTTGGGACGTAATTCGTATACCAACACGCTTTCTTGTCTTCGAATATCTTTTAAATTAAGCTTCACTTAAACATATTTTTCTTCTCCATAAATAGAATACCTAGCTACGATTAAAGTCACTTCCTTATTGTAACTATGTAGAATCGATTAATAATAAACCAAAACAACGGCTTGTTTTGTGGATATTTCAACACCAAATTTATATTCATCGACGCGGGTTTCAACGTGGTGACGTTTTACGTCGACATTCGGGTCGTGAATACATAAATGTTAAGTGGAAAGACCAAGTGCGAGTTTTCATTCATTATCCAGTGGGTCCCGCTAACATTTTAAACGTGCATAAGGCGGGTTTTGAACTTCTGTCGCATCGCTCTGTGGAAGCCAGCGAAGGCGACTAGTGTAGATTCTTTTTTAGATGTAGGAAACCATTTCAATCGATGCATACACATCAAGACTCTCGTTTCCTAGAGCATACTAAAGGAAAGAAGGAGAGAAGATCGCTGATAATAGCCAAAGATATTCTCAAATTTAAGATTTCCTGAATGTAAATTGTAGTTCATGAAAGATACAAAATTACACCGAACTGTCTTACTACAAAATTTACAGATTTATAAATATAATGGGAACATGTGGTTACGTTCAACTTCTAAGAACTTATAGAAAAATCGGGGAAAAAATGAAAGGGTTTAGAATTTAGATTTATAAGGGATAGGTAAATCGCTTACCAACCACTATATTTTTAAAAGAGGTTACTTTATGATATTTTTATGATATGAATTTATTTTATAGATATGATTTAGGCAAACAGTAACGTATTCATGATTTAAATAAGAAAAACTGGGAAATATTAAATTAAATATTAGAACATATTTTTATCAAAAAACTTTAGAAAAATTAACGATGTTAACGTTTATCGCAAATTCACTAATCCTACACCGATTCGGTTCCATTAGAAACTTCGCACCGCGATAACCGAATGATTAGGGGTGTGATTTATTTTCCTTTAGTTGTAAGCGCAATTTAATCGATATATGAGAAAAATCTCTCGCTCTTCGTCAAATTACTGAGCGTTTATGACTTCTCTCCCTTACAATATACGAAACATAATAATTCCACGAGAAACCCACAGAAAATATCAATTTCAGGCTGATTCGAGAAAAGGAACGACCAGTAAGTTTCCGATAGGAGAAAATCATTTAAAAAAATTCAAATAGACAGACGCAGGACCAGAGAAGTGGCAGCCTATGCTTCAGATTTCCAGCCCCAAAGCTGTCAATAAAACATTTTCCGATTTGCTTTCATAACCTACAATTCGCGGAACCGTGTGATTGCCACTGCTTCCGCGCAGTACGTATATCGCGCTGCATGCAGCACATTTTTCCGAATTGCTTTCTTTTACACACGTATCTCGGGGGACGGGGGAGTGGAGGGGGTGCGAAGACCACCGATCTATAAGGGGGGTCGGCATACTGACGATCCCGCGTCGATTTTGATCCTCCGCTGGACTTTCCGAGGACCACAGGGGACGGGAGGGAGGTCCCGTTGTTGGCAAACGATTCGCTCCCTTAAGCAGCGAAGTCAAGCTTGTTCCATCCATGTCGGCTGGGTTAAGGGTTCCATCATTGTTTTCCTGGATCGCTCGGGAGAATGCGGCCCTCTCGGTCTTTCAGCCGAAATGAAATCAACGGCTCTCCTATAGCGTGCCTATGAGTGACACTGAAAATTATCAACCACGTGCACCCTCGAATTAGGTATTAGACGAAATACTGCTAAAATTTGACGAGATGCTATTAAAATCAGACGTGGTACGTACTTTTGGGAATCGGTTGAGGCCAGGCGGTCCCGGATGAGGGGTTGTAAATTGACTGGGCATTTTAAAACAACGATATCGAACAATCAGGAAGCAGGGCACTAACGTCAGCACTGAGAAAGAGGTGCGAAATGAGTAGTAGCAGAAGTAGTTTTCAGATTCAGATGAAAACCGGTCTTATCGCGATCGTGCAATATCGGGTCTGGATTGCACAGTACATACATTCAATTTGGCGACCGACGCAATTGTCGGCCTAACGGTGCATTGTTTTTTTTTAGCGGCACCTTTTTTCACTGAACATTATGCATGCCATGCTATTAGGTAACCGAAATCACTTTAAAAACTTCACGAGGTTTAATAATTCCACCGGTTTAACAATTTTAAATATACTATTCATATGGCAGTGATTGTCCCGCGACGTTGAACGCACCCCGTGTGATCTAAAGCTTTAAGAGGTTCGGATTGCACGATCCCCGCCCCCCCC
>LYUA01000414.1:1573647-1593625 GCA_002093875.1 Calopteryx splendens
CTATCCGCGGCCGACTCCTTGGCGTGTCGCGGTGGCAACCTCGGTTTGTTGTGGGGCTATTTGCGGAGACATCTGGCAGATAGTCAGGGAGGAAAATTATGACAACTATCAGTGTGAAAACTTGGCTCATTCCGCAGTTATTTTTATAATTGGCGTGGTTATAGCCGGCAACTCGAATTCGATAAAAAAGATCCGGAAGAGAGGCGCCCATGGGAGAAAAAAAGAAGAAATACTTGAAGACAGTTCAGCATAGAGTGAAGAGGGGAGCCCTCCACAGGCATACACAACGATTCAACCCTAATATAATTTGCACTTTAGTTTTCAAACCATCCCTTTCCGATCCGAATTAATTCTTTTCGTCACGAGGATAAGCCAACACAATGCGTATGGATACTTCTAATTTTAAGTTAAACCTTCAGCGATTTAAATGAATACTACCACGTACATTCCAATGACACAAAAGATTCAGGTGACCAACTGCCGGACTACCATTTATTCAGGAGTTAGGAAACTAAAAAAATAAATAAAATCCATAGGGATAATATATTGAAAATAGAAAAAAATGGGCATCTCTGAAGACAAAGATTTACGGCTCACCGATTGCTATATCGACACCCGTATATTTCCGTTTTTAAAGTGACCCGGTCCGACAGTTGGTCACATCATCGGAGGTCATCAACCCTATGATCGGCTTGTCGCAGCTCTCCACTCGATCCTTCCATCGGTTCTCCTCATGTCTGTCTTCATGCAGAGCATGGGAAACGGAGTGATCACGAACATTTCTCCGCACACTTTGCTGGCCTTTAAGACCGACGTTTATTTCGGCGTAACCCAGCCGTGCGCGAGATAAGCCGCCGAAACTGCTCGCAATGCAAGCCACCAAATATCCACCGTAAGTTCTTTGCTTAAGTTCAAAAAAAAAACTGCCTGCAATTCGTTTTAACAGTAATCTTAACGGTTGGGGTAGGTTTACGATGGACACACGACAGTAAAACCTCAACAACCCACACTCTACACACAGTCCAAAACTTTCGAGGGAATAACATGACAGGAACAATTACGATAAAAGGGAAGAAATTAAAACTAATTAAAATAAAATAATTGCCATAACCTAATTGTAATCCTGCCGCTCCAATTGACTGTTTTTGTCTCATTTATCTTCTTCTCCTGTTGTCATGAATTATTAAAACCCGATTCTTTCGATCGTTTAGATCGATAGACTTCGATTTCCCTCGTGACAAACAGCGATTGTGTGGGCAGGGGGATTGGGTTACTCCCATCATGTTGGGCGTTTTCGTCCTTTTAGTCGTACCAATCAAGTGAATTTTGTCAATGAAGTACCTAGGGCACTTTTTATGCACACATAACCGTGGGACACATTTGAATGACTTCCGTCTCGGGTTCAGCGATTTCTGACTACTCCAGTTCCGCTTATGATTTCCCATAGAAAGCGACATCTCGATTAAACCACCACGCCCGACACTGGAGAGACCATATGACGTTCTGCCGTAAGCTAACAGCCGCCGCAACTAGAACTGTGGGAATTCAAATTTCGAAATCATTGTACGTAAACATAAAGGAGGGAAATTCAATATCCCTATGAAAGGCACCTATTTCACGTCAATTTATTAATTCACCAGCAATCACTCATACTGCTCTGACATGGCTTTTCCTTTAACCTTCCACCCTCTTACCGCTCATATTTCTACCATTTGCGCTTTTCTACCATTTGCCTCTGCACTGAAAAAGAGGGCAAAAAGAAGACTTGTGCTTTGCGGACGATGGCCACCTGTAAATATTAACTTTGAAGATTGCAAGTGTAGCGAATTTAACGCAAACTACAATCTAATAAGCCTTATCTGGAGACAATGGCAAATTAAGGTTAAAATTGTTTTACGGTAAATTATGTAAGGTGAACGTCGTGTCGCAACATTATTACCTATTGCAACATCCTCAGGGAGTTGTTTAGTTTAGACAAATGACACTTTTGAAAATCATTTACATAAGTTTTTTTCAGAGAGAGTTCAAGATATTCAAGACAATGTATTCCAAATGTACATCAATAACATAGGGCAGTAACGAAAGAAAAGAATTTACCCATTAAAATAATAATTATTTTCGACCAATAAAACTAGTAAGAAACTGAAGACTATGTCATTAACACATGAAAAACACTAAAAACTCGAAGAAAGTTTTCCAGGAATGATGAATTAACATGCACAAAAATAAATTTTTGATAAATATAATGCCAAGATGAAAACACCTGGCAATTTTCCTTGGCTTTCCATTCAGAGAAAGGCGGGGACTCTGCCAAGCTTGCTTGAGGCTTTAAGAGGGAAGAGAAGATCTGCCAACATGAGTATCTTTTCAATAGTGTGAAATTGGTTTTCCTTGACATCTGATTGCAGCTGTTCAATTCTTAAGTTTCATACGACAGAAAAAAATGAGCAGATGTGGACGGGTGGAATAAATGGGTAAATAAATTCTCCACATTTCATCATTTTTTAGCTGTTTCATGAAGGGTCGGACAGTTGTTGCATTGTATAAAAATATTAAATCTCAACTTAACAAAGGCTGGAGGAAAGTAAATCAACAATAATTGCATTCAAGAACAGAGTATAGTTTTGGCATATTACTACACAGATGTAATTAACTACGAGAAGAAGTTTTTGAAAATAATATTACTGCCCATTACTAATATTGATGACTAAATGCTTCCTAAATATTTAGCATTTAAAGCAAAGTCATTTATTCAGAGCCTGGCAGGGATAAAGTGTGCTATCTGAGCAATTATTTATACAAATTCTCATGAACTATGGTTTCTGATTGAATTTTCAACATATATGGGGTGGGAACCACAGACTAATGAATGTAATTGACATTTTTAAATATAAATTTTGAATGACATATGATTTTCATTTCTACTGTATTTCAAAATTGTAATGAATTTGAATCAAATATCTTAATTTTGTATAATGCATGCTGTAATTCTGTTCATGACAAAGCATTATTAGCATCAGATAATGACTCTGCCCTCATTTCCTATTACCAAGATATAAAACATTTGTTCCTCAAAACAAATATAAATTACTGATATTTGAACATAATGAGGATGATAAATTACTACAAATAATGCTACACTGATGCCGTCCCAAATACACATAATTAAAGGTTCAACAAACTCACTTCTCAATAAACATTCTCAACAGAAACACTTGCCATATGAACCTCTACTACAAAGCAATAGTAACTAATGGCCAGAGATAAAAGAAAATTTATCCAGATAAATCAAAGAAAAAGAAAAATATTTAGAGCAAATGGTAAGAATGTAACCAGGAAAACAAACTTTAGTGGATTCCACTGTCTCTGAAACAATTTTCAAAAAGACAGCATGAAAAAATATGAACTTGCCAGCATAACTTGAAGAGAGCCACTTTCATATTGGATACATCAAATGTAAACAAATTCTTTGTGATTTGCTCATTTAGCAAACTGTGAAAAGATGTGGAATTTAATTTTATGTTCTAGCAAGTGGCATGGCACGAAGACCCCTGATCCAATGGCTAATACCAAAACAAGAGTGATTTTCATGGAACCAAATTTTTGGGAATGCATCGGTGGCCCTGGCATAACGAAGCAAGCCTCATGCCTTCAATACAAGTATTGCATGCCATAGGGATTAGAGTTGGATGAACCCTACCCTCATCTACCAAACCAACCAGCGAGTGGATGGCTGTGAGTTGTATGCATCAAACAAATCCAATGTAAATAATGAAAACAAACAAAATCAGTTATGGAATCTACAAACTCGTAAACTCGTAGTTTAAATGCCTTATCTCAATTCTAAGTTGGATATTCAGATTAAAACTACTAAAAACATTCTTATAACTCTAAATTGATTCCTCTCAAGTGTGATTAATTAACCTGAATTACAAAGCTCAGAGAGGTAACAATAAGTGACAGATAATGCTGGACATATGTTATGGTGGTACAGCTATTATATAAATTACATTTTTCTTGAGGGAAGGATTTTAATGAGAAATATAAACTACTGATGCTGCATACTTATGATAGGACCAATTTTAGAAGATTGCATCAATGAGAAAGAATTGATTCACCAGCAATCCATCATCTTCGAGAGAATAATTTTGCTCTCAGTTCATTTAAATAAAGGCTGCAGGTTCCATAGATACAACAAATATTATAATAATTAAAATTGTTAAACATATCATATTTATCAATGGACCTAAACTAGGATCATTAAATATTGCTAAGCAACAAATGAACATATGTAGGTGTTCCTATCCATTCACAGATGAAACCATGATAGCTAAATAATTGTTGTTTACCATAACAAGGTATCCCTTGTGAAATTGTTAAAACCAACCACGAGTATATTTTCTTGGAAATTAACTACTTTTTAGTTAAAGTTTAACAAAGGAAATAAAACTATTTATATCCCCATACGTAAATAAACAATAGAATATACATGTAATACACAAATAATATACTAAAGAGACCAGAAAGTAATTTATAGGCTGATACAGCTGCCTCATTGATGGCAGACTAACGTGAAGGACATGGGGTCGAATCCCACCTAAGGGCATGAACACGATGCTGAAATGCAATGAATTTTTCACCAATGAGCTTAATCTAAGATTTGACCTCAACAGTCGCAAAGTGTCTAAAACCTAACCACCACAAGTAATTTGAATGAAAAAAGGGTGTCATTCAGCAAAGTTTCATGTGCAATGAGTTCAGTGTAAACGGAATTCTACTGCAAAAATCTAACATCCAAGTATCCTCTGCCAAATTCTCACATCCGCAAGCCCAGCTGCAATCTTTTCCACTGGATTATGCCTTGCGGTAACTTACATGCCACTAAGAGACAATGGAATTGAAAAATTTCATACCATATTACAATAAAGAAATCTGGTGGCAAGAAATAACCAGTAAATGAATAATTTCAGGGAGGAGAGGGCTTAAGTTGACTCTTCATCACCGACAGTATGAGAAGAATTAATTTTGTTTATGTCAGTATCAAAAATTAAAATAGCACTTTGAATGAAATTACCAATAGACCTCCAATTAGTCAAATATTCTAGAGGGAATAAAATTTCAGTGGATTGGGGGTGGTATAACCCAAGCCCCCACAAGGCTACGTCACTCCTTGCCAATAACTATGAAAAGTTTACGAAACATTGGTTGAAAGAACTTTTAAGAAATTCATTTCTACAATAATATCTTATCTTAGAAGTGGCCATCTGAGGAATGCATAAAGATACAGTGAAAACAGGTTGTGAAAAGAAAGCATATTGGTGGAAATGAATAGTAGAAAGTAATTTCTACTATTGTGCCTCAATAATTTGAGGTAGAAAACATAGGGGGGATTAGTGCACTGAAAATCCATACACTCTTCAACTTGGAGGATGGCACTGACAGTAATGTCAGTTCAATCATTAAATGACTTGACTAGTGTGCCATTGCCAATTTACACTATACAGTAAGCATTCCATTTGATTAAACAGAAACAAGGTAATGAAAAACTACACACATTGCAATGGAATCAACTCCAATCTTTTCCACTATTGAACTTCATAATTTAAATTTAATTGCTAAACTAGAGGAACTTAGTCTGTCACCACATGAATCACCCAAAAAGAGGAACCCTCATATGATGCATGAGGATCAAAAGTCTATTCTTGTTTGAAATACTGGCATCGTATCCATAATAAAAATTTTTCATGAACACAAAACCCTCCATTAGGTCACAATTGACTGTTCAATTTTACTGGTATGACAGCCCAGGGTTGTTGAGAGTTCTTTAATTATGGAGATAATTGGTAAATATGATACCTCAGTTTGGGATTATACTAAAAGTTAGATAAAGTGCTTTATGGACAGGTGGGTATTGAGGATAAATTAGGAAGAAAAAGGCTAAAACACAATGTTGTCAACGAATGGTGTTATTTAAAACGAAAACCAAATTAAAGAAGCACATTGTTTCATGTTATTTCTGGCTAGTCGTGGAGAGCAGTTGGGGGGTAAAACAAAATACTCGAAATCTTCACGTTCATGCGTTTGGTAGAATTATTGTGCATGTTGATGGAGTCAAGGCCGACTGTGTGATTCAATATCATAAATTGACTTACTCTACTTTCATATACCCTCTCTAAAACACATGCCACCATAAACATTAGTCGTAGGTTGGGATTCAACCAAATTGAGAACTTCTGTAAAAGTATCTAATTTCGTATTAAAACAAGCTATTGCGCGAAAGACGCGTATATATCCATGGGCGATGCACTCTAGAAGTTCACTTTCAACCGGCAGTTTACATAACTTCGCGCCCAATTCGGTCTCGTTGCAAGGATTACGAAATCACAATAACGACACCTGGAAAGCCAGTATATTTTCCCAAGGTGCTAAATAGACAATCCCACATTGGCACTCCGATGAACTTCTTGAAGGTCAGAATCATTTTCAAACTGAATACATAAAACTATGATAAGGGAAGGAATAAAGCATAAAGTCAGAGATGAACAATTGCAATGGAACTCGCATGATATTTTTACGCGCGCAAGGGACATTGCACACATTGTAACGTTTACGTGAATCGCGATCGTAATTGCTTGCGGGACGAATTCAGTGCCTTCTCCTACTGGAAGTCCTTGAAAACTAACAGAGTCGTGCCTCGGATATTTATTGTGAGGTTCTGGATACCTTAGGAAATTAATTACGTTCACTTGCGTGGAATCTAATCAGTTTCGGAAGTGGCTCATAATGTAAACGAAAAAGCTGTTCAAGCTATTACATTACAATGATCGAGAACGACGAATGACTACCTAAGACCACTGAAGTCGCGAAAATTGATTTCACTTGCACTGACACAGCCTGAATGGGCGCCGTAGAGTAAACAAAACACCACGGAATGCATGTGTATTGGAATTCACGTGGAGAATACATACAAACATACCGGTGCGGTCGAAAGAAAAACACAGCACGATTGGAAACTCGGACAGACGTAATGCCGGCTGCACACCAGGTTAACGCGAGAAACCCGGTGTGAATGAAGATAAAATGAAATGAAAATAATCAATGGCACTCACCATTTCTTGATTTCCCATGTCTTAGAAGGGACTGATGCTCAGGGAGTTCCGAAATCCGCGAATTGCTCATCGTACAACTGGTATTTTCCTGATACTTAACCTAGAAAGTAAACACAACTCGTAAAGAACGAAAACTCATACTATATTTTATAATCATAGTGATATTGTGTAACACTACTGTTATAACATAAAGCCGTCGGTTTCAATAATATGTATGCCACGAATAAATTATTTTACAAACACATTGTAAAGCTTAGAACAATCGGGTCAACATTTCCTAGTCATTACACAAAGAATTATGGTTTACCACGATGAGACATCGACGAATATATAAATAACAGTGAAACGACACCCCGTGTAAATTCAGACATCGTCTCATTCATATTTTTAAGATTGAATACACATATGGGATGGTATTGAAGGAAATATAAGAAAGGTTATACATTTCACGCCTTGCAAGAAAGAAGCGTGAAAAGTTACGAAATCCATCGTACCAGAAAAAATCTTCTTACCTCAAACGGGCAGCGAAAAAGCCACGGCACATTTAATTCCACACAAAAACTAATATTAACGTAATATAAAAACACTAGGCACCTCCTTGTGAGGTGACGTGCGTACGCATCTCTTTGAAATAAACTATAAAACGCCTCCGCGATTTCTTTTGATAACGGTATAGGGCACGCTCACGCCATGTAGCGTGGAATACTGATACTATAAAAAGTTGAATAGCGACTCGGCATGCATAGGGCGCCCATTTAAGAGATTTTTTAGTGAAATATTGAAGACAACGGAATGAAGAAAATTAGAATCACAGTAATAAATAGATTCCTAGAATGAAGCCGTTATTTTAAAAATGCAGGTAATTTTTCTTGCTGTCATGATCATATTTAAAGTTTTTCAGAACACAAGATTTTGAGTAAATGTACAATTTCTTGGTACATTATCTTTAAAGCATTGCATTTCCGATACTTGATCACATAATAAATAATTTCCGATGCCTTGTCATTTCAACAGAATACATCTTACTGTGGATAATGGAAATCGTGTGACAAAGAGCGTGGATCACATTCTGACAACGAAATCATGACTGTAAGTTTTTATCATTATAATTGTCTTCTTACTCTAAGTGCATGTCAACGCCTGCTTATGATAGAATCTCGAAGACTTTAATTTTCTTGTTGTCACCTGTGAATTAGCTTTTGGAGTGGTAAACCTATTTCTCGAAAGTGGAGGCCTATTATTAAGTGCCTTAAATACCTTGCGTGAAAAGCGTAAATTGAAAGTTTTGAGGACACACGTGGCAATTAAGGCAGTCATGACGCACACTGTTGCGCATATAATAAATGGAACTGAGATTTTACGTCACCTTCATCGCGACACAACTAACTAAACATATTTCCCTTCTTTCGGGCAGCATGTTGAAAAGATAATAGCTGTTGAAATTATTACTTGAATCTGTTAAAACATTCGAAATTACGTAAGAGAGTTTGTTACTGCCTGTAATTATTTCATTTATAATGGAAGATATTCCAGTGTTATTAAAGGTGCTTTGTATCTAAATATTAAAAAATCATTGCGATTATCATAGCTTTTCATTGCTCGTACCAAACCTAAATTCTCCATTGTAGTTCGGATAAGCTTCACTAATAGCAGCACACGCTGACTGCATTACAGCGCTTACATGCGGGGGCTGCATCAACTAGTTGGGTTGTGGCGGGTTAATATTTTTATCTTTCAAGGTGTAGTAGTAATGATTTATAATTTTCACGGTGCTGCAAATGACAAAATTCACATCATATCATAAATTTAGTTTCGAAGAAACAATAAAATTGTACATTGTCCATGGCGACCACTGACGGTTCATGAAAAAAGTGTTTTTCAAGGCAGCTTGTCTCCTTAGAGGTTGGGACAGTATAGCTGTTGTTTGAATATTTCGGTCGAACTTTATGCTTTATGCACATTAATGTATGCTATTTCAATGAAATACAGGGAGATAATCCTTTGGATGCATAGTGTAACATATTAGAACGAAACCGGGTGAGTGTTAAAAATGTTTTTCACTGGCAAGGGCAGGCATCGAAAATAAGTCTATAACTATTATCATGACAAATGAATTGTTATTGAACGATGATACCCAATGTGAATAATATCATTGATGAATAAAAATGATGTAATAATGGAGTTAGAATAAGGCGTTGTTATCGCCATGAAGTTCATACACTACCTGCACTTTCAGATATTATCGGCGATTATAGGAAAAATATATGAAATTAATGATTATTATTTAAAAAAAACTTAAACACACGTAAAATTTGAAGTCATACCAAAATAAGTTCTTTTAACAAAAACTGATGTAGAGTTAATTTCTGGTTTAACTTTTGAGATACTATTATGTTCTCGCTTTTGTTTTCCATGAAGTCTAAAGATTCAACATATTTTCGTTCATTCTGGCTATTGTTTAGGCAAAAAATTGACTTCGACTGTCATATCACATATAACGATTCACAGGTGATAGTCTTTCCATTGCTGGTTCTTCTGCCTCGGTGATGTCTTATTCATCATCATATTAATCATTTTTAAGATCTCCTTCATTCCCCCTCCAGCCTATATTCTGAAAAAAATGTTTCTTCCCAGTTTTCTGGGAAGCCTTCGCAACGCTCCGCATCTTCCGCAAACTGAATTTCAGCAATGCTTGCCGCATTACGAATGCTAAATTTCTTCATTATTTTCTTGAGGTGTTAAAATTTGTTGCTACTCACGTCTTCCCAAACTACATTTTGTAAAATATATCCGAATTGTGCCAGTTTCTACATCGTTTCATGACTCTTCCACCTGGGTGCACCTAGAACTAATTTTTTTGCGATGTCAGAAACGCTTTCGCAACCGTCCATCCTTGCCGGAAACTACTTCACAAGCGTCTTCCTGTTTAACAGTTTGAACGACAACTTGGTCATGGATTTCAGTGCGACTTTTACATTAACTGGGAGGAATTTTAGTGCAATATTTGATAATCCTAAAACTATAGTGTGACAAGGCGCATTATCCACTTACAATATGATTTTTCTGTTCTTCACTCTTTCATTAATGCCCACCAGCCCTTTCATCGCTTTACCTTTCAAAAAGAATTCCGTGCTCTGGACTTGAGGTTCGCTGTTCGACGTCGCGGTCGGCTGAAGACTTCCATTAGCCCTCTTCTCTGCCCCTTTATCCTCTGGTGGAGTCGGATCTCTCGGAACTCCATTTCCTATTAGCATCCATTCCATATCACTCTCAGCCGAGCTTTCACGAGTTTTCGAAGCACCTAGGGTTCATAGAATTCCCGACTACTAAAGGTTTCTCCTCTCTTAATGCACTTAAAAACTCAGGGCCACAGTCAGCTTCTCTTTTGACATTTTCCTCAGGACATTTTTTCTTTTATTGATTAATTTTTTATCAGGATGACATCTGGATCACATTCCAGATTCATCCATATTTTGATGTCGGCTTTGTCATACCTATCCTTCAATAACTGATAAAATTCAATGTTTACATTCAGCAACTTTATGATAGTCCACATCTCCACTCTCACCACTCACATTGCGATAAACATCTCTTCCTAAATCTCTCTAACCTCCCATTACTATCACTAAACTTCTCAATTTGCAACATGCCAGCAACCTTTTTAGTCTTTTCTTGAATCGGAATTCCTTTGAACTAGCGTGTTGAAACCACTCGAGCGCTGTTCTGGCAATGTCTTCTTGCAATCCCTTTCTCTTCCTCCTCACATACACTTTTTTTCAAATTTCATTCGATCACCGAGCAGTTCGTCCTTTCGCTTCAAAATGTATGTTTTCCCACACTTATTATTTCCGGTGAGTTTTCCTTGTGATCGACAGTGTTCATTATATTTTATCACACTTACTTCTCTCTCTCTCTCGAGGATTAAAAATTCCGATTCTCTCTTTGATATGATAAAAAGGATAGAGACCAGAAAAAGGAATTTACAATACTTTGAATGCTCCAGAGATAGGGGGCACGTGAATGCTCCAAAGGTACAAAACAAACTGGCCAAAATAGCGTGAAAACCGATTGGCCAAGCTCTGCTTTTTCCCACCCTCGCTCATCTCTCTGCCTCTCTCGAAATCATCAGGGCAAATCAGATTAGTAACCCACCGTTCTTGAATAAGAGAAGAAATGCGATATTTATTGGGCCATGAGCATCTTCTAATCTCCATCAAATTACCACTCTCGTATTTTTCGACTCCTTCCGCTCAACGTGAATCATATCCGTTGGTGCTCGGGAAGCATTTGAATGTTTGCTTTCGTCTGCAGTTTCTTTCTCGACCTGCTTCGTCCTAAGCAGAACCTTCCCACTATCTCATACTTTAAAGATTTCACTCAGGGGCTGATCTCATGACGCAATGAGTGCTCCTAGGTCTTGGATGATAGCAGCCACTAATCGGAGTAGACTTTCTTTCCCATTTGAAATTTAGTCCCTGGGAATTTAGGTACATCAATACGATAACACGTATTCGGTTTTCTAGATTGGGGTACACACTTCCTGTGGTCTCGTATGGCAGGTACATTTCGTATGAAGGGGTAAAATTTGGTTTGGTCGCGGTCACATTGACACTGTCGTCGTGTACTGGTGGTTCAACTAACGTTGCGCCTTATGAGGTATTAATTGGCGCCTGTAGAAAGTGCCCGTTTTTGGAGGTGGCCGTGAAGATAGGTTCCACACTATATTCGTACTGCATTACCACGAACAAAGTAGGATTGGGCTCAGAGGTCGATTTTTTTTATTTTAAAAGGAAAAAAATACTTTGAAAGAGAGGATTTAACTTCAACCAAATTTGAAATTCATGGGAAATGGACACATTTCATTACTGAAACAGGGAATTTGGAAGCAAAAACTTCAGTTTTCTCTCTAACTCAGGATTTGGCCATTACCCTAAAACATCGGATTCCCTCGTTTTAAACATGAGGCTTTTGAGAATGATGACACGGCCTCCAGCATTTTATTCTTTTTAGTGTTAATCAGCTCTTTATGCAAACGAAATGAAGTGGGAAAGAGTGACTAGCGGTGGTGACTCGACCAAAGATCTCCAAAAATGATGATTTTGTTCATGCAACATTGAACGGAGTAGCGAGAGGAATTAATTACGTATTACATTTCAATTTGAATTAACATAAGTTTGGCTTTTGAAATAATAGGAAATTAATATTCCAGAGTGTCCCTTAGGAATCTCTGCTGCTGAAGGGAATAATTAGGCCAAGCGTCTCTTACACAAACAGCCTGCAGTCTAGAAATGGAGCCTTCCTCAGCGTCTTACTTATCTATCACATTTGGCACTTATGAGTTGGACGCGCGATTTATTGAATCAACAAATCGGCTTGTCGCTCCTCTCCCTGGGAGCGTCATCAGGAGATTTGAAAAGATAGATGTAACGGATGCCAGTGCCGACGACCGTTGCTCCATTGTTGGGCAACAAACAGGCCCGCTACCCAATTTTCGGTTACGGGCACCAGAAACCTCTTCCAAAATCGCCGTTAGGTTGCAGCCAGCTCCACAATTAAAATGTCGTGGAATTTTTTGCGATTTCTATTGATTCGTGTATTAAACACGGTTAATAATCGTCGTTAATGGAGAGTACGCTTTACCTCTCGAACAGCATTCCATCCCCTGGATTTTTGAGGTGGACAGTTCGACGTCGTGGCCGGCGTTGCTGACTTTCATTGCATCACCACCGTACCTAGCCTAACCCTACTCTCCTCTCTGCCCCTTCATCATTTAGTGGAGTTGGACCTCTTACTCTGCTTCACCATCAGGGAACCTGCATCAGGGACCATATGCACTCCGTTCGACCATTGCGATTCTGACGTCTATAACGAAGAATATTGCAACAATAAAAATAAAAGTGTTATGTTAGCATTATATCTTAAATTTAACGATATTCTTTGAAAGTAACGCATTTTCTACTTTTAATTGCAGTTGAATCGGTGTAAAATTCTAAGATCTATTGTAATTGAAATGACATAAAAAATTAACATTATATTTTGTAGGTTTACTGATGATTTTGTAGGTTTGATGATTTATATACGAAGCGTATTCTGGGATTTTACGATTTGCTCGTTAATATTCCGATGTTTTTAATAAAAAAATTAACTTTTTAGATAGAACTGAACCTTTCTTTCTCGTTAACTCGATATTTTATTGGAAATAATTGGGTCGGAAGAAACCGGCAGGACGCTTGAGAGGGTTTCCCAGTTGGCGTTTCCCTGGCGATTCGAGTATTTGTTTTTGTTATCCTTGCCGCCTTTAGTGTCTTAATTCTTGAAAATCATCTTGCGGAAAATTTTTGCGATTTGAAGTGAGCGTTCTAAGGACCATTCCCATTGGGCAGGGCATGGGAAATTGTGAACAACGTTGGAATCAAATTTTCAAGCACGCAAGTCAGGTATATCTTTAACCTTAGCAGCAATCGCGAAATATCAAATTGGAGTGCTGGTATCACTTATCGTTTTATTTCTCTTTACCATAGTAAATCACTACTAAAAATCCACTATAAGGACCATTCCCGAGCGAAACCTTACAGTTATTTCTCGTTTTCTAGCTTAAAAATTATCCTTCTGTTCCCATGTCCCTCGGACAGGGTTCTGCCTTGTTCCTAGCCTGCGGGAAATGTTTGGTAAAGCACTCTAATCACCATCCGTGAGCGCGAAGCGTGAAAAAGTCCGTATTAAAATGCCCTTTCATAACATTTTCCAGTTTCCATTCGTTTGGTAGAATCTCCACGTTTGTGGCACACAATTTCGCGGAAGGATTTTTTAATTAGTGAATTGCACACTTCGCCGCAGTCTTCGTAGTTTTAATTAGTGAGTGCGCAACGGAATCGTCCATACCCTTAACAATTGATATCGTGAGCTTGAGGTTTGAATATTTTTCCTCCCGCGTGCGCTAACTCTTTCTTGGACATTTTTTTTTTGGGTCCTTTTTTTTCGCGGGGCATTGTACTGACGTTCCTCCGATTTCAACTGTGCCTACGATTAAAATGTAAGTCTCCTTCTTTTAGCGTTTGGTAGTTTAGGATGGTGGATCTGACGCGCGGGACGTTCCACGGGCTCTCTTTTCATGCTCCTTGCGCTCTCTGTCGAGGCCCGCAGTGATTTGTTCCAAATGCGACAGCATCGCCGCCCTTCCCTGTAATTCTGAAACTAAATCGCATCGCTAGCGAGAGCTCATGCGGACTGCAGCGAAATTTCGGCTTTCCTTCTCTTACCGTTGGCTCTCCGCACACCTTCCTGGGACGGCTGCATGATTTTCCCGACAATTCTGTTCTGCTCTGCTATTGCATTCAATTTCGAGAATTCCTCATATGACCATGAGGTTCAGAAAATCCCTATTCAAGGTCATGCCATGGGTACTTTCCACTGAGAGGAGAAAACAATTTTTAAGGAAATTGTTTTAAAAATTTCGTTTTCTCGGATTACTCGAAGCAGTCATTGATCCACTACTTTGACGAAACGTAACTATTTGAAGATTCGTCGTGCGTTGAAGAAACATCGCTTACATTGTGGTGCCTTCCTCTGCCCCAAAATATCTCCACTGAGTCACGGCTGGAAGTCCTCCGGGAAAAAGTAATTATATTCTTATAGGAGATGCTAATCGCTGAACTTGGAGTTGGAAACTAATGGCCAGGACACTAGTCAATTAAGCCGATTAAGTGTTTTGACAAAACATTGTATTAAGCATTCATGTGAACCGTGAAGACTGCCAATTTTTAAAGAAAACTCTTTACTTTCATAAAAATGAAAAAAAATACTCACCCATGTGTATCACGAATATAGCTTGGACCAAAAAATTTAAGCGCATACTGATTAAATCTGAAACGGTCTAAATTCTTCTCGTGTTTGTATCACACAACACATAATTAGTCCACTGAGCCCAAACACGGTCAAAATTATGCGAAAGCTAACGTGGCATGTATCATCCAAAACATTCAAACATGCGACGTTACCATTCCGTTAGCATTCGAGTTCTTGCAGTCATTTTCTTCTCTATCTTCAAACAAAGAATTTGATTCCATTTTTCCGTTTTCGAAATTTAAAAATTTTGAAGTCATCCGGTGGGTGTGGTGGTAATGGATGAGGCATTCCATCCATTACCACCACGAATGTCTCCTTTGGCCTTCGAACCTAAAAGTGTTCCTAAATATCCTTGACCCAGTAGCAGCGGTGCGGAAGCCTTTTTTCGACGCACTGGTGGGGACAGGGAACTCGGGTGAGGGAAGCGATCGCGGATCTTCGTAGCGCCTAACGGGTGGTCAATATTAACTCGACGGATAAGGATAACACTCAAGCGTGGGAGTTAATGGATTTACAGTCGAGTGGAATGCCTTTGTATTCTTGTTCACGTTTCGCGCTCGGCCGCAGTGTGACCATCCCTAATGTCGTTATCGCATCGTGAGAGCAGTGGAACGGGCGCGAACGCTTCGCCGTGGGTGTGAATTAAAATACGCTAACAACCTCTCACGTGCGGCAATTTTCTGGTTAACCATCCATAGTGAACTTCCCATTTAAATCACGAGTCAATGTCTTCGTCCTAATATTATTCTCGTGAAGCCTTCGTCAAACGTTATGGGGGTGATTTTCCAGTACTTTTGGATTTTTGCGTGATTTTCCTGAATTGAAATGTTATTTTTCCTTTTCATTCGTTTGGCTTTTACAGTTCGCAGTTTGAGAAGTTGTAGAGTTCTCTTTTCGTAAAAAAGGGAACCAACAGATAGATATGGAGGCCTTTTTTCGCGCTTTCGTTTGAACTCGCAATTTTCTCATGCCTTGAGTATAGGCTTCCGTATTCGAAGGGGGAGCCGAGGAGCAGGGAGACACGTGCGGCGCCTACTATGGAAACAAGGCGAGATGCATTTTTCGAGTGATTTTTTGCATCAAGGGAGTAAGGGAGCCTTGCTCACACGTATTCTCATTCGTCAATTATTTTACCGGAAATGGCTTCGTCTTGGGAATGGGTTCATCTTGTTAAGTTGCATTAATTTTTCCATAGAGGTCCATCATCTCTGCCTGACTAGTAACCTAGATATGTATCGTGCTCTCAGATGTCCTCGACAGCGTTATTATTGTTTACACTAATCCCTAACTGTTAGACTAATGATGAAAATAAATAATAGCCACACCCACTATCCGACATATGGGCGTGTGGCAGGTGTTTAGACTATATACTTAAATTAAGAATTTGCATTTGCTGAACTGTTTGTTAAATTAAAATCCCAGTGAGAAAGAGTCCTATGAAAAATCATACTGGGATGTTCAACTGTGTTTTTCTTGTGATCGCAATCTTAGGGAAAATTAACACTTAAATCTGCTTGTTTATGATTCTTATCAGGGTGATCTTATCATGGTTCCAATGTCTTCATTATAATATCTATGATCTCCCTGTAACATTCACTTCATTCCCTTAGGAGCATGTTGACTAACCTAGCGGATCTAATATGATCCCTTACCAAATCCTTTAATTCCACCCTCGTTCGGTGAGTCCCGAATGCTTGCCATGATTTCTAATTTTGTTGTAAACGATGTGAAAAACATGCCTCCTCTACTTTTCCCATTGCATAATTTTTTGCATCCTCGACAAATATACTCTTCGCTTTCTATATGATTGCGAACGGATGTTTGTAAACACCATTATTCCTACTCTATTTATCATTTTGTCATATTTCTGATAAGCCGAAATTATTTTTATTTTTTTAACGATAAATATTGAATACTACCACTGTCAAATGAAGACAGCCACACTTTTGTCAAAACTAGAAAGAACAGGCAATAAATTCGTTGCATGTGCTCAAAATCAGAAAGTATAATGGAATAAACTGGAGAAATAAATTTGAAATCAAACGAGGCGGATGTCAACGAAATCTTTGCTGGGTCCTGGATTAACTGTTGCTACCTTTTCGGCCATCTCCCTCGTATTTTAAAACGCACACCGACGTTTCGAGGGAATGCGAATGCACTCTATATGGCAGCACTGACATTAGCGCGATTGCGAAAAGTAATTTTCTCTTTTCTGCGAGGGAGAACTTTTTTCGGTGGAAAGGATTTTGAATTCACTCGGAAATGGAAAGGATTTTGATTTAATTCTGGGATCTCCATTGCCCTCCAAATCCTCCCTGTTTCGGAGCGGAGAAGGAAGGAATTAAGGGTTCTTATTCGCGCGGCCTGCAGACGTCACTGGGAGCACGCGGATGGGCTTCCCCGCCCCCTGATCTCTCCCCGTTGCCCCCCCTTCTTCGCTTTGCCCACCGCCCCCCCCTCCGCCGCAAATATATAGTCATCGCGCGCGCCGGGGGGTGGGGAGGCGATTACTCGCTCGCGAGCCTTTAATTGAAGCGCACTGCCGCCCGAGCTCTCGAACATCANGGGGGGGGGGGGGGGGGAGGCGATTACTCGCTCGCGAGCCTTTAATTGAAGCGCGCGCACTGCCGCCCGAGCTCACGGACATCATCTAATATATTACTAGAGGATGCCGGGAACGGCCTTGGGGGGGGGGGCGGATGAAAGAGTCCGCCCGCTCTGGGCCAAGGCCAAGGGGGGACTAAAACCAACCAGATTTCCAACGGGATTGAGTTTAGAGACTCGCGGAAGTTCAATTCGGGGTCCCATGGCCATGGTAACGGGCGCGCTTGCCCTTCTGCCGCCTGAGGTCAGTTCCGGGAAATGCACGGATACGCGCTGAAATTTGGAAAATACCTCGGGTGGGAGAAGGCCTGGTGACGGCCGGCCGGAAAATCGCCGACGTCCCTTTTTCGGGAACGGCCCCTAAAGCCCTGGGGCTTGGGGTGCGAAGTTTCACAGCGCAAGATAACATATAACATATCAATTAATCAATTAAATACAATGCATTTTTCTCAAATGAAAAGACGTTGCTTTCAGGCGAATAATTTCCAATAATCTGAGGAAATGGACTTCCATACCAAAACACGTTTACGCATGCCTCTCGGCATTTTTTTCTCCATGCAACACCAACTAACTTCACACCCAGTTTATGTTCGCGTATGGCCGAATTGATTGGAAGTCTCATGATAGCGTTTCATGCACTGTTGCTGCGAAAGTACCTAGCATTAAATGGGAGCTATGGAGCCGACTGCTTGCGTCTTGCTCAAGGTATTTTCCTAGCTCCTGCTTCCCTTCGGACCTAGTCAGACTTTCGGGTTGAATGTTTTTAAAACGGTTTTCAGTTTTACTAAAATATTTATTTACTTCTTCTCTTCTGTAAGGCCAATTGGAGACCACGAGTCAATTTCAATTCCTTCTCATTTTTTTGTTTTCTTTTCCTCCAATATTTGTCCAACTATTCGCTGTCTTTTTTTTTTCCTTCGGACCATCCGTTTGGTTAATAGGTCCACTCTGCATTAATTCCCCAAAAATCTTAACCTTTTTTATCGTTTTCGTCATATTTCCCATATCTTGATATATTTCATCATTAAGTACTTATTAATTTCCATGCTTAAGTATTTTTTAATGAATGTAGTATTTTTATAATGATCCGTATTTCTAGAGTTTCTAACTTGTCTAAGTTATAGTTCAATACTAGGCATTCGCTTACATTCTGGTTTCACTTCTTTATTAAAATGTCTTATTTTCGCATTAATAGATAGGGAGGTATATACCGTTTGTTGTAAATGCCCATAGTTCTATCATATCCTCTTTTTATTTTGTGAATTCTTTCCTCTATAGTAGATTTTTCTAAAAAAACTCTATTTCTTATATTATTACTCCTAAATATTTGAATTTTAGCCCTCTCTTCTTGGAGAATGTCTGTTATTAAAAATGTTAATGTTCGTAATAAATTTAGTTTTTTCTGCTGACAGTTTTAAAACTATCCTACTGCCTATACCCTCCAAGAGATTAACTTATATTACATCATTTGTCAAATTTTCAATAAGTATGGATGAATCCTCCGTGAATGTCTTTACTCTATGATACTACGGTGTTTATAGCAGTACGCTTGTTCTTTCTTCCCAATACTGATTTGATAACTTTGAGGAGATATTTTATTTCCTATTTTAATCTGTTATTTTAATCTGTTCTTAATTGTAATTTCCTCTTTTCATCTAAATTCTCACTATTTTTAGAGATTTCTTAAGGCACAGTCGAAAATAATTGCAAATGAGCCATCATCTTTTCTTCCACCTGTGTTTATTTTGAAGGGTTTGGATTATTCACCCATAAATTTAACTTTTGAGAAGGGGTCTAACAGTTTTGCGGCTTAGATTTGCTATTTTAGATTTAACCCCAAACTCTCGGATTAATTTGATCTGAGGTTTCCCTATCAACAGAGTCAAATGCTTTAGATTAGAATTCTCAAATAAAATCGGAGACATTTTGGTTAAATTATACAGGGTCCCCAAATGCATGAAATTCGTTCCAAACTTTATGTGAGGAAATTTAATTTCCTTCAATTCTAATTTAGTGGCGTTACTTGATCACGGGCATAACATTCTTTCGATGCAATAAATGTAGTAATTCATTACATCACGTCATCCTCTCATTAGGATGCAAGTGTGCGTCAATTTGAGTGATCTCTATTTGCTTCGTCTAATAAACGTTTGTAATTGGTCGTTAACGCTATTTGTTTAGTTGTATCCGCGACCTAGAGTACGTTCGCGCGTGACTCCGCCGCAATATTTGTTCTCGGATATCCCCGAGCAGCAAGGCCCAGGACGAGCAGAGAACGAACGGGGAAAGGAGGAGGGGCGAGTTAATAGACTTCATTTTTCTTTCACCCTCTCTCCGCGGCCAGAGAGCTGCAGCCACTGCTATTGATCCACTGATGGGAGTCATCACGGAATGGGGGGGGGGAATCCCGTGTGGCGACC
>LYUA01000414.1:1650983-1661746 GCA_002093875.1 Calopteryx splendens
TCTCCGTTGGCGGGAACCTCTTGGAGAAAAACCCTCCGCCGCGAATACATCCATTCCGGAATACCACCCATTAGAATATGTATGAAATTCTGCATTTACATCTTCCTGCTGTCCATCCGCTCTTCAGCCCAAAGCAAAAAGGTTTTCTGCGTGGCTCGAGACATCCATCCTCGCCGGCGACCATTCCCCGTTCGAGCGAGGCGAAAATTGAAGCATTCACAGTCTGGGCTTTCTCTTTCCGACTTACTATTTCCGAATCCCTTCCGCTGAAAACAGAACGAGGTTGAGTCCGAGGACAGCTTGTATCAATACGCTCCCCCGTGAGCTCCCGATGGTGTACTCTGGGCCTGCTGGCCTCCGTTGCGGCCGCGAAACAGTAACTAAGGGCAAGGTAAACACGGAATTTTTTGGGTTGTAACTTGGGTCGCGGAACTGCTGCCTGCGTAGTAAAACTTCGGGAAAAACCGACAAAACGTGCCAATGAATAGCTCGGGCCGCGTTCACGCAGCGATGCGGGAATGTGGGCCAATGGCCTTTTGTTTCCCCGGAGGCGATCTGAAATACCTATAAAGAGGCATTTGAGGTGCAAACATCAATTCTTTATGCATATATTCCAGGCGAGTTTCAAAAGGCTAACCGAAAGGTGAGATACTTTTTCTGGATGTTCATACTGTAATTATTTAACCCGATTGGGGAGCTTTGATTAAGTATACGTAAGTATATATAAGTTGCGCTTGCTTGTTTTTAATTCTCTGGGCATGTATTCGGGAAGTAATGCTTCATCATTTTGAAGATTCACCAATTTTTAAGCATCTACATAAAATATAAAGCCGTGAGAATATATTTTTACCTTGCTCACAAATTAGGATTGATTAAAGTGTGAAATCATATGTTGAAGCCACGGGTAAAGCGTGTCATGAGAGTTAATCATAATCTCGTTAATCCTTGGATTTGTTACCTATGCTCGCTCCAACTAAATACCTCATTAGGGCCAGTTGAATTTCATTGCTCTAAGCATTACGCTAATAGCTTCTTAGGCTTATGAATATGCATGTGATTACTTTGTGGCGTGTCTTCTAACCATTAGATTACGAAACCACTTCAGCCATTGCATGCGAGTTTATGGTCTTTCGAAAGAGTATTCAGATCCCGTCCGCGAAACTAAAGGAAACAACAAGATGGAGCGATATTACGTTACGGGAAACCTTTCGATGAAATTAATGGAAGCCTCTATAGGGAGGTTACACATGGAAGGTTGTACGGTAATGTCTGTTCATAACGCAATTGACCTTATTGTCTCAATTGGAGGCAGCGGTAAGTTCGCAGTTAATCCTTTCTCATTTCTTATTGCTCCGTAATCCTTAGTAATTGATTTGTTCTTTCACTTCACAGAACTAAAAATTCACGTAAATAAATTTCTAACCTAACGTGAAAAAATCACATGTATTTAAGGTAAAACTAGTCGTCTGATATCATCTCATAAAAAAATATTTTAATTCGAGATTGAAAAACATTTCGAAGAAAAATTAATAGTTAACGAAGTACACAAAAATCACTTTAATATATTCACGGCCTTACAATTAATTTCAGTATGTAGTATTATTGCATGCTTATTTTATTTGTCACTACTAGAAGCCTTATATTCTACAATGCTTATGCATTCTTATCCCTACCTGGCCATTTCTTTAGGCAATTCTTAAATGTGTTCTGTTTTAAGAGCCCAGGAACTGTCCATTTAAGAAAACAATTATTAGAGTAAAGGGATAAGAAGTGGCAGAATGTATCTAGATCGCAAAGCTTTAGATAGATAGTACTTAAAGATAGTGACAGATTTACTGAAAATATATAATAAAACTCTTTTAGAGGTTTATTACATATTTTCGGAGGCACTTGAACAATCTTTTGCTTTTTTCGCCGATCATTTTAAGGAAAAGTTACAAAATACTATACCATTCTTCCTTTTGTTAATCATAAAGTAATATAAACTCATGCATTCTAATAATTTAACGCATCATTACCTGTTACCAATCTGAGTATTTGGTTAGTTGCTTGTATCTACTCTCTTCTCTTCTTAAATCGCATCTTCATTTTATCATAACTTCCACAATTGACCTTTCGTTGTTGTTCCTCTCATAAATTCTTTCTTCCATTCTTTCCTTTGTCTTTGTCATCGTGGCGTTTATGTAGGTAAGATTTCTTCATTGGTTAACCTAACCGTCAACATTCATCTATAACTCTGAACTTCCAATCTCTTTATCATTGCTGCTGTTTATTACTCTACGGTGTCTCGCTACCATTTTGGATTCTCCATGTTCATGCTTAAATACAATTTATTATCTAACCACCCAAATTATGTCCATAGTTTTTTTTAGTAAATTTGAATAATGTTGGATGACTTATTGCTAGTTACCTGGTATTCCAATCATTATATTTTTTTTATTGAAGGTTATTCTTAGTTAACAAAACGATCCCACTTATTACCGATTATATGTGATATATACTCTATTGTCGTGATGAACTTGTCTTGTGCTTTCGTGGAAATCATTGATTTGATCTCTATACACATTTTCGTAAAGGCATATGTAAGAGAGAAAATTCTTATCATGTTATTATTTATTTTTTGTCACAATGTATTTGGAATCTACAAACGTAGCTTGATGATTGTTTTTACGTGTACACTAATCTCCATTTTTATTTATCTCATCTATCGCTTTTGAAAATTAAATTTTGAATATCACGGACAAAAATTCACATCTTTTCTTTTCCCTCAATTATTCCGCACTGCAGCCGCATATAATCTCTGTCAACGCCTCTCTTTCTGCAGACTAAAATATGGCTTCCCCGTCATTGAAGTTCTCTCCCATTTTCTTTTCGATTGCCAGCGTTTTATTCTTGTCAGCGTTATTCATTGCTTTTCCAAACTCACGTTTGAGATAAACTATGACAGGCGTTTTTACTTTCTCTCTATCTATTGGAGATCCTTTGGCTATTGAGGCTTATTTCATGCTTTTGATTTTCCTTAATGCCAAAATTGTTATCGCATAGCTATTATTTCGTCATAAAAGATATAGCCAAACTTGATTTTTCCACAATTTGTTGAAAACTGCGGAAAATTCATATTTTTTTGTCTTTAATGATGAACCGTTTCTACAAAGGGACGGACGAGACCACCAACTATTCTTTGGGCTTTGGTTCTGTAGTGTATGTGACTGATTTTTAACTGTTTTGAAGAGTGTGTGAAGTAAGTAGAATTACTCGGAAATATTTCCATTTTCCTGCCTCCTTTTTTCTGTGCTATAAGGGACCTCTAATTTGGCCACATGAAAACATAAGGAGAAACCAAACAAGCCAACAGGTCTCTCATTATCCTTCTTTCTGGTTAAAGTTTTAATTTATTGCTATTTGAACACTATTGAAATTTTTAGTTTCGAAAATGCCACGATAGATTGATATGAATAGTGTACTTAGGAAAATTTTCCAGTATGATTCGGTAACAATGGAAGGATTTTAATTCGTGGGGAGCCAATTCATTGTTCCCTTGTTCCCATAAATTCTTCACTGCCACATCGATATCTGCTCTCAATGCAGGCCCGTATTTTCATTTTCATCTGCTTATTCATGTCTTATGGGGTAGTCGCGGTAGTCCAGTGGGTAGAGCCCTGAACTTCAGCTTCACCTGAGTTGTGTACCATTTTTCGGGTACTAGATCATCCTGGGAAGCCACAGACGGTACAGGGAAAGGAACTAGCTCCCCTACTAAGTCACGTGTGAATTTCACACACCATTGGGCTTAGTACTGGGTGAACTCTATCCTCACCTACCAAACCGACCTTTGGGTTGATTACTGTGATTTGATCCATATCTTCCAGAATTGTTTTATTAAATTTATTCCAAATATATATCCAGGTACTTCGTCCATTTCTTCACCTTTTGTTTGTTTTCAATGAGTATGTGGAATTCCATTCCGAATGGCCTTTTTTAGGACGTTCTTTGAAGGGACTTATTGCATCTCTCAAGCCTGCTTCAGTACTAACTTGTAACAAGTTGTATTGCACTCCTTTACATGACTTTGCATCCCTTTTTTCCTGTATTTCCCTGGCTTAGTGGTATTTCTTATTGTTTTTATTCGTTATGCTTTCTTGTAATCTTACGTGTTGTTTAATTCTTTCTTATCCATGTTATTTGTAATGCTTCGTCTGTGATTCATGGCTTTCTCTTAACTGCTCTTATTCGTCCAACTTCCTTCTGGTTTCAATTCCTTTATTCACGACTTGCCGTATGTCTCCTATAGATTATTTATTTTTTTTTGTTTTGTACAGCATCTACAATTCTTATAAAGGCCACCCTCAAATAATATTTTTGGTTAAAAATACCCTTCTACTCCTTTAACAAATATCATTTCCAAAATTTACCGTACCATAACATTGTATTCCTTCGTGATTTGGATGAAGATGCTGTGCCCTCCGGTTGTCATACGAACGTGGCTACTTCCGTTTGTGAACTTCTGAATATTCCATGTTTGTCTCTTGGGATATTTAAGACTACTTTCTTGCCTAAGAATAGTTTCTATTTGAAGTATTTACCATCGTAAAAGTTTTTAGAACTAGAAAAGGTTCGATTTTCAGTGAAGCCATCAATTTTTAACTCCCATATTTCAAACTCTCTTGATCTCTCTCTTCGGCCCGTTTTTCGTTGTAAAATCATTACTTTTACCTTTGAAGTGTTTCTTCAACCTTTTTGAAATCGCGATCTCTATTTAGGTTTAACGAATACCCTTAAAATATGAAATGAAGTAAAACACACAATAGTTCCATCAATTTTTGTGAACAAAAATCCGATACGTTCTTTTCTTATACATGAATTATCACAATATTAAAGCTAGGATTAAATGAAAACGAGAAAAATTATTGAATCAATGTTAGCATAATATGTTTTCTAAATAAAAAAGTAGAATAATGATTAAAAAGTGTTGCCTAAATGGTTCACAAATAGTATATAGTGATATAACGTCATTTCTATTACCTCACCTGAAGTGCCATCTTAATTTATTCACGCTTTAATGTTGATGGTCCGAAAAAAGGAAAATCCGTGCTTTCATTTTCTCTTTTAATTCAAGAATATGCATGCCAACAATTCACAGCATAAATATCATTCGCCTGAACCGAGACTCGAACCCTAATCCCTCGATTTCCGTCCGAGTGCTTTAACCAGTTAAGCTACCCAGGCGTAATTATATGTCTCATATATGAATTCCATGGATGATTGAGTTTGAGCTTGATTGGGTTTTTTGAGCTTTTATAGGTTTCAAAAAGTCATTTCATAAAGTTTATAAAATAAATTCTTTGAAATCTACAAAGTTTCTTCTCACAAACATCGTGAGGTTTCACGAAGTAGTGTCTGATTTCTTTCGAATCCTTTCGATGGTTTGTTTTTAATGGGCAGGGGGAACATTTCCTTCAGGGCGTCGCGCGAGATCCTCTAAGTTGCATCTTGTATTTTGAAATACCATGATTGGATAAATCAAAATGCAGAAAACGTCTTCAATAAGATCAACACTGAATAAATGGTTTCCTTGTGCTCTTCGCTGTTCAAAATTAGATGAGGAAAGGCGATGATGTGCTTCTTGTGTTGCTGTATGTAATATTTCATTTTAGTGGTATTGTCATGGACGCGTTAAAATAATGAATGATTTAACAGGAAACCACTTGAAGAAGAACTCACCAATTTCCTCTATTCCATAGCTTACTTTTTGTTAGAAAATACGCTGTAAGGGTCCATAGCAATCATAAACTTAGGTATTTCAATGATTTTTAGTTTAAGAGCAACCTTGGATTAAGCTCCCCACATTTAAATGACATAAAATAGCTTTCTGCTGAAGCCAAGCGCTATTTTACACCTCGTGAAACATATCGGATTTGTGGTTGTCAATTTATAGATGATAGGATGTCACGATTTTAAAACTGATAAAAGTTAACTGTACCAGGTATCATAATATCGGTAGGTATACATAGCTTGCAAGTGAAATATCCGTGTAATTAATTTTTGTGTATTTACGTGTCGGGTAGCGTATTTACGTATCGGGTAGCGACAGTTAATCACGCGATACCATCATCATCACGCATCACTATCTTCCTGAACTTAAAAAATCAATTTTATCCTTTGCTATTTTTGGTATCTAAATACAAGATAAATATGTAGAGTGCGGTCATTAAGTTTAATAATGCGGGAAAACGTCGGTAATTCTAGAAATTCTCAAGTAATCCGTAATAATGTCCTAATTTATGAAGTTTTCAATGATATTTTCATCTCTTAAATGTAATTTTACTTAATTACTTATAGGAACGTGAGCATGTTGTGTACGCAATAGTACTGTTAGTAAGGGCCAAGCATAAAAAATAATGATTACTATTGCGTTGGCTTCAAGTAATTGCGAGGAAAGACCGATTAATTAGGTGTTTCATATTGGTATTGCATGCGACATTATTATTTTTGTTGATATTTAATCCATAGATTGATTACTGGTGAATCATTTAGGCCTTTTTTTATGAACATACATTCTTAATGCATGTTTCTTGTTCCGGAAGTATGGTCTACTTGCATATGAATTTGATATGCATAAAGTGGGTAATTTAAAAAATACTAGCTACGGGTATCCGTGTGTTATTTTTCCCATTGTCCAAGACGGCGGCGTCCAACTAAGGATTGTGGACGGAGTGAGTATTTTTGAATTTCCCGTTCAAAATAAAGGATCAATGCGATCAAAGCAGGCGACTCGAAGGCCTGCGACTATGCCTGCAACTTAAAGTTTGTCTCTTGTGGTAATCATGTTCTCATGCAATGACTTAATTTCACTGTGCGTCATGGCATTTATTTGCTCGAGTGCTTTAATTCTGTCTCCTTTGGGTCGCACCTCTTCTCAATGTTCTCATGTGGGAAACTGACAGGTGACGAAAGAGCAAAGATAAAATTACCTCATAAAATATCTAATTTTCAAATCGAATGTTTAACTTTGAGGGAAGACTATATAATTGCAATGCAACTTATTACTCCATTTTGTTTGAGATAACTCAGAAATAAAAAAAGCACGTATATTAATTCATGAATCTATTCAAGCCAAGGATAATTTTGTGCGTGCATGATTAAATATGAACTCGTCGGTGAAATCAGGTTGTTGCTTATAGGCATAACTTTCCTTGAAACCTCATTAACGGAATGCCAACGAAAATGGCACAAAGCTATTCGGGCCACTGGAATTCCCGGAATTCTCCAGCAATGGGGATTGCATCGGAATCCGAATGAAGTTTATTAATTAACTCTTAAAAAGGGGAACTGTTGCTGCTGGGGCGTAATGCTTTGTAAAGAGTCACTCTGCGAATTATTGCTTGAAGGCACGATATTTTGCAAAGACAATTCATGAGGTGTATACTACGCGATTAGTTTGGGGAGAAAAATTCTCAGCTCCTGTTTTTTCACCGGTAATTATTTACAGCATTTAGGAATTATTTGTCCATTCATTACAATAATACCGAAAACAGTTTTAATTTTCCGTCATGACATCAGCCACCTTCAAAGCAGAGAAAGCCATATTCTGACTTATTAAACAATGAAGGGAATGAAAGAAATTAATCCTGCTGGTCCTATTTCTGTGCTGTAATTTCATCTTTACTTAAGTGGTACTTGGAAACTGAGCATAAATATAAAGGTATTCATATATGAAACTAGAAAATGGAAATACGTTCTTTAGGAGAGGATGTTTTAAATAACCCTAGTTACTTCATAAGAGAATCAAATTCAAACAATATAAACAGCAGATTTGTCGCAAACCTCTTAGCAATATGTGAACTCAGATATTGCTAAAGGCGTGTGAAGTCACGGGTCATTTTCGTGCTACTAGAGCTTAACTAAAAGGGTGGACAAAGAGGAATCTGACGTCGACCCATTCTCACAATGGAAAACTTGAGGGCCTACTGTTTAACGTCCAGTACAAATCACGGGGCTGGAAATGATCTCGACAACATACCAGAGGCCTGTGCTTCAGCGGAAAATTCCAAGTCATCCGGGTAAGTGTAGAAATGGGGATGAGGGAGAGGAAATTCACTATGGCATATGCCACGCTAATTCAATTTCCAAATCTGGAATTATTTGACTTTACATTATTCAACGGTCGAATTTTACATAATGCATCTGGGGAATTCTCTCGAATCCATCTGCGAATACGCATTAACACACACCTTTATATTTGTAAATTATAAATTCTTGCATAATTTCTTCCATGACTGTGGAATAAAATCACCATGGTGGAGGTTTGACATTAAACCGTAAGCTTTATTTACCGTTCGTTAGTTGCGGAAATCCGCGTGCTACCTCCAGAAATTCTGTGGGGCCAATTCCTGGTGGATTTACCTGCCTTTGAGCTCTCTAATTGGTGCTAGGTAATATAGCTGTCTGCTACCAATTCCCATTAATGTAATTCAGGGTATCTATCCTCTTATAATATCCTCATTAACTAGCCTTGAAATTGCTTTGGATTACAAGGGGTTTAATTAAGCTTGCCTCTGCTGGCTCTGCAAGTTTCAGAAAAATAGCATCCCCAATATAATTATTCCTTAACCTACTAGTACGGTTAGGAATAATGGTTCTAATCGTCAAAGATCGCTTGGTAGTACGTGATGCTAACGTTGAATTATGTTCCCCCGCCAGGTTGTGACTTATCCGTTCGATTTCGACGCAATGGTTGCTGGTTGTCTGATTTGCAAATTGGAAGAGCGCGAAGGGTTCTTTCCACATATCGTATATCAATTCCGCGAGGGTACGATGGGGATGTGTATTGACGGAGAAGGGAGGACCGGTAGGGCAAGGCGATATATGGATCGGAGGGTAGGGGGAAGAAGCACGACGACGGAAGAATGGCAGGATGGGGGGAGGGAGGGAGGGAGGAGAGGAGGGAGTGAAACAGACAGGCGGAGGACAACTAAGATGTGTCCCTTACTGGTGGAGGGAGGAAGTTCCTGGAGCTTAATCTGCGGACTGACTTTGCTTACTCGGTTAATTTTTGCCTGCGGCGCCGGGATGAAAGCGAGCAGGTCCTTCTTTGTTTGAATTTCACATTACGATTTAATTTCGCCGGACGTGCAGTTGGNNNNAATTTCGCCGGACGTGCAGTTGGCACGTACCCTTTCCCACTCCACCCCCCGGACTCCCGCCGCGCAATTTGCAAACTACGGGCCCATCACGGGGAGCTGCGTGCGCATGACGGGCGTCTCTCTGCAGCGACAGAAATGATGGGAATTTGTACCCGACAGAGCTAGCTGTGACATTAATAAGGGAATATGATATTTCATTACCTAATTATGCGAAGGAATTTGGAGGAAATATGGATCCTTGGTGGGAAAATCCACGGTGGCGTCATGGTGCACATGCATACCTAAGTCCTCGTTAAATTAATGGCCAATAAGGCCAGCTTCCTCTTGTTCGGCAGCGATGGTTCAAGTTTTCGGCCTTTAGAGTGTTTTAATCAACGCTAAGAAAATTAAAGGCTGGTGCAAGACTGCCATGAGTTTGTTGCCAAAAGTTAGAGGCAATTCCTGGGAAATGGGACCTTGCTGAGTTTTGCCGGGACTTTGGATTCCAAGGAAATTGCGTGCACAAGGCGTGATATTTAAAGACGATTACACTCTAGAACACTCGTGATTCACCTCATGAAATTCTTATGAGGCACATATTATTCATTTAATAGCAAGCCGATAACTCAGAGCTTCTCCGGAGACTAGGAGGTAGAAGAAAAGGTTTTTTGTTTTCATCAAAATTGTTGAAAATAACAAGAAATAAGGGAAAAAGATGAGCTCGATTGAACTAGGGGGAAAATTAAGTTTAAACAAGTATTTAGGTCATGGTCAAGTTAATTTCTAGGAAGAAACGAATATTTACTATCCACCCCCTCTTTTTCTTTAGAGAGAATTTTCTGGCGAGGATTTTCAACCACAACTGTAGAAAAAAAGATTCCATTTTCATTAGGATGAAGCAGTTAAATATATTGGTGACAACATGGTGAGTAAAATGCACAAATTTGATTCATTTAAATGAAAATAAGGCTGTTTTAGAATCAATTTACGTATTAGAAATCCGGTACATAGGTACTTTGACCATCGATCCTGTGTAAACTCTCAATGGCATAAGGGAGGGTGAATTTAAATGGCGATCTCTTGTTGCGACAACCACGATGGGGAAATAATACCTACTATCATGTAAATGTATAAAGATAGTGCCATATTTCGGAATCATTATTTATCCCACCTTGATTGTGATAAAGAACTTCCCCTATCAGCTGCAAGCCACTCACCGTACTTTTGGTAGTTTAAGGAGTTTGATCGGAGTAGTAGGCGTAGGTAATTGGTAACATGAATTCCAACACAGCGAGGTTAAATGCTACTCTCTTTGCTCACCTGTACCCATAAATGTAATAATATAATTTTTAGATGCTCTGGAAACATAGATACACTAAATGGAATGAGATGATTAGCAGGGACAATTTCAGAGTGATGCATTGAACCAAAGCTACTGAAATAGACCATAATCTTTGCCCTATTCTTGTTCACCTGACAGTCTGGGAATTTCAAAGAACAATATATAATCGTAAACTTACGGTATTTGAACTGCACGTATTTTGATGTATTATTTATACAAGATAATGAGGGGACTTATTCAACTATCTCATTCGGAAATATCTCCCTACTTGGAAATAATATTTAACAAATCCCTAAATG
>LYUA01000415.1:42461-53917 GCA_002093875.1 Calopteryx splendens
TAGCGAAAGGGGGGGGGGGACACATCTCGGCGGGGGATGGATGTAATCAAGGGAACGCCGGCAGTAATGAAAAAGGCGGCGGCGCTGTTATTGAATGCATTAATTATTTTGACAGGCGTCGTCTACTCTCCCTGCATTGACAGCTTGAGCCGATGCGTGGGAAAAAGCGAGGATTAGGGCGAGTGTCCCACAAATCCCACCCCTCCTCTTATCCTCGTCCAGGATAGGCATTTGTTTGCGGAAACGAGCTTCCTTTCCCGTGGGATAGTTCACGTCAAGTTTCTGCGGGAGAATTGATGGCACTGCGGCTAGACAGACAGGTCTAAGATGCATGGTTTGCTCTTTGTTGCTTAATTTGGTCTCGTACTTATTGTATGCATTAAAAATTCTTAATCATTTCCCCATTTTAACAAAATTCCTACTCATACCTTTCCGGGGTTTCCCACTTGCCTGGAAGATAATGCTCATCGTTGCAACTCCACAGAGGGAGTAATGCACTTGGAGAGTTAACCTAAAATAGTAAAAATGAGAAAGAAACAGGAGTTGATCCCAAGGGAAAGAAAACTAGGCAGCGATACCTCGGTAACAGTACCTATGGTAGGCTTAGTTTGTTCGTTTTGAGCGTAAAAATAGATCTATAAAAATGTCTCAGGTTCAAAGCTGAAACATGAAATAATTTTACCTCGCCATTACAATGACCACAACGGGAAGTTGAGAGAGAGAGAGGTGGACAGCAAGACAGATAGATGTAAGGATTTTTTCCCTCACACAATTCTTGATCTCAGCAGTAAGAAACACGTACGGCAATGAGAACTTCTTGAATGTGAATAGATGCGGATTGCATTAATGCGGATTAAACACAATATCATTTATGGCTGGAAATTATCAGGTAGACTATTTTATTCTCGACAAAAATCTTATTGGCGCGGAATTTGCCACACGCCCTCGTGACGACTTGCAGTTTAAGATGTACATGTAGTTGTAGATATAGGTTCCGGTATCACAATGCCAGTAACTAGGGATGAATCCTAGGTACCAGTACCTTGGTACTGCTAGAGTGGGCGAAAATACTGGGTATTTATTGGTACCAAATTACCGTACCAACACCTCCTACTTATTGAAATTATAAAAGCTTTCGGGGAATTTTACTCAGGTAAAAATGAAATAATAGAATATGCCATGGAGTTAGTACGAAGAGTTAGCTTACAGAATGTGATGAAGACGCATCACCATATGGGAAGCAAAAACAAAATAAATATTATGGTTTGAGACGGAAGAGCGGAAGACCGTAGAAATTTTACTGAGGTGGACCAAAAGGTGGAAAAGTTTTGTTATTCGGGAAGCAGAAACAGGCACGATGGAAGAAGAGGATGAAAAGTTAAATAGCATAGGCAATGAAGGCATTTTACCGGAATAAAAAGTCTAATTGCAGCCGTAAATAATATCCTAGAAGTAGGAAAGCGCTTCATTAAAACAGATATACCTGGAGCGAACGAACCTATCTCAGCATCAGAAAAGAGAAGATTGAAAGCATTGTGAAAAAGTGGTGCTGCAGGAAATGCCACACAATAATTGGAATGATTGAATAACTAACGTAGAGTTTCATATATAAGAAGGAAAAGAGTTAATTGTAATGAAAGCTTCAAAAAGAAGGAATAATCTAATCGGCCACATTTTGAGACAGTTTGATGAAGATTGTCGTCGAGGAAATGAAAGAGAAGTAAAGAGGATCACCAATTTTAAGATTGATGACCAGAGAATATCTTTGTAAGAGAATGTATTACAAGATTCATATTCAACCTTTGGTTAGATTATCCATAAACACGATTGAAACAAAGTATTTATTTAATTCAAAAACAAAAAAAAAACTTCATCCATTTGAGGTGGCCCAAAACACCAACTTGCCCTTGTGATTCAAATTACATGTTTTTTTTTTCCTTTTTTCGAAGATATAACAGTACTGTCTAAGCACATACATACATATTAGAATAATAATTGTGCTTCTCCAAGCATTTGAACTACTTTTCCATGTATTTTAAACTCCGTTAACGTTTTTTGGGTACAACCTTTTCTAAAATGTAGCACCACCACCGCACACCAATCAGTCATCTTTTACTGATGTTTTAGTGGAGATATCATCTTCTAGGTTTGGGGATATCACGATATGACCCAGCGACACGTACGTGGCACGTACTAACTTTACCAAAATACCAGCACCACATACAATAAAAAAGTTTACTCAATAAGTAAATTAATCCAATTACCGAAATCATAACATTAGTTACTGATTTAGTTATATTAATAATGAATCTCTTACCAATTTATTCATTGTGTTGAAATACTTAATCGATGTAAACATTAACCTAAGTTGCTCAACTTTAAATCTTTGTAAAAGCGACTATAAAACCAATGCCAATATAAATAAGAAGCCATATGGATAGCAATTGGCACCTCTTACATAATATTTGTATATACTTCATAACTGGTAAGAAAAGAAAACAAAAGGTACGCCTTGAGCATTAGCCATCAAAAAAAATTTCTAAATGACGATAAGATTATCTAGTGAGTTATAAATTCAAACAATCCGATAAATCGAGCGGGGAAACGGGAATCGGGAATAAGGGGAATATTTCCCCGTTTCCGAAACCATCAGGGTGAGTGCATGTACCTTAGGATACTCATGACATTGAAGTAATTTATCATATCCACCACAGGACGAGTGTGAATTTGTCTGACGACAGAACTATTTTCCTGAAAAACATTCAGGGTAGAACGCATTTCTACGTGCCGTTCCAAACGTTTACCTCCTAAGGAACCCTTACATTTCATTTGCAATAAGTAACACCCTGGTTACCAAGCACATCGTGTATGATAATAATTTCTGTTGGAATAATTACTTTTAGTGTTATTGGTAAAATGCAGCATTCCACTGAAATACAATGAAAGTCATAAGGGCAACTTATGTACAAGGTACTTCATACTTATGCAATAAACAATGACACCATCTGGTATTTGGGTTTTTTTCTGCAAGGCTCACCACGGCATGAGTTTTGGTCATGTTAGTCTTGAAGATGATAACTATTAAGAAATAAAGCATGGTAACCGCCTATAAAACCAAATTTTTAACTAACTTACAACTTTTTTGTACCAAAAATAATCCATTTCCCGTGATCGTAAGATAATTATATTTAAGGTAATTCAAGATTCAAATAAGCAAATGAAACTCGATTATACATTACATACGTAACAATTTCAATAATTATATTCCCCCTTAGTGGTTGACATTTTCAAAAAAAATTCTTAACGGAAGTCTAGGTCCTAATTGTAACCTTCCTGCAAAATTTCATATTTGTAGGCCCAGGGTACTGAGATGAATATCATTAGACGTTTGTGAGAATGTGTGAATATGAAACATACGGGCGATATGGGCGTGTTTTCCAGCGGGTAGAGACCTGGGCTACCAACCAGAATGTAGCCCGAATTCTAATCCCGGTGATGCCTCTGGGCACCCTCAGCTTCACCAAAGCTTTGTGATTTTACGGGTACTAGACTTTTCTGGGAAACCGCAGGCAGCACAGCGAAAGGAAATGGGCACCCTACCCTAACGTGTGAAATTCACACGCAGAGTGATGGGTGACCTCCACTCTCACAAATGAAACCAACCTTCGGCTTGATTACCGTGGTTTTTTAATATACAAACATGATATTTTATTTGAAACATTTTGCAGTTCATAACGGCAAAAAGGAACGTTCAATCAATGGGATTTGAATGGAATCATGTTTTTTTAGCTATCATAGAAAGGAAATAATACCGGACACCTGACATTTTTCCCACCGGTGTGGTGATTAGTTATTCAGGGGAGAATGAAGTAAAAACTAAAACGAAATGGCGTGACGCCATTTTCCTGCACAAGCCTTCTTTTCCCATGGAGAATATTATATTAGACTTCCATTTCCCTTCGGTCTCCTTGGTGTCGGGAGCACGTAATGACTCCTTCTTACCTCTTTCCTTCTTGGCAGGAGGTGCCGGAGCATCACCCAACAGCCATCAGGGGGTCACGGATAAGGGGAAGGCGGCTGGGGGGCAGGGAGGGGAGGCCAAGAAGTCGGATGGTGGCAATGGCGAGCTGGGGGAGGGGGGAGGAGTGACGGAGATGGGGGAAGAGGAAGAGGAGGTGGACGGGGAAGGCGGGGAGAGTGTTGGAGGTGGCCGGAAGGGAGGAAAGGGTGAGGGAGATGGCGGGGAGGACGGAGGCCGGGGAGGGAACAGGGTTGCGACTGACGAAGGACGTGGTGGAGGCGGAAAGGTATGTCATTGGCTAACCGGTGAGCTTAAAGAGGCTCCATCGAAAAATGTTAATTTAAAAATTCAGAATTTGTAGAGTGACTGTAAAAAAAATAGGAGTTGTGCAACGTCCATTTCTTTCGCATTTTTTCCCCGATTTTATATGTGCTCTTACCACGTTGTATGACTAGAATCAAAAGAATTACATTACAATCATGTAGAATTTTTTGTCATTTTAAGTGATATAAGGTGTGTATTTATATACTTTACATATAATTGCTCTTTCCTACCTTTATTAAAATGGTATTAATTGACTGGGCGACAACAAAAGCGGAACTTATGCATTTACAAGAAACTACTGAACACTTTTGAAAATACCAGCGACGTATAAACCTAGACCATATCATGTTACAATGCACTTTTACCAGATATTTCAACCATTTTATTTTCACAACAGCATATTCTCAAAATAGTCATGAATGTCTAAGTCTAAGAATGAATATGAGTTTTATTATTATATTGATAAATCGTCATAAGCGCGAGATAATATCGTTATTTTCCGAGACTTTGGTTCAAAGCCTAGAGGGACATCTTAAGCGGGCATGCAAAGACTATCCTAACGACAATAATCATATTTTCGCGGGAAAGGTGTTTACTGCTTTGAACAAAATATTTATTGCATTAAACTATATGCGCCCCATGAAAGAGTAATTTCGAAATAAAGCTCCCCGAGCCAAAGATGTTACTGAAGGGACCAGAAGTATTGCGCAGACTGAATGAACGTTTTCTCTCAGCTTTTGTACCCCTGCCTTTTTTTGAATCGCGAATTTAGATTTCTATGGTGCATTTATCCCATTGGTAACAATATAAACCACTAAAAATAATGCCCTCATTAGTCTTCAGGGATTCATCTCCTCCAGTTCCTTATTCCTCCCCGCAATTTCAATCAAATGTTATTTCCAAACGTATATCGCGCACCATAGCAGATAAAGGTCAATCAGAACTTCTCTTGAGAGTTATTATTGCCATAGAAGAACTTATTGGACTCCAAAAATTAGGATATTTAAGTTTTATAACACCAAAGATAACATCCCGGAAATTGGTATGTTTCAGCTTCTCCACTCTGTTAATTTCTTAATTACCCTAATTATTTATTTTTATCTACATAATCATCATCAATTGTTTAATTATTTTATTTCATAGTGTTCCAATATCCAATATCCTTCCATCCAATTTGTCTTTCAATTACTTTTCAATTAAGGTTTTGTGCCCCATTGTGCATTCATAAATCCGCCCCATATCGGAAAGGTCTCAGATTACCTTCTATTAGTGAACTGACGGACACCAACAGTCCCTTTCTATTTCTCCACTCCTACAAACACAACATCTTTTCCCGAAGGTTGCTCCGTCCACGCCTATCCCCGCGCCGGGCCGCGCGAAGTCGGCCGCCGCCGGTGGCCCCGCCGCCCCAGCCACACAGGCCCCGTGCCCACCGCACATCAGGGTGACCCTAACGTCTCAAGAGGAGGCCAATATCCTGCTGCAAGTGGGCCTCGACTTCTACGGGGCCACCCACTTCCCCACGGAGGCCCCGCCGTCCGGGGGGAAGAAGAAGCCTGGGGTGGGGGCGGGAGGAGGTCCGGGGGCGAGGGGTGGGCTCGGGGGCAGTGCGGTCAAAGGTGGGGCCTTGGTGTGCGACTGGACGCCGGGGGGTGTCCGGCGTCGGGTGAAGGACCTGCTGCCCGTGTTCGACTCGAGATTCGCTGCCCCCACTGAGCGCAAGGTCAAGCCCAGGTCGCAGTAGTGACCCGAGGCGGAGGAGGGCATTCTCAGGCGAGGAGGGAGCAGTTGCCCGGGAGACAAGGAGTGCCTATATATCGCTTAAAGAGTTTTATTTTAGGTCCTTACTAGCGTCAGGGGGAGTTTATCCAATCATTCTTTCAAACAGCTTACAGTAACAACTGTGGTCGTGATCAGTGACTGGATTTCTCAGAAATTATGATTCATTAAAAAATTGCTTTACATTTTTCCAATGGAGTAAATGTTAGGGGAAAAGGAAACTGGGAATCCTATTCTGCTAACCAGCTTTCTTTCCTTTGCCGATTATGTTCCTAAATAAATCGAGGCGAGAGTGTTAAAAATTTATCAGCCTAAATGAAAACTCCTACTATTGAAATTTGGTGAAAGTCAAGAGGATATTAAATATCAAGTATTTAGCCTATATAATGCTTGCAATAGGATACTAGGACATTCTAACAATAACGTATTATAACATAATTTCATTAAAAATCACAAGTCTTCCATTTCTTAGCATCATCCTGCTAAAATATGAGAAGATATAAACTTTTTCGAAATTACTCTGAATCATGGAAACATTAGCCATGATATAGTAGTCTATCGAACAAAAAAATTACAAATTTTAATCCATAAGGAATTATTGTTTTCTAAAAAACAATTCCTTATCGATTCCTTTTCGTGAGGAAAATCAAAAGAGGCTATAATAAAGGAAATACATAGCACAATTTGAAAGCACGAACGCTACTCGTGCCTATATTTAAAATTTTAAACAAACAGCTATAACAAAAAGGATATTGATTAATGCCATAATATAACACAATATCAGCCAAAAGCCTAGCAACAACATTATAAACATTTTGGAAGTACAACGTGGCTCAAATGCTGCCCATATAAATCAACTAACATTTACTGAGCTAACCCTATCCGAGACAACGCTATATTTCCTCGCCTCAAAATTAATTGCGCTAACAAATTACACGGTGTTGTAAACCTGAGTTACCCTATATTAAAGGGTAACAGGTTATACCTAAAACTTATAGCACTAACTACAAATATTAATAATAATTTTGATGTTGATGATTGCTCTAGAATGTAAAACTAAGTATGCTGTTAACGATTTGAATTATATATAATCGTTTCAATGGAATTGCTTAAGAAGATACACAGCATTTACGATTTATGTCTTGGGGTTATGTGTTTCTTCGGAAGAGAGAACCAGGAGTGAATAAAATGACTAAGTGAGTAAAATAATCAAAAATGTATAGTGAAAAAATTGTAACTGTTAGAAAAATAAATAAAGTTTAATTTTGCAAGCAAAATTTATGTAACCGCACTCTGTAATCGCTCACTGAAATAATACGATTCTCCTATTAAAAGAAATATATGATGATTCCTAGATGAAATAAATATAAATGGGCTTATATCAATAAATAAGGGAACCCAATTTCAATCCACTCTCATTTATTATAAAAGAGATTCATTTTTATAAAAATGTACTACAGCAAGTCACATTTTGGGCTAAATACAGGCGCTTTAAGCTACTCTTGACGCGTAACATTTGACTGTTTTTGAAAATGATAAGTAAAATTTTGTGTGGTTCATGACGCCAATGAGAAATAAAAACTTCCCACACACTGATTGTGAGATATTCATGAAAAACTTTTTCACGCATTGAAAACAACGTGCACATCTATAACCTATAAAAGCTTCTGGTGCCAATGAAAATTTAAAAAATATAAACTAAAGTAGCAATTTAATAGGAATTTATAAAACCATGTGAGAAGTCTGAATAAACTATGACTTCAAATATAACCCGAATATTACGCCAATGAACAACAACTTTCCGTTTTCCCTTGTACTAATAAAGTATTGTCGAGGAATTTAAAACTTAGAAAGGTGATAAATTCATTGAATAGCAGGAGGAAGTTTCCTAGAGATGTATAAGTTCTAATTAAAAGAGTAGTAGATCATAAACTTAGGATTTTATAGTCTACGAATTCCGTTTTTTGTTGTGTAAAATTCCGAATTTTCTGTCAGAGTAAAACTGTTGCTCGTCTTGTGGTCAGTTTTTTGCTAATTGTTAATAAGATAATAATGAATCTATGAAACAGCAATATTTTCACATAATACAGAATTACTACCTAATGCTTAAAACATTCGATTATAATATGGATGACTATGTTACGGTCAACGTTTCTCAAGGAACTCCGTGCATGCATATCTCCATTCAATTATCTTTTCTAAGATTAATTTATATTGCTTCAACTGACAAATTTCATTATTAAGTTTCTATACTGTTTGTTTTTCCCTTTGCTATTTGAGAGAGATATCATACCCACGGAAAAAAATTCATTTTTTACGAAAGTAAATTAGTATGCTCTGCGAAAACACTACAATATTCTTGACATGATTTAAACTTTTAGCAACAAAGCTTTGAAACAATAATACACGTAAATTATTCCTCTTTTGACGTAATTTGGGACTCCTCACTCTTCCAGCACATTAAACTCTCAAAGGGTTGACAGTGTATGTTCGAAGTTCGTGTGGTTTTCATCAATTACTCAGAATCATAATATTCAATTGCTTGAATAATGTGATTGCTTATAGCATTAAGAGTTTTAATTTACAACTTTTATAATAAATTCTTCAAATACTGAAAAAGAAAATGAGAATATTAAAAAATTCTTTCATTGCTGGAATATAGGATCAGATAGATTCAGTTTTTTGATAGAATTTTCGACGATATATGGTTACAATGTGCTGCAAATGAAGACCAAATGCCAGCTAACCTTACGATTGTCGCAAATTAAAATATATATAATGGATAGTTTTTGGATGTGTGCTGGTTTTATGCAAATGAAAAGCGAGCAAAAACCAATTCGTCTACGCCCAGCGAAATTCATAGATTAACAGCATTATTTGTGGAATAGGACAAAATATTAGATATATCATGCGCATCAATTGTTCAGAGCATTGAGATTATCCCGTCGACCAATACCATTTCCATTGCTACTGAGAGAATACGGAGACCATGTTCCGGGCTGCCATTAATGTTTAACGAAAATATTCGTTACTTCCCGGAATCCTAAAACTACTAGTAATCATCCGAAGTGGTCATTTCTTCGGAACAGCAGATATAACTTTAATTCTGGAAACGTTGAACAATCCCAGAGATAATTAATGAGCGTAGGTTGTAAAGGTATAGAAAAATTCAGATACAGAGTTTCAAGATGCAGCCCTAAATGCGTTGTGATTACTACTAGTGCTACCTTATACGTTTCGTTCCATCACATAGGCGACAGCTTTATGCATATGTATTGCAATATTGAAACACCATGTGATAAAAAAATATATTTTTTAACTGAAATGCGAAGTTTTACTGTTCGAGCTAATACAAATCAGCATGGGTACACGCCAAAAACATGTGCCCCAAATTAGGAAAATATTTCCCTGAAAAATTGCTTTAAATGGCAATGAACGAAAACGAATGAAATTAAAGTTTATCTATAACTTGATTTTAAAACATGATAATGTCATTTCAAAAATAAGAAAACAGAAATGGGAATAAGGGATTACAAAATATTAGGACACTGAAAATTAGCGTAGACAAAAACATCTTGGTACTTCATATTACGTCATTGCGAGTAAATATGTTTCGACCTTTTAAAACATTCGGGATGCTTTTGAGCATACAATGATTTTTTAAATGCTATTAGAAAACATCATGCCATGCTTGTGCAAGGAGAGATGGAAGATAGTGGGGTTCATTGGAGTGATAGTTATAGAGTAGGTAATATTCAGCAGAGGGGAGGAGATTCAGCGTGGAGTACATCTAGCGTGGAGTAGCGGTGGTATTAAACAAAAAGGTTGGAAGAAGAGTATTAATTATAAATCAGGTGAATTATTGAAAATTATTAGTAGAGATTAAAGCAGAGCCAACGAATGTGGTTGTAATTCTGGTTTACATGCCGACAAGTTATCATAGGAAGGAAGAGATAGAAAGTGTATAAGACCAGCTAGAGAAAATAATTAAGAGTATTCTTGTAGGAAAACACTTAATAGTGATGAGGGACTGGAAGGCAGTGGTTAGCAAAGGAGGAGATGGGAATGGGGTAGGGGAACACAGCTGAGGAATAAGGAATGATCGCAGGGAGATACCAATAGAATTTTGCAGGAGAAATGGCTTAGTTATAACTAGTACCTGGCTTAAACACCACAGCAGGCGTAGGTACACATGGGAAATGCCGGGAGATTCTAGGAGTTATCAAATAGACAACATAATGGTTAGAAAAAGATTTAGGAACAGCGTCATCAGTTCACAAAGTTTTTCTAAAGCGGATGCAGATTCAGATCATAATTTAGTACTTATGACATGTAATTTAACAATAAAAAAGATAGAAAGGGAACGATGATGAGAAAATGGAATGTAGAAGCATTTGCAATGGTGAGAAGAAAGAAGTACCAGAAAACAGTTGAGAGAATACTGACCGAGAGCATAAGGACAGGTACAGTAGAGAAAATGTGGGGACAATTCAAAGAAGGGATAAGGGAGGCTCAGGACACAATAGGAATGGTAGAGAGAAAAAGGACAAGAAAACCATGCATTACAATAGCGATGATTAGGATGATGGATGAGAGAAGGAAATAGAGGAACGCAAACAAAATTATAAAGAAGGACGCACAAAAAAATGAATAAAAGCGGTGGAAGGAACAGCGATAGGTCATAGAAAGTTTACAGAGACATAGTAAAATGGGTGCGCTTAACAGGAAGATGAAAGCATTGTCAGGAAGTCAGAAAGGAAAAGCAGTGTACACTATTAGAGATACATCAGTAAAAGTACTAATAGGAGCAGAAGAGATTCAAGGCAGATGGAAAAAATACATTGAAGAACTATACAGTAGAGAAATTAGGCCAGTGAGCTGGGATATAGAAAATAAAAATGATACCGAAGAGTATAGCTTAGGTCCAGGCATAATAGATTGTGAAATCGAGAAGGCATTGAAATAAAAAAAAACAAACAAGGGTGTAGGAGTCGATAATATCCCTGCATTTTTAAAGAGTTTAGGAAGACATGGAAGAAAGAGTTTTTACGAGGTTGTTCGCGGTGTTTTTGAAAGTGGAGTGTGGGCAGAAGACTTTGTTAGATCAGTATTAATTCCCATATCAAAGAAAGGAAAAGCAGCAGTATGTGAATACTATAGGACAATTACCTTGATTTCGCACGCAGAAATGGTAGTACTTAGAATCATTAATAAGAGGACGGAGAAGAAGGAGGACGATTACTTAAGAAAAGATCAGCCTGGGTCTAAGAAAAGTAGAGGTGCACGTGACGCCATAGCAGTAATGAGGTCATTGATAGAAAGAAATATAGAG
>LYUA01000415.1:127980-139646 GCA_002093875.1 Calopteryx splendens
GGGGAGCTCTACCCTCACCTACCAAACCGACCTTCAGGTTGATTACTGTGGTTGGTTGGTTCATTCAAGTATGGGCGCGCCAAAAAAATGCAACATATTCTTTGGTGGGTAGATACTTTTTAACGGACGATGAGTGGTTTTGTTTCAATAACTATTTAAGAGTATACTTCTTCTATTTTCTTATCGTTTACCTTCATACTCGCTTTCACCCCTTACCGTTATTTTCATTCATTGTGCCAAAAAAATCATCCGATAAGTATGTCGTGATATCATGAGGAGTTATTAAACTGACTACTGCTTTAAAGCCACTCTTCAAGACGTATTATTACCTGCTAACCATCAGAGCCCCTCAAGAGCACCCTCAGGCGCCAAGCACTGACATATTCCATCACCTTCTTCTTATAAAACATACTTAGTTTTCCTCTGTAATTATTCACCTATATTTTTCTTCAATAAGAATTTTCAGTTAGCAATCTTGCACCAGGAAGTTCCCTATTGTTTACTTTTCTTCTTGTCATGTGCTATCCAAAGGCGCTTTTCTCCACCTACTGTTAGAAGTACTTTCATTCTTACTGTGTGTTCATTTCTTACTGTATCTTTGTATTCTATTTTTACTGATTCTTCTTTAGCACCACATTTCTACTAACTCCAATCTTCTTTTCTCTGCTTCTATTTTTTTATGTCAATTATTTTATCTCAATTAATATATTTTATGATTCGCCTCCTCAAGTTTACGAGTATGTTAGTATTATTTGCCGAGATTTTTTGTTTCTTCTCTATCCCGCTTACTTCTTCCATGAAAAGGGATTCTACCAATTAAATAGAAAAATTCTTCCAATTGTTCCAATGTTTCTTTCCCTTGGTTTGTTTGGAGAGTATTTCCTTACTTCAACTGCAAACTATTACCTTAGTTTAATCCTTTTTACCTCTAAACAGCATATTTCTTTCACTTATCAATACAGGCTGGTATCCTTGCCAAATCTTTTTGCTTCTCTGTAAGTATCACAACGTCTGTGTATCACAGTACACTTATCCTTTTCTCATGAATTCATAGGTCATCTCTACTTCATGTAAGTGGAGATAGAGATCAAAGTAGTCGATACAGCAAAAATAATTACTCTACTACAGTGACACAAATTAATGACTGCAGTGTATACTACGATGTGGATGGAAAGAGGAAATCACATATTGAGGGTTTACACTTCATTGGCTGCTTAAAACTATTAATTTTTATTAATAAACGGAGAGAGTAAAATATCATGCCCTCTTGAGTAAAATATTCACTTGGCAAACTAGTCTTTCATTCAGATCTCCGGAAGGGGACCACTCGAGGGAATAAATCAGTCAAGTGTGATTAAAAATTTAGGATTGGAGCCTGGAACGTTAGATCACTTCGTACCTGGAGAAGACTGGAGGGCCTAAAAAGCAGGGCCAAAACCCGCCCGGAAATCTAGCTCCACTATAGCCCTGGATCGCTCGTACACCAGGTATTACAATCCCTGCAAAGCCCTGGATCGATTTATCAAGTATCGAGATCCTATAGAAAAATATCGGGAATCCCTCGGCATTCAAGATTATTTTTCTCAGCAGTTAAATAAATAATTCATGAGTTGCATGAAATATTAGAATAAAAAACGCCCGGCTTCACTTGGGGAAAATGTTCTCTTTCATGTTTTGAAGATGGAAGTGCTTAGGCTAGCCATTTTACGTTTTAACACTAAAATTTCTATATGTATGAGCAAACATTTACGCAAATTAAGTTTGTTAACGTTTGCTCTATCCTAAAATTTTATATCCTCATAAATGTTTCCACAAAATTCAAAGAGTGTATAAAATAGTTTTTTTAGAAGGCAAAGGACCTTATAACTCATAAAGTTAGAAAGAAGTGTATAATAGTTTGAGTAACCTTGATTATTCATGAATGTAAACGTACAAGAAAGGAAAGAATAAAGTCACACCTTCACTTAAGTAGTTTAAGCAAATGTGAATTTAAAGTTCTTCAATGGCTATTTTGTTTTTTACCTCGATTTTCGATTTTCTTTTAACTTTGGTGATGTCGTCCCTGTCTTGACCTTCATCATAACCAGACTATCTTTAAATTTCAGTTAAGATAAACGTTTTTAACGTATGTGAGCATCTCTGCAGCAGTAAAATTCAAGCAATAGGTATTAGCTAAGGTTTCAGGGACGACATATTTCATATTTGGATTTTTGAATATGAAAATCGCGTGAAACCGCGGAATAGCGGTTTCTGGACTACTTAAAAGAGAAAATGCGGGGACAGAGGCTTGAAAATTTCGAAAAATGGGGATATAAAATGTCACTGAGCGAAAGGATTTTAAAGAAGTAACTTCGTACTGAATCGTTTACACAGGATATTCAAACATATACTGAGTAGTGGGCATAACATCCCTTGAGAGAGCCAAAAAGCGTTTAAAGATCGAATTCCCGCACGACAAACATCGTTTCCGCTGAAGATGGCAAAAAAAGCCCACGTATACTAGTGTGATACAGTTAACCATGCCCGCGAAAGGGCTCCTTAGTGACATTAGCATCAATTTTGGAGAAGGTCAGAAAAAAAATAATATTATAAAACACTTTTTGGGAGGACAAAACAAAAGAAAATAAAGGATAGGAATATTTTTAATAGATTATAATTCATTCGTGGAATATTAAAACTGCCAAAAAAAATTATGGACGTTTAAAATTCCAGGAGGTAAAAGATGATTGCAACTCGAATAAATTCAACTGAAGTTCAGATGCTGAAGTATAAAAGATACGGTCAATAGGTAAGCACCGTTTCGTGATAGTTCCACCGTAGCGCTGCGATCGCTGTTCTTCGCACGCGCACAAGATTTTCTGGGATCTTGGCTTTCCACTGAGTCAACTTGTGTCGAAAATAAGTGATATGATATTTTATTTAATTTTTATGCCAATAGAAGAACCCACCGATTGTGACAATCTATCATCCGACTTGTGAAAACAAGAAAAATCAATCTCGCTGAAATTCACTGGCAGATCGTTTAGATTATGGTAACAGCACATTGAGTGATGAAATGTTAAGAAATGGGTAAGGCAGTTCACCGAAGGCCGAGTAAATGTGCATGATAAACCAAGGAGCAGGCCGCATTCCATTTTTAATAAATATTTGACCCGGAAAATTGATGAAAATGTTCTTGAGAAACGGCGTTTCACGATTTTCTCACTATGCGATGAATATCCCGAAATTTCAAGAGGGCTCATCATCATTTATGAGGGAGTGTTTGTAATTATTGGTGGCACCGTTGATTGGAGAGAGAGAGTAAACAAACAGATTCGAAAAGTGGCCCAATAACGGCGGATATTATGCCCAAAAATAGTTAAAGGTATGGTACATAAATTCAAACAAAATTACCATACGTGAAGTTTTTTGTACAAAAACAGTACTCAAGTTTTGACCGCACACCACATGAAAAGCTATTAGGGAACTGATTTCGAAAATGCCCATGATAAAACACTCCTAAATGCCTATATACATGCTTAAACAGCATGCCTATATACCTAAATCCCAGAAGTTAAATTTAGCAATGCCGAAAAAATGGTGGGTAGAAAATTTTAAAGATATAAATTGAGTTTCGCATGCTAGCGGTACTGAAAAATAATTTGAAAAAATGCTGTACAACCAAAGTAATAGAAATCAGTGATTATGAAAAGCGGACAATTAGAAATCGTAAATCAAGCTGTAGGTAGAAGGAAAGTTGTCACGAAAAAGCGCTCACGGAGAATATTTTCCAATGAGTAGAGTAAATGTTCATTGGCTATAGGATTCATCTCCACATTATCACTCACATTCAATATCTCACGACTCTTTTTTCCCTCACATTTTGAGCAAAGCATAATTTTTACTATGTAGGTATGTCTGGAGTGGAAACATTCACTGCCACACACCCTGTTGGTTGGTGGCTTTAAGGGTATCATGTAAGTTTAGATAAATATAAAGGAATGAATTCTTAAAATTTAGGAAAAACTGAGAGGAGACGTTACGGGAATGCAGTACAAAAACCACCAGGTGGTATATAAAACCGAGTTTTTGGCAATCCTTGCGTAAGTATCACTTCCTTTGGACTTACTCCAGTCGTCCCTGTTGTTTTTACTCCGACCAATCTTCTTATTTATAATTTTATCACCAACACATCACCTTTAAAAGCGATTTCCTACACCCCTGATTCTTCAATATGGCATCTCTTGATGAAGTATCAGATAATAATGCCATGCCAAAGAAACTACGTTACACGATTCTCATATACCCGGAAATTACCACAAAACTGGCTACCACAAAACTACCCTCAATCTGGCTCATCCAAACAATACTTCAGCAACATCCAATCGACAATTACCACAATAATTAACACTTGGTATTACATCCTGACGTTTTAGATTATGCTTCTTTCTTTATAGAGAGAATTGAAACAAAATTCTGTTTCCAACCACGGACCCTCTAAATTCCGTGTACTCTAAGGTCTCTCATTTCAGGTTCATTTTAATGAAAGGCATTATAGTGAATAAGGGTTAGATTAAAAAAAGCTAATAATTTTATATTTTTCCAATCAGATTATTCTAAAAACTTTAGTTTATTTTAAAAATAAAAAGAAGAGAAAGCTTATTTTGCATTATTTACTTTTGTTTTGTTTATTTGACAATATTTATTTTGGCGCATTGTACCAATTAGGTAAACGATGGCTTCTTTTTGTGCCCTTAGTTTGAGAGCATAAGTGTTTAAACAGCAACGAGATTTTTTCTTCCAAGTCCTGATTTCCCTTCGTCAATTTCGTACGTGTCACTGTCAAATTAAACCATGTGTCATCAGCTAAGCAACAAAGGCCATTCCTGCTTTAAGCAGTTTCTTCTTATTCACGAAAGGAATTTGCATTGAGCAACGTTAGTCTGCTAACGTGATTAGTTCCACCTATTCCAGAGTCCTTGTTTAAGATTAAACGACGATGGTAATCCCGCTTTTTCTCGCAAACTCAGCCGAGCGGTAGAATCCCCGACGGGTAAGCTACATTTGGGGGCCGAAAGTGGGGTGGAAAATGGTTTTTAAGTGATAATAAGATCATACTCGTAATATATTTAAATCCACTTCATGCACATTATATGATCCTTCGTTCTCCAACTCAGGTAAAAAGTGACCAACTAGTCCCAATATCAACCCAGTATGTTAATCCTGCGCTAGACGACGAGTCTCCTGAAGCCCGAGAATCCCATGACGTAGCAGGAACCCCAGCTTGTGAAATTACTCATCAAAGGGAGGGCCTATCCCTCACGAAGGATGAAACTCCCCACGCACCACCAAAAGAGGTATCCACGCAACCTCGTGTTCCAAAACCCGAAATCCCAGGTGGCAGCAGATTATCCCCCTCCTGGCTTCACATCCCGCCCCACCCAGGAAATTAATCTTTAAACTTTCCACAAATTATTTGGCCCACTATTCTCGGTTTTCCACATATTCGGAAAACCGATAAGATAAATTATTCTCACGTGATGAAACTGCAAATATTTGCCATTGAAACTCGATCCACTATTAATCATAAAAGCACGACATCGAGGGCTCTTAACTAATAAATGCTGACGGAAATCAGCTGATATTTGATCCGTAATGGTATATTAATCCATATTCCGCAGAAGTCATGGAATTGTTTCACACATTCAACGTAGGAAAACCGGTTGATTTCATTGTGGCCCACCCTTCTTAGATGTACCTATCTGGTACCCACATTACAAATATCAGATAATCACGAGTAGAGAGAATAGTTGGGATTCTTCGAAGGCACCACCAGTCGACCATGGAGGAAACAATGATATGATAAATTACTAGAGCCTTCTTAAAGCCTTTTATTCCTTAAATTTTTGTCGCTATGATAATTCTTATCTTATGGATGGCTTTTAACCCCTTGATATTATCATTAAAATTTCAAAACGGGTCATTTATTCCAATAATTTTGTTTTCCGTAAATAGAATTTAATTTGAGGTTTACTGAGCAAAATTAAGCTTAACAAGGTTTACAAATCGAAGCTAAGAAGAAATATTTAGTCACACAACCCAAGACACTCGACAACCATCGTTTAGACAGTGGTATACAATTTGTAAACCATCCAGTTACATAAAACAGAATTATTTTTTTTCTCGCGTTTTAAATGCATGACGCATTTATAAGCATAGTATACAATTTTATTAATCTATATCTAGTTCCTTCCACGACCCCTAAAAGGCGTGTGGCAGGGGGTTTTTAGGACACCAACATATCCCAAAAGCCTATCATTATGGAATAATATACGATCAAATAACATTTGTTTATTGCGCCAGCAGTTTTCCTACCATTGGTGAAATTGTGGTCACCAATGGTTCGAGGAAAGAATGAATTCTTAAGCCTATCAGTGACGACGTCTATTTCTCTTATTTTTTTCGGGTGGTCCGACATTCTAATAGGTATATTTCGGCGTTATAGTTTTCTATGTGTCTGAAGCAAATTCACACGACCTGTATCTATCCAAAATCGGGAGCATCTCTTGTGCCCTTCGCGCCTCTAGAGTTTCTCAGACTAAGCATAACAATAACCCTGCTACACACGCCTTCTTTTTGTAGCACTTTTTCACTAATTTTTTTAGAATATCAAAGAGGACTAAAAGCCATAATTGGAGAGAAATCTTCTTCAGAAAGCTCTGCTAATTTGAATATTCCTGACAACTTAATCTTTTTAGTATACTTTAAAAAGTATTAGTAAGACTTTTATGTTATTCGGTGAGGTGTCGGTATATATTGAGGATAGCTCAAAAATATCCATTGTTGAGAATTATACACATAAAATGAAACCTAGCCTGTAAAACTCGTTTATTATCACAAAACGTAATGGGATATTGCTGAAAATAATCAATAAGTCAACAAATAACTGAAAAGCTTTGGCTTAAATGATACAGTTTAAATCAAAGCAGTAGTGATTATCAAAGCAATCTCGGATTTGGTGCAAATAATTCTCAGTGATACAGTGATTTACTATTTCCCATAACTACACGTTTACCAAAATTAATCGCGAAGGACAAATATTAACACTTAACGTAAGTGCACCAAGCTCGAATATATTTATTTCTTCTATTCTTCAATGTTGGAGTCAAATAATTTCAGATACTGGAATTTATAATTTAACTATGACAAAAATAACCCGTTACATAAGTAATATTCCTTGATAGCTACTTCTAAAAATAATAATAGGTATTCATGAATGCGGAAATTATTTGATAAAGCTTCTACACACATAAATTTAAATTAATATCGGTTGCAATAAAACTTCAGTTTTTATTTTAGACACTGTAGAAAACTCTTCTATGTCGACAAGCACGAAGGTGGTAGTTAGTGAGTCATTGAATTGTTTGGCTACAAATAATACTACCCGTCTGAAAAACAGATGCCTTGTAATAGCCTAATTAGAAAGTACTAATTCATTGGTTGATTGAAAGGATTGTTAGTTTTATTTTTGCACAAGATAAAAAAAGGTTTAGCACTGTAAATACAAGTCATAAATTCATCAGATAATTCTAACCCTCGCATTTAAGATATTACATGATGAACATCGTAATTTCCTGCCATAAACGTTTTTGACTGACATTTTTATGTGAAATGCTCAGGCCATCACCGTAAAATAACTATTATTCTTTTCCACAATTGATTATTTCATTTTTAATTCATACTGATACTGATTTTTAAAAAAATCTCTGAACCTTCAATGAACAAGGAATAATTTGACAGACCTGGATATTCCACAGCATACATTCACCCAGTTGCTTCTCATCTGTGCCTTGCGTTTGCGAATAATACTCTAGCCTGAGCCTTTGTGAAAAAACTAGTTAGTTTAAACCAAAATGGCTAGCTTTCCGATATGGACGAATACAGAGAGATAGGCGGTTAGTGGAAGCGGAAATAATAATCGATTTTTGCCCTTGGTTTACGATCAATCAACGAAGGAGATCGTGGCACGAGGGAGGAAATCATGTGTAACACCTAAGTAGTGTAAGGTAAGGGTAACTAATATTGGCAGTACCTGAATCACTACAGCCTGAAATACGTGTAATGAATGCCCTTCTACAACCATTGAATTCGAGCATGCTATCCTCATTTACGGAAGGATGAATGATATAATGATATATAATTATATCTATATCTGATATTATGGGTAAGCCAAATATTTTTGCAGAACTCCTACGCCAGATGGGAATGTGCATGTTCGAGGAAATTGGCGAAAAATGGCAGAGAATGGGAGAATTTCGGTAAAAACATTCTAAGAGGACAGAAAAAAGTTAGAGGAAATAATGTCCTTTTCATGTTAACTGTACTGCATCATTCGCAAAGACTTCTCAATATTCCCAGTGTCACTGAAAAATACACCAAAGTCATCATCCTTGGTATTCACTCAAAATCGCTGCTATTATCTGTATCACGTGCCTATTGCAGGGAGTTGATGAAATTACTTTATTTTAAGGTGCTAAGAAAAAACTTAGTGAATATTTTTGCATGGCTCCGAAACTTGGTAGTTAGGGCAAGAGGATAGGTGCAGCATGGCAGAGAATTGGAGAATCTTGATGAAAAAAGGTAAGACAGGAAAAAAATGCGAGGAATTAGTACCCATTTCTTGTTGATAGTACTGCATCAATCACAAAGCGTCTCCATATTCCCAGTGTCACTTAAAAATATACCAAAGCCATCCTTGGTATTCACACTTGTAAAAAATTGGATTTGGTGCTTTCCAGACTATGCTACACATAGTTACGGGAGCACGTACGAGGAAGCTAGCGAAAAACATGGTGAAAAGCTATATCATGATATTGTTTTTAATTTTTCTTCGGAGAAAAAATATTATGGAAACTGACTCATGGAAAAATACTTAAGACGACTAAATACATCTACAAGGTACGGTTCAAGCCACCGCGAGGGCGAGTGGCAGGGGGTGTAGGATCACCAGTCATTAATTTACTTATTTAGGAAGTGTTTTAGATAAAAATGGACAGATTAGTGAAGAATCACTTTAGTAAAAACTTTGGTATGGAGCGTAGTTTGTTATGGTTCGGAAACTTGAACGCTGGGGCCAAGCGTAGATTGAAGACTTTTGAGATGTGAGCTCGGAAGGGAAGAGAGAACGTTGTTAATCGAAATTTGAAGAATAAAAAAAAGCAGATGCAGGAGATATTAAGTGTCAGTGCAATGCTGAAGACTGATGGAGAGGAAAATGTTTTGTAAGCAAAGTAGAATGAGTAAAAGATTAGACACTTCAGATGGAAAAAAGCGAGGCAGGAAATATGTGCGTATGAAAAATGATTTATTTTAATGTGGGGTGCTTAGTGTCCTGTTCGGTCAAGGTAAGAAGTTTAGTGGTGCTTAGTCCATGAAGGACCTGCCTTGCAAGGTAAAAAACTTCCATTTATAATAATAATAATCATAAGGAGTAATGCAGTTAAGAGTCCACGATGAAACCGTTACCATACGTTGAGTTAACGGCTATACGAAATGGCAGCCAAATTCATCTCAAGTTAGACAAGATATTTAATCTTCTGGATTACGGGAACATTTGGTGACCCGTTGGGGGTATTGGAGTATTTCTATTAATTTAGATTGCGCCCCATCTTCCGCTTCATTGTTATGCCCGGAGTCCTTCCCTGATACGCATAAGAAATCGCTGTCAATGCCTTGTAAAATTTGTAAGACCGAAGTTTATTTTAATGTCATCACTTGTTATATGGCTAATGAAAAGCATTATCACCTTCTTACGGCAATAATGAGTACGAAAAATGATGGCATTGGACTTAGGCCTTCTACCGGCTGGAAATTCCAATGCAAAAGTTCTGCAAAAATCCGATATTTTCACCCAAAGAGAGATTTTTTTTTATTTTGTGTATTTTTAAACATAAAAAATGCGTTCACTTCTGCTTGGAAATGTATGTAGTTCTGAAAGGCGGGAAGAATCGAAATAAATTTCATTAAGTCACTTTATGCAACTTTTCAATTATATGTAAGGATGTATGCATAAAAATGGTATGTATAGGTATATATTTATATCTGGTACGGCAAAAGTGAGGCTGCTTGTGAGCTTGTGACCTATTGGCCGACAGTATGTATTCTCTTGTTTCTTGTTTTTTTCTTCCTTTAATTAAGCATGTTTTCAATTGCACATCACTTTCATTCATCTCTGCTCTAAGGTGTAATTGTACCCTGAGAATTTCAATAAATTACTATCATTATCACATTGATATTTTATGTACTTTCGGTAGCTATGGAACAGGTCTTATTCTAAATATGCTTGAATTAATTCGGAAACAGTACAATTATTTTCATAACAATGATAAAATTAAAGTATGAAGGTAATGAGACCGCAGTTTGAATACTGTTATTTGATTGCAATTTGCAGTTCATTGTGTTATAATACCTACTTGTATTTATTTCACTCGCAAGATAACTTGTTATTAAAGTAGCACATAAGAAAATTTAGTTTATAAAATGGATGCTGTACTTTTTTGTACCCCTGTGAAGAATATTATTGGGGAATTTATAGAATATAATTGCTTGATTTAATTACCGTGATACTAAGTGTATGCCTTTCATCCGATACTCAATCCATGTCATACCCAGAATTAAAGCTAAGTATCACTTTCGCGGAACCAGTAAATATTAAAATACAGATCTCATGTTATGCATCAGGAAAATTATTAACCATGCCATTATGTAGATACTGTAACATCAGCCTTAGTTGGAAACCTAAAAGTTCAAAATAAAAGAAGTAAAACACATTTTTTCTTCCTTACTCGACGAGTCAAAATAAAGCACACACTCGTAAAAGGAGAGTGTTTTCCCTAGGAACTAGTCCAAGTTGTAAATCCTGGACTTTATTCGCACTATCCATCACTAAAGAGACAATCACTGATAACCCATGATTTTTTATTATAAATTTTATTTTTTAAATTGAAAGCGACAAAAACAACCTTCTGTGATCAATTCTGCTGATTTCCACGACGATAATTCAGTGAAACTGCGGCTACTGGTTGGAATTAAAGAAACTCCCATCTTCCAACAATTTTCACATTAAAGACCTCTATCGTTTCACCCCACTCTTATCGACGCTCGAACTCAACTCTAGTAAAGCGAACGAAAGGTAATCTCCGCTGTTAAAAATTAAAAAAATATTCCCTCCTGAACTTATTGGTCCTTCCTTCGGTCCGATTGCCCATTATCTAATGCAGCCCGCAGATGATCTTCTTAGCCAGGAGGGAAAAAGTAAACACAAAAGTTGCAGCGGGAAGAGAGAGAGCCAGCCGCACGACGTGCCACAAGTGGCTCCCAAGCCTTTACCCAAGGTTTCCCCAAAGCTGCGTTTCGCCGGGACAGACAATGGCGGAGCCATGCAAAGACTCCGGGATTACCCATCGTGGGCGGACTGGAGGGACGCAAGGGGTCGAACAACCATCATGGGAATACGAAAGGGGTTAGCAAATGGGGAGGGGCGGGAGCGGGCGACGAGGTGGTGGGACAAAGAGGATGGAAGGGATGGAGGATGGGGGAGGATGGAAGCTTGGCCGGGATAGAAAAAGGTCGGGGGGTGAGATGGGAGGGAGAGAGAGAGAGAGAGAGAGAGAGAGAGAGAGAGGATG
>LYUA01000415.1:146582-175819 GCA_002093875.1 Calopteryx splendens
TCCTACGCTCACTCCTCCCTCCCACCCCACCCACGCCTTCCCCTGCTATGCCCTCGTTCCCTTCATCCCGTCCTCCTCTTTTCTTCCAACCCCCTTGTCCCTCTTCCGTCCCTCCTTCCCTTTCACGAGGGAGCAGCGCACACTACGCTCGAAAAATCATTAGCACTAATAACTTTCCTTTGTTTCTTCCTATTAAAAAAATGTGAATATGTATTTTTTTAAATTGCCAAAATGAAAATTTCTGTGCACCTCTGTGTGGTCTTTCATCCCGGTAATTCCGTTTCCCTCCTATTTTCCAATCCCCATGCCGAGACTGCGATTGAAGCCCGATTCAGGTCGGCTCGTTCGGCTGCATGTGCCGAAGTGAATCGTGAGGGGGTCACACACGTGAGTGGTGCTCTTTTTTCCAATATCTGTCCCGACTATTTTCTCCGCGTTCATATTTTTTTATGACGTTTGAGCGAGTTTCAGACGACATAAAAGAGGAGCAATGTTTACAGTGAGCAGGAAAAGAAGCGTGACTCATCCGATTTTTTTTAGCGGCAAGTTGGATAAGTGAGTTGAGATATTTGGTTTGTGGATAACGAGGAAGAGGGTAGCTTATAACTATTTCATGGCTTCCATTATGAAACAACCTATATGCTTGAAGCTATCAGGTGTCACTTTGCGAAACTTCGTCAGTATTCGGACTGAAAATTTCTTTTTTTATAGTCCACTGAAATATTAAGAACGAACACAGATTTCGACACTTGTATCGTCACTTTGAAAATGATGATGCACACTTGGATTATAAGAACATTAGTTAGAATTAGAAGCATTAAAAACCTGTTAAATATAATTTCTGCGGACTATATAAAAATATTTTCATTTGGAATGAAACCACTTGATTAACTACAACCACCGAAGAGCTCAAAAGTTTAAAATTTAGCCAGCGGTATAAACACTACATTCACGTTATAAGGCAAAAGTATTATTTTGTACGAGGATGACTGCAATCGGTAAAAGTTGAATTTCCCTGAGTATTCGCTCCTGAAATCGTAAACACACGATAATATTCTTTTCCTAATACGATCCTCGAACGTACGATTATGAGATCTAAGTAACCTATGCCTGAGTTCCTGACACCTGAGTTCCCTAGATACAATAATCAAGAGAAATGTAGACCCCCCCTTACATTTCGTAAAACAGAAGAATAAATATTTGACATCCACAATTAACTTTATCTGGTACCTACTCACAGAAGAAGCATCCCATGAAAAAAAATTTATTGATTCAAAAACCGTTTTCCCGAAAAGTCACGTTTTTACTAACGACCTTAGAAAATTATTTTGAGCCACTAATATCTGTAAATCATGTCTCTATTCAACGGTAATTTACATTTTAATTAATATATTCAAAACGCTTATATATTATATAATGTTTTCTACTATAATCTAAATAAGGAAAAAGTTATTTATATCTATTAAAAAAACTCATTTTTGTATACTTATTTATAACTACGTATTGACCTACTTATCTGGTAACTCATATAGGATTACTAACTAATAGTCAAAGGTAATAAATAATCTCGTTGATCAGGTAAATTCGCACAAATATTCCTAGCAGGTCTAATATATTGAAGCAAAGGGTCACTATAATGTGGCAGGATTTGAGAATAAATATTTTCACGCCCATTTTTTAAATTAACAAATAATGAAATTTCACGCGTGGTATTTACCAAATATTGCGCGAAAATCCTTTATCCCAAAGCGCAGGATTATTTCACGTAAGCATTTGGTTTTTACACAAATTTCATGGAAAGTTGCTTTATTGAGGAAAAAAAATTTCCCGATTTGTCGATCGTTGATAAAAAAATTGAATATATCGCAGACCACATTTTTCTCTCAATTCCAAATAAGAAAAAAATGTAAACCTTTCAGGAAAGTTATTAGCGGTAATTTAAAATGCTTTAAAATTAGTCAGAGCATTGAGGGGGAAGAGCTTTTATCGCAATTCGATTCTTTTTTAATGTACTCCAAGCGTGGTTTCAAATTAATGAAGTACGCTGTAAATACTTCGAGTGATACTATGTAAAGACACGCCCCTTTTAAGGGAGGGTCCATTAAGCACCGTATCTTTCCTTTTACATTTCCCATCGGTTACGTAGTGGCGTTGGGGAGCTAGGGTGGATGCCGTGGGATATCTTTGAGAGAATGGCGTTACAGAGCCGAGAAACAGCTTTTATGAGGAGGAAATGGAGCCGTCTTGCTTTTTGGCCAAGAGAGGCGGGAGCAGTTACGCGAAATGAGTGCGGTAAAGAGGGTTCGAAACGAAGCAGAAGGGGTAAAGGTTACAAGCGAGGGAAACGAATCAGTACACAGAATATTGCAATCCCTTTAAACTGTGGAACTAGAGGGGTAGAGACAAATTATATTGTACAGTTTATAGAAGGTTGCACACCCTTTCAAACTATGTAGGAGGAAGGTCGAGGAGTAGGTTCCATTTATGCCAAGGGACATGCATTTAAGGCTCGTAATGGCAAAACTTTACTACAATCTCAGCAAAAGGCGTGTTGTGCTATAGATTGTTTGATGAGAAGTTTAACGCTCGAAGGTTATGCATGATGCCCAACTCCATTTATATAGAGTTGTCTCAAAGTGGAACTACAGGCGACAAAATAGTGAGTTTATCTCCTTCGCGACTGCCTAACACAATCACTGTCGCATTCCTAGTTAGACTGGAAACATGAAATAAAGTCCGCAGAAACTCTGGAAAATTCACTCTGAATTAATATGACTTGGTGCATATAGCTGACACGCCACCTGGCAATTGGGAAATTCCGTGTTTAAAAATGTTTCAAATCAAAGTTATTTAATGGAAAATCTCATAAAATTATCTAACGCTATAGCAGACTCAAAGAAAAATCTCAAACCTTCTAACGAACACCACCACTGTTTCTCTTCGAGGGTCCCCGCCTGCTATTATGTAGCTACAAACTGTGTTCTTATATTAAAATTTCTTCTTTTCACTCGTTTTCTTGATTTAATAACCTTTAATCCTCTCACCACGACCTACTATGCTCAATACTTTCAAGTAACTTCCCTAATTACTTATCCTAAAGACTCCACCAATTTGCCATTTTCCCGCTTCTCCAAATGAAATAATTCGATATTCCTGTCTGCGTAATTCACTTTCTCCATTCTTATTGCGTACTGCTGACAGTACTTCCGTTCGCTAAAAATTATGAAATTTACCAAAAAAATAGCAGTTTCTTGCTGAATTTAGAGAACTTTTGATTTTTTTTCTTTTTTTTCCTATTCATTTAATCCCCAGAAAGAAGTTTAGTATTTCAAGTAGAGTATTGGGCATCGACTTTGGGTTGCTACATAATGGTTTCTTTTCTTTTTATAAAGTCACAAAAAGAAGCATCTAAACGTCCAAAAACGTCAGAAGAGCAATTATTAATTCTACTGCAGCTGTTCATAAATAACGCTCAACAAATTTGTAACATAAATACTACTTTCATTAATTCCCAGGTTTCCGATCCATTCAGGACCCATCTATTTTGAATCTAATATATCAGGTATCAAATAAGAAGAGATACACTGTTGTTTTTCTTAAAATGTTGAGAAATTCGTTACTGTTAGACACGTTTCCTTGCCGTTGAACTTAGATATTCCACAATTTCCTTTTTCCGATAAAGGGAATCAGGTGTTAACATTACAACACCATGTTTATTCCTATCTAGTGCTTTATTTTAAACTATTACCCACTAAAAATAATTTTACGATTCCATACTGAATGTATAGCATGACAAAATATTTAATAACTCAAAAACCACGAATCAGGTTAAGTAAAATTATGGAAAGTGAATACATCGTTTTCATGAAATTTAAGACGATAATTTTCCTAAAACACGTAGTTCTGGGCAGATATATGACCATTTTATGTGTTTGGCTCTAAGCTAGAAGTAATATTTTTTTTAAATTCTACGTTAGTTTCATTTGGCACGGCTGGTTTCCAGTCAAAAGCATAAAGGCATTACAGAATTTGCTCTCAAGCAATTTCAGGTCAATAGAGAGAAATAGTGCTTGGTATAAGTATACACCATTTTAACTTCCATAACACCAGTGTGGTTCTCGACAGGGCGAACAGCTGCAGAAATTTATTACTTGCAGAACATCGAAATAAGCTATCAGGAATAGCTATAGAGACCACATATATTTAAGAAGCGTTTTGCGCATTTTGATGCAAAAGCATCTGTATTTGGTCGTATCATGCTCAAACACTACGGTTAGTGTCGATTTACCTAACTTAAAGCACTCAATTAACTTTCCACCATCAGAACTATCAGGGGCTTTGAAAGTTTCTCTACAGAAGGAAAACCCCCCTATCATGTTGGGCCAATAACAATATATACACTAATAAAAACATTGTTACCTTATTGAACGACAAAATTACAGTAATCAACCCGAAAGTCGGCTTAGTAGGTGAGGGTGGAGCTCACCCAGTACTACCTGTAAGTCCAAATGCATGTCAAATTCACACATGATGGTAGGGTGGCCAGTTCCTTTCCCTATACTGCCTGTCATTTCCCAGGATGACCTGGTACCCCGAAAAATGGTATACAGCTTGGGTTATTATGATGGTGCCTAGAATCGATCGTCACTGGGAATTGAACCCGGGCCCTACGGTCAGTAGTCCAGGAATTCAGTAACCACTGAACTGCCACGCCCATATTGAAAAACAGACAACTCGAATACCGTTAGGAAAAAATTAATTTTTTTCACGTTAAAAAGAGCATTTCCTTCATCTCTTCAGCGAAGGAAAATTTTTTTAGGTAAGTATATCGAAATGGAGATGCATGTTTAAAAATTAACTGTCACACTTTAAAGGCAGAGTATTTTATTTCTATTGAATGGATTAAGGAAAATACTGAGCAAATTCATATTCAGCTTATTTCCGTAAGCATACATATATTTTACAACAAATATCATTTATCGTGATGAAAAGTATGAGAAATACCGTATTTATATTGTGATATTAAAAATTCTCTAAGTTTTTTAGAATACCTTGTTTACTAAGTTTTTGTGAATACCATGATTTTCAGAGTTTAACAAAACCTTTATAGCAAAAAACAAAAATTATAATTTTTTAATCGACACGCTTATTTTGAAGGAACATTTTGGGGAAGCGTAATCGATATTATTTTTCACTCAAAAAAATTCTAACAATATGGATACTCAATAATACGATATCTCCTAAAAATCCTTTGAAGAAAGGAGAATGCACATTTAACTAAGAGTTATCATAATGCATACTTTCAATTCGAGTTAACGACCTGAAAAAGGTTGTGCACACCCAAAATAGTTTTTATCCTTCCTCCAAAAATGGAAATTAGCTCCATAGCCATGCAAAATGTTTACAGAGAAATTATTGCCTGAAGAGGGGTTCCTCACTTCCTCGCAAAAGGGATTGATAATCTGTAGGAGGAAATTTGTCTTTAGGGCAATAAAACATGATTTTCAGTAACCTTTACCAAACGCCTTTCATAACTGGAACAATACCCAGCACATGAAAATCTGCAATGACAGAACACAATGCGCCACACATACACCACATAGTCTGGGATGGGAGCCCACGGTGAATCGAAGACTCAACAGTAAATTAAACGCGTTGCTAATCATTATCATTCATGACATTTTGCGCGGTATATCGAGGAAATAGCTAATGTCCCAGGAAAATTCTGCGTTTGCGGAAATACTGAGAAAATAAGAGGGGTGTGTCACCGAACCGATAGATCCAAAGATTTGTTTTTCTCCTACACCACAACAGAACGAGTGATACTCTTGGCAAATTAACATCCATCTCCCCTTCATAGGGCCTTAATTTTCCCTATAGAAATAAATCCTTTTTTCTTATTTCCACTGGTAATACATTCATTCCTCATGACTAAGATAAATTCCACTGAATTATGCCTACCGGGCTACGCGAAGTTAGACTACTTCTGGTTAACAACGTTGTTGTGCCAATTAACTGTCCTGTAAGAGACTAAGAAAACGATAAGGGGGAAACCATGTATGAAGACATTGCGGTTCAGTAAACAAAGAAAATGTTGATCAAAACTTCTGAGAGATTGATGTTATCATCAAAAAACAAGGAGGAAGAACAGTATGAAGAAAAAAATAACTTGGGAAAAAAGAAAAGTAAGTGGAGTCCTGTGAGCTAATGAAAAATTATTCGCGTTGGAGTCGCTCTAAAAAAAACATGAAAGAGACACATAAATGTGGCTAAGGAAATGAGTGCCTAGGTGCCAAATTTAATAAATATAATAACTAGAGATTTAGGAATCAATTAAACGAATGATAAATTATCCAAGGGTGATTGTTTTGTGATCGCAGTTAATTATTTAGTGCTTATATTTGGTAAGGTGAGGAAAACTATGAAGAACCAATGTCAAGTAGAAAGATTAGAGTAACTTTTACCGGAGAACAAGAAACTTCAAAGAAGTATTTAGCAAGATCAAGATACAATATCGATCAAGGAAATATGTCACAATGTGAATAATAGAATATTGGAAGTTGCAAAAGGGTATTGCGGTCCAAGGAACCAACCCCGTTGAAATGAGACCATGCATCACAGACGAACTGCTGGATACAATAAAGGAAAAGAAAAAATACAAAACTTCAAGATCTGAGGAAGAGAAAATTTGCTAAAAGAAAGAACTATTAGAAAAGAATAAGAAATGAAAACGTATGAAAGACAAGCGCTGCTAGAGAATTCGATTGAATGGTAACGGTCATGCGGACAAACAAACGGGCACTAAGTATAACGAATGATCATTGATGCTAACAATAAATTCGAGGAATAAGACTTTGACACAACTATATGAGCTAATCTGTGATACATAAACAACATAAGAAGTACCAATAGCTTACAGAAGAATTTAATTGTCCGAATTGAAGAAAAAAATGGCATAAAATAGTGGAAACCATCAAACAATTATCCTTCCGACAAAAAAATTGATGTTTATGACACCAAAACATAGACTAGAGAGAAGAGCTAAAGATAATCGAATTTACAATCATTTTAAATTTAAGAGAATAAGAGGAAGAAAAGACATAAATTAATTTCTTCACACACATCATAGAGAAAAACATACAGAATCTAACGCTTTACCAAAATATAGTGGAAATACCAATTCTAAAATATAGCATTACATAAAGTACGAACTCTCAATATCGCCCTTGAACATGGATACACGGAGTAAGACTGTCTGAGAAATACACTCATACAGAGAATAGGAATAATTTACAATAAGAACTAACGAGGATAATAGGATATTAGAAGGAAATGGTGAAAGAATTGAACCGTAATACATACAAATGTAAAATAAATATTTTTGTTCGCAGCCCAAGCATGAGATATTACTTTTAAAATAAAGCAAGGGAAGGCACTCAGGGAATACCAAGGATATATTACATAATGTCTCTATCAAGGCAGCAGGATCACCAGCGATAGAAGGAGCAAGAGGGAGTAATGAGCCAAATAGCCTAAGTGTAGGCGATTTTATATCATACGATATAAATACGAACGCTATTTAGCAATGGCCTTTAAAAGAGAAGTGAATTTATAAAATCCTATACGGGAAGTCTGCCTTTTAGCTGTGTCTTGGACGATAACTGCAGGATATAAAAATAAAAACATGAATGTGGTGATGATGAGAATAACGATAATATAAGTAAAATGGTGAATAAAGAAATCCTTCAAAGAGTAATTGAAAAGATAAGTTTATGGATAACTATGTCCAGAAAAAGACAAGCTAAATCAGCATATTTCGAGGTATCTTTGCTTATTGAATACCGAATAGAAAGAAAAAGTATAAGAAATTAGTTACAGAGGAATACTAATAATACAATATTAGAAAAGTATACTGGATGACATCAGCGATATTAATTAATAAATAATGAAGAGATTTACGGGGATTATCATCAATTACGAGGGTCCTTGAAACTTATCCTCGGATTAATGGTAGGTGGCGATTCTCTACGGCCTTTAACATCGTTAAACAATGAAACCCATCTGGGCGCGATAGGTTTTAACGCCAATCGCGACAATAAGATGATAAAAATGTAAAAAAATATGAAACTAATAACACTAACAAACAAAAAGGCAAACCAGTAGAGTTTTCACTCAAATCCTCCGTGGTGATCCGCGGGGAAATGAGTCCCACGCCAGGGATCAACCCACACAGGGAACGAACAAACAACCCAAGTACACAAAAAACAAAAATTTTCCTGTGGCGCTTCGCGGTAAAAAGTATATTTTATTTTAACATTTTCACTATTCGTGATAATCCATTTCTACGGCCATGGGAGTTCCGTTTTTTATCTCACCAATAAAAATCTTCTCACGATGACTTACGATGATACTTAATCAAGGATTAAAGGAGAGGAATTATAGAGGCATCCATACATATTTAAATACAAAATGGGATAACAATTATGTATTTCATACGCACTGACAAAGAAACTGTCCTGATTTCACTAAAAAAATAAATGAAATACAATTTGAAGCAATAAAAATAAATCAACAGGATATGAAATGGTTTTTGCTATGCTATGGCCATTCTAATATCGCGCCTTTGACTAATACTTACCCAATCTGGTGAAAAAAACACGCAGAAATATGTATTTGCTAATTTGTATGCCTTTGATTAAGAAAATATGGGTAAAATGGTTAAATCGAGTAAATAAAGAAGTCCTTGAAAGAGTAAGTGAAGAGAAAAGTTTACGGAAAACTGTTAATAAAAAAGATTGAAACTACGTATTTCAACACATTCCAAGGTTGATTACTTACGCTTAAAATTGACGTTAAAAGGTTTATTAGAGGTCCGAGAGTAAATTTTGAATTTCCAACAAGAAAAAATATACATAATTATTTTATTCTTACAAGATTCGACGTCCTTTTTTGTCAAACTCCAAATGACATAACATAATCTCCTCATGAGTTAGGATTTTGAACAGTGATAAATATTTTACACATTCGGAAGACCAAAGAAATTATGCAGAAAAGTAATTATCCGACAAGCAGGCTGAATTACAAAAAAATATTCCAGTAAAATTACTAACCTCCCATCGTCCACGTTCTGTGAGGACTTATAGGTACCCAGCCTTCGGATTAGTATATGGTGCAATAATGGAACTCTAATTCAGCTGATGATAAATATTTAACAAAACCAAAGCTAAAGCTAATTTAATCAATGAGGATTTTGAGATGGCGGCAGGAAACGCCTCGATTCGCCAAAAAAAGGCCTATAAAATAATTTCATGTTCTAAGTAATGTATCCCCAAATTACACGCTGGCCCGCTCTAACTCTATTTCGGACGAGGTCTCAGTTTTCATGAACTCGTCCAGTCAGAATTCGCAGCGTTGATGTTTGAGTAATTCTCGTTTACTTTGAGTCATGCTTTCTTGCTTTTCATACCCTAAATGGAAGCTAAATGGAAGTGCCAAAATATTTATGGCAATATATTCAGAAAGCGCAACTGTGAGTCACACGTTGACGTGATGATACAGTCATTGAGACTTTCACAGCAAGCTCATGTAGTACCTATAGGAATAGGTTTCTGATATTGTAAGTGAATGAGTCACCAAACACAGATCCCACTGTTTTTACTTAGATAAAGCAAACCAAATTACTGCTTGAAAATTTACCATCATATGATAAGGTATTATTTCTTTTCACCATAATCTTCAAGGGAATTGCAAATATTTATGCCACTTAAACTAAAATTTATAATAGAATGTCTTACCACATACATCGCGTGTAAAAGAGGAGAATCGAACTCGCAATCTAAGGAACACCAAGCGAAGACGTTAACCTACCGCCTCCAAGGAAAACCTCAACCGTTCAGTTTCTTTTATTTCCTGCTATTAATATTTCTTATAATTGCTATTTTTCATTAGACTTTCATTCAAATTGTGGTGAATTTATTCTGGCAAAGTAGGTAGATTAATTTTCAGTCGTTTTAATTCATTTAGAGTATTTTGAGGAATTTGAGCATCTTGTTCCACTCCACAGTAAAAAGCGTTCTCCAACTCTTACAAAGTGATTCACAGTGGATCTTTCCGTGTATCATTATTTCTACCATTATCCTTAGGCAGATAATGGCCTCCCCCTCCTAAGTTTCCCCATAATTCCTATAATCGTTACCTTCAAAAGTTCTCCGTTGTTTTTTCAGCTCAGGGCGCCTTTTTTCTTTCACCTATTCTTTGAATTCACTTTTCGGTGTATCTCGGCTCTGGATGACGCCATCCTTGCATCTTTACTTAAGCCGTCTGCAACAGAATTTAGTTCTACATAAAAATATTGGATAATGTTCCATCCAACTGTTTCCTAACGTCACATGGCAGGTATGACCGATCAAAATAAATCATTGGCACTCTCCTAATGCACTAAGTAACTCTGAATTCGAAGACGATACTTTTCGCGGAACTGCTTCAAAATATTGCCATGCTTAATTCCATAACTTGCATCGCAGACTTACTGATTGATCATAGATCTCTTTGTCAGCTTAGGCACATAACTAACTTTTCTTCCATAAGAGAAGGACACAGAAATAAAGAACAATCTGAATTCCACCAATCACGATTGAGCAAGGATTTCCCACAAAATTATTAATAGGAGATTACGGGATCAGCATCATACCATTTTAAGGGGGTTCCGCTCCATCATGACGGATGGGGGATCCAAATCGACAGAAAAAATCGTGACGCCATTTATGGATGGCTCCCCTGTGCAAATACCTGACCCTACACACACCTCTCCTCCCCCCGTCTACCCTCGGATCCCAGAATCCTCGCCAACCAACCCTAAACCCCTTACCGGCCACTTCCTCTCCGACTCCAATCCCCCGTCCCCTCCCCAATTTCCTCCTCTCCCATCTCGTCCTTCTTCCCTCCTGTGATCCACAGGTCGTCGTCTTCTGTGCGGATCTCCTCCGTTACCTCCTCTCCCTCCCTCCAGACTCCCTCGCCCTCTCTCTCTCTCTTCCCCTCCCCTCCTCTCAATCCACAGAGAGGGACTCACCCTCGGACCCGACAAAACCAGAATCTCTCGTATATCGCGCGGCCAGGGGCAGATTGGGAGGGAGGGGTTGGGGCTGGGAGGGAGGACTGTGCAGATGTCCATATTTATCGCCCGGAAACGACATCCCCAGGACCCGTGGAAGTGCGATCGAAGAGCTCGCGTCATTATAATGATTTCTCGCGTGGAATAACGTCTCTCAGGGCCAAGTAAGGCATTTGAACCCTTTCCATTTTCCCCCCTTTCTTTCCCTCTCTCGACCCTTTCGACTTCTGTTGGAAGAGGTTAAGAATGGAGAGGAAGACTTTCCGTGTGGTTGCGCTAACGACTTTGCAAGGAAATTGGGATTCATAGGGACTGCCGACGTTGTGTAAAAGCGATGGAACATGCGACGAACGTCATCCTTAGGAATAAAAACTCCACAAACCCAACAGTTGGATCAGCGCATTCAACCGAGAACGGAAGGCAAAATAGGAGAACCAATCAATCAAGTCTATCTGTACTGTTGAGAGACTAGACTCCGCTAATCTGCTCATAGGTTTTAATGCTTGATATTTTAGGTCATTATTACTAAGTGTTTATGGAGTGATACAATAAGAAATCGTTTGACAAGCATATGCAGACAGATGATGTAGTAAAAAAGAGGGATCATCGTCGTCATCATAGTCTTACTATCCTAAGATTGGTAGAGTACAGCCCTCCAGTATTCCCTATCCTATGTTAATTCCAGAGGTACAAAAAGGGAAACTAACCATAAATTTCCTCGTGCTCATTTAAAAAAATAAGTGGTATGGAAGGTGAAAATCTCTGAGAAATATAACTAATGAAAGAAGACTACAAATAATCCTAAGATTGTTCACTTTTGCCGACTATAACATACTCGCAAAAATTCAATACTACTTATGAATCTTGGAGTATGACATGTATTCATCCAGGTAAAACTCCATAGAAATTTTATAAATTAGGTTTAAATAGATAATGGAAAATTAATACTACATGCAAAAATTTTTGTTTAACGCAGGCTGAATAGAAATGAACCCGTTTTTATCCATACGCACTAACTGACAATGAAAGCTGTTGAAAATGCAGATTGCACCACCCATCACTAGTAAAGCTGTGAATATTGGAGACATTTTTTCATATTTGAAATTCACTATAATGCTCTAAACTAAAACTTGGTGGTGGCTAAAATAAAATAATATATTTTCATAGGAATAATTAAAAGTCATTTTGGCCAAATTGAGGTGAAACCCCCACCTTTGTCAAGGGTGGGCAGAGAATAGCCAGTCCACTGAAAATTTAACGAAGTAGACAGACGTAGGCGTACGTACGTAGCGCGTAAGGGAAAAAATGCCTTCCGTGCATCATTAAATAAAGAAATCGTTAAGAGTCCTCACCAATTCAATGCCATTTCTCTGACCGATGGAAACGTTGGCGCGTCCTTACCGAAGTTCGACTAGAAATTCGGAACCGCCATCATAAAATCCACGTATGGTGAAGCCTTTCCCTTGGCTGAGGGTGAGAATTTTAATGGGAGAAAGGACAGTTATTCCTAGGCGAGGGGGAAGGTAATTTCGCGTCGAAGTGGCGATCAAGCGATTCAGGGGAGAAGCGATGAAATGGCAGCGCCGCGATTGAATAGAATCGCCACGAATCCTCTGGCCAGCCCACGTAATTTTCCCACCGAGGCTGGGATCATGATGTGGGTTGCGTGATACTTAACCAACCCATGATAACGAGAATTTTCCCTTAGGAAATGCAGGTACCAAAGAGAAATTTCAATAACGGACCGACAGGGGCTCGAAGCACAAATACGAGCGGTGGGGGTTATTCTATAAATACCAATCCCAGGTAAATAAAGTACTTTTTTCTTCACTCGATCTTTATTATTTTCCGTTTTGAAGTTCACTTGGGAGTTCTTTTCAAGTTCACTCTTTTACTCTGTAATCATGAGTTTATGAATAAGGTACTCTAACAGTCGTTACTCATCAGTGGCATGGCATAGCAGTTGAAGGGGGTTATATTAATACGAAATTTTCAAGAGAGGCAGATATAGGGGAGCAGAACTAAAATATAGAGGTATATATTAACTATAGAGCCTATAGATAACCCATAATCGGGATCAAAATAAGGTGAATAGTCACTTCGTGGTAAAAAGAAAACAAATGCTTTAGCTTTTCTGCTCAATTACTAAAAAGTCAACTTCCCGCATGCGTCAGTAAAATTAGAAAAGTCGGTGCTGGCCATATCATTCCCATTTTTTTCGTGTAGTCTTAAACGTGCACCAGAATTTTAGCAACACATAGCTACATTTAGTTACACGCTGCTCAAGATACCTTAATATATATTTATAAATGAAAACCGACAAAAGTTTTTTTTGTTTTTTTTTGTGTTTACATTGGCACTCATTAATTAGTGTTTTGACTTTCCAGGGCGCGATTTAAATAATTTCATTGTTTCAGCTGACAGCTGAGGCAAATAATTTATTTATAAGATTAAAAAAATAATAAATTTATTGGGCATAATCATCTAATAAAAGGAGGTCCTTGACCATATTTTAAGAAAAAAAATCTATAGCAAAAAGTTTTGGTCTATGAAATGCACAAAGAAGACAGTACCCTAAAGCATGTGTGCTAAATTCGTTCCTGTAATATTACAACATGAAATGACGTGTAAAGCTGTCTGGGGAAGTGAAATAAGTTACGCCGATACAAGGAAAATGTATGGAATGATAAAAAAAATGTTCTCTTACAACTTTCCTAATTAATTTACCCACTTAAAACTTTAAAATCTCTTTATACTCATTTATCCAATTTATTCTACCTTCCATAATATACTGCAGTATACTTTTGACTTTTAATTTTAGCTTCCTTCTATAACATTACTTTTTTCACGTAAGAGCCCTCTACTGCGAAGGCTTCCACGATGAATATCAGATGAATTCTGGGTTTTCGGGTTGCCCCCGCGTTGTTTGGTCCTGATCACTTCAGACCTGAAGAAGCCGACAGGAACGCCGGCGAAACTGTCATCCATCAGGACCAAACAACGCGGGAGCAACTGGAAAACCCAGAATTCACTCTATCTACGCCTACCAAGGCGTACTACCTACTACTTTTCCTTCATGCGACTTCATTTACCTCCCTTAATAACAAACTACTCCCCTCTATCTTTCCCAATATTCAAATAAAGAAAATCTATTCTTCTACTTGACTTACTTATCGTCCAAATTTCTGAACCTTACGCTGATGATCTTCAGATCACTTTTTCATCCTCATCCCTTATCTTAACCCTCTTTTTCTTAAAGGCTTTTACTTTGGCCATGGAGTTTTATCCTGACGAAATGTAGCACAGGCCTAATTGTTCAACAATGTTTTGCTTTTGTTTTTACTTTCCGGCAATAAATATACATTTCCCGGCAGTAAATTTACATACTCTTCCCTCTTGTGGAGTGGTTCACAAGTGGGAAAAGGGCTCGACTCATGAGGGCATTGGTACAAATAAAGGTCATCGCTTGGACACCACAGATTCACCTAATGTGTGTGAATTTTCAGTTACCAGATCTTTCTGGAAACCGCACGCGGCTCTCAATCAGTTAATTACTGATCTTGCTCCCAAAATTCGTGAATGAAATAAGCCGTAGGACTTAGTGTGAGGTGAACCCTTGCATTAACTTATCAAACCAACCTTCGGTCTCTCTGATGCGGTTTTGGTTACATTGCCTTGGCTAGAATTTTTGTTTTAGACAATTATATTTATACTATATATTTTAAAACAGACAGATGGGAGTGGTAGCCTAATGGATAGATCGTTAGAATACTGACCAAAGGGTACCAGGCTCAAATCCAAATCCCAAGTGATGCCTTTGGGCAACCTTAAGTAAATATTCAAGCGGTACGAATTTAAGATTACAAAGATTTTGTGGCAAACCGTATGGTGGCAGAGGGAAAGGGACTGGCACCCCTACGCAGAATGTGTGAAATGCCTTAAGGATTAGTACGGTGTGGGCTCCAGCCTCACCTATCAAAAAGTAACCCCCACGAAGATTGCAGTAGAGAGATAAAAACTGGTGCTTTGGTAGTTGTCCGCATGGCGAAATGAACTCAGATTCATTATTTTAATTTTGATCCTAGCGTAGTTTGTCACACAATAATCTCACTCTTCACTCAGGTACGCCTTCTCACCTCTCCCCGGGAGTCGCCACCCCTGCCTGTTCCTTCTCTCTCTCTCTGTCCCTAAGCAACCCTTTCTTCTTCGTACCCTCTCTCCTTCGCCCCATTCCCGAGTGGAAAGAGTCAGGGAGAGATGGGGACCGTAGAGAGTTCCGTGGTCAGCCGCTGGTCCACGTCCGCGCAATTAGGCGGTGCCGATCCCCTCCCTCAACCCTCCCACCACCCCCGCACACTTCCTGGGGGCGGAAGAGAGAGGGGGGGGGAGAGAGAGAGGCCTGTGTGGAGTGCGGTCATTTGCGGAGGGATGGCGGAACCCGGAAATGAGGTGAGGAGGAAGGAAGATGTGGAGGGGGGAAGAGTTTAAGAAAGAAGTGCGATGGAAGACGGAACCAGGAGCCGAAGAAGATTTTGACGAGAGGAGGAGGAGTTCCGCGAGAATGGGCGAGGGAGTTCGTCTCGTCCGGAAGTGGACACCGAAGGCGACCGCCATATTGCTGGCGTCCCCAACAGCCACACACAAAGACGTTCACTCTCTATCCACGGTGAGCTCTCAGGTCGCAATGCAAACCTGGATGGTAATGTTTTCGAGAAAGAGATATGCACACATAGAGGTCTCCGATTCTTCGGTGCATGGAGCTAATGGCAGAGGAATATATATTCAGCTTAATACGCCACAAAACATGCATTCAAAGAGTCGCACTTGGTCAGAGTTTGCATGATGTATGACAATTGCGTGCACTTAGTGGTTCTGGGCATTCACCCGGCAAGGAAAATTACTGATCCGAGTGACTTTTTTCCGAGGAAATCCATGATGAATTTCATTCGATCATTCTACGGTCGCGTGGAAATTTTACATTTACGCCTTTACCCTTTGGGTATACAACTCCGAACACTTTTTTCCCGAAGTATTTCTTTTAATAAATTGTGAGGGAGATTGGTTTACACTCTTTAGGTGATTTAAAGCTACCCCCCCCCCTAACATGATAAACGATATCCTCCATTAACCTGTATGCATACCAATAAGAACGTTTTGCTCCTGCGTGAGAAATTCTCGGGCGCCGCTTCTCATTGATTTCCCATTTACGAGAGTATTGCAAAACCTAAATATTATCTCTATTATAGGCAAAAGATTAGAGTAAATCCTCATGAAAGAAAACATACGGCAAAACGCAAAAAATATTTTTTTGAGGAAGAATGGGAAAAAGCGGCTGATATAAACCAATTTACTATCTTCATAAATAATGCTAAAAAGAGCTTTCAACGTCATCATATAATTTTTTTTTAATTCAAGTCGGACACAAATGAGAGAATTAACAGCTATGGGATGCAGTTATTTTGAAAAATTTGCAGATCCGAGGCGTGATATGTGGGATATAGACGATACAGAAGACAAATAGTAGGAAAAGAAGAAGTAAACGCAGCTCAATTAGAAGAATGACTATGCTAAATATTTAAGGAAGTTGACAACCCTGGAGCAATACAAGTAGTTGGGCAGTATTTAAGAAGACAACGGGTGGTGGTAATGGGATACTAACAGGATTATTACGAAAAGAAATTCGGCACGTAAGGAGCGTACCCAACAAGTAAGAAGCGGAAGATTGGAACTACCATCCCGTACAGTTAGGTGCAAAGGAAATATTAATCTGCATTGCTCAGTCTAATCTTCGACTTTGGAAAAAGAGTGTAAGCACAGGTAATGAGATTCTGAGATTAAGGTATGAAAAAGGATGGAGAAAATAAACTGTATGGAGGAAGAAAAATAAAAAAAAACGCATTTAATGGAATGGGGAAATAGGGAGGGGATCAGGAACTGTAATTATTATTATAACTAGTCCCCACCTTATTTAAGTTTTGGATGAAGCTACTAAAACTATTACACAATGCCACCACTGAAAAATTCACTACAATGAGTACAGAAGATAGCAGTTGGACCATTGGAATGCGCTAAGGTTACTAATCCCATCCATATTTTCCACCAGCCGCCGTAACTGTTGCCCTTCTGGAGCTCGGAAACTATTGCGGGCTAGACAAGTGAAACAGATGCCTGGCCCGATAGTGCTAAAAGCCTCGATGTAGTTCGCGTACGCTCGTGCACCGCCCCACACCCGCTCCACATATTCTCGACCGCTTTACGCGACATGAGGCGCCAGGAGAAAAAGTTTGAACGCCCCAGCACCCGGCGGGCTGAGAACCACCGAAAAAAAAAATAAAAACGAAAATGGGAACTACTACGGTCTACGAGACCTGGGAACATGAGCAACGAGAGACCGAGAGTGAAGAGGGCGCATATTCGTACGGAGGCGTGTCGGGGGAGTTGGTCTCCACTTGTACACGAGATGGCCCGAGAGCACATCAGAGGCAAAGGAAATAAAATGGGAGTTGAAACCGAAAAGGGAATGGGGGAGCAACTGGGAAGATGGGAACGTGGAGAGGGTCCCTCCCAAGGGTTGAAGAGGGCGGAGAAACTAATATACCTAAGCAGGTGCACGGATTGGTAATAAGGAGGAAATGAGGGGGTGAGATTCGGCGTTCCGACTCTTTCCGACGTTTCTTCCCTTGAGTTGGTATGATCCAATACTCATCCATGCGCAATGAGTATTTTTCTCGTGGATTTACATCTCAATGAATTTTATGATCAACTTTAAATGAGTCTCGACCCTAACAAAGACACATTGCTGTCCATTTAATCTACCCCTACCTTCGAAAAGATTCTACAAAAGTGTCTAGAGTGAATTACGTTGATGGTATGTGACTATTAATTTATTATCACTCTTTAGTTCCCACATTTACCTAACCTGACCTGAACATTTTATTACCGATTCATTGCATGCTTAGTCATTGCACATTTATAAACATATCCAAAATATCCGTTGGATACCACAAATATGTAATTCTTTTAATAATTTTAGTCATCTTGGAATCAAACGGTAGTGTAGTGGTAACAGCAATAAAATGCGCATGTTGCATCCATTCGTGTGAATTGATGCGATTTCCACTTTTCACAACCTACTCCTATACATACATTGAAAAATCGGTTTCCCAACTATTAAGTGAAGCCCTTGATATAAAAACTATTCTTAAATAAATAATAGGTATCCGGATGTCTCTTCGCCTCTTTCCCCGCTCATCAATTCATTGCCACAGATGGAATACATATCATGTCACGCTGTCCTTAATTTCAAAGCAGATTTCGGAGGGATAAGGCGGTCAAGGATGGCAATTTCAGTCATTCACACATCAAACACCCTTTTTGGTTGCCCGACCTTAACATGGAACATCTGCCGCCAATCCAACACATACCACTCGCCACGCGTCAGGTTGAAAAGTTATGGAATTGAGACCCTGCTCCACCGAAAACCTCCTGTTCGAAATAATGATCCCGCGGAGAGAAAAATGAATAAGGGGGAAACAAACACGCTGTTTACGGAAAGCACTTAGGAACGTGATACAGCATGTGGGGAAAACTAAGGTTTTAGTCGTGGCAAAAACCGCTGGCAGGAAGGAGAGAGAGAGAGAGAGGACAAAAGTGGGATGGTCGAATGTGTGTGCAGAGGTTGATTGCTCGGAAGTGTGCTCGTGGGTAGCAGCACCGGCGCGCTCACATGCGTCAACACGAAGGCTGGCGCCCACAGACTGAAGCAAATGGGAACGGCGGGGAGGAGAGAGGGGAGACACTCTCGTCGGGGAACAGGAAGGGAAGAAGAGTAAAAAGGATGACTTCCCTTTTATCTCCTCGCCCTTCCCAACGGCCCCGTTTCATCTTCCTCATCTCACTACTCCACTTTTACCTCTCTCTTTATTTTTTAAGTGCATTACATTTAGAGACCAGTGTATCGTAGTTTATTTGACGTAATCGTCCAGGGACAGCCATGGCCAAAGTATTTTACATAGTAGGTGCTCTCCAAAACGGTACAGCTGCGAAAATCATTTATGCCATTTTAATTTATTGTGGGAGGAATAATATTTTTTGAGTATGAAGCCTTGATTGATGAAACTATGATGTCTTTTATTTGCCTCATAGTGTGTAATTACTTAAAATCGATTTTAACTGCCTATTAAAAACTATTTTAGCGAATAGGGGTCTACCACGATTCGGATTTTCGCGGTAGTAATACTTACTTTTAAGTGCATTGCAAAAATAAATATCGACTTCAATGGACATTCATTTATAACTGCGTTTAAATGCATTTCTTACATTCTCCATTGATTTCAGAGGAATAAGTCTTCTGTTCAGTTTTTTTAATAAATGAATTAATACTTAATAGAATATACCAAGATAAAATTTTACCCCCACCTTCTTATTAGAGAACGAACATTTTCATTATGATGAACCTTTACCCCTATCTGATTTTCTCGTTAGTGACCATGAGAAAATACAAGTTAATTGTAACAGGAATAAGACGCGGTGTATTAGGGATCAATAAGAGTTGCGGCATTGATCTGAACCGCTCGTGTAATTATCAGGATTACACACAGTGAATTACAATAATTCTCAAAGTTTATTCAAAATTCTATATTTTTACCTCCAGAAAGTAGTTTCTCCTATTGTGCTATCTGGTAAAATAATCTAGGAAAATATAAAATTGGAGCAGGGGGAAAATATTAACTAGTTTTTCATAAAAAAATTAATATCATTCTGTCAGGGTACAATTAATTGTTTCACTAAATTATTAGCTGCGCTCTTATTTAAGCTTATAAAACGTAATTTCGCAATCCCTAATACGAATTCTAATGAGGTGCACTGGGATATGCAGAAATATATTAATCTAAATTGTATGGAAATCTCTTAGGCTAAATGAGCCATTGAGAGGAGATCCCCCAATCCTAGTGAAAAGTGTAGTGCACGGCCTCAGATAATAGAAATGATTGCATGAACATACCCGTATTCTCCGAAACACCTACTCACTGTTTAACTATTGAATATTAAAATTAACTAATAAATGAAGAAAGTTGATCAAATGAAAATGATTAATGTTAAAATTGTCTTCAACACTTAACAAGTGGTTGGCTCTTGATTCAACATTCATTAATTTTGAAATGATCACGATGAAAGCTAGGGCTTGGTTTTTGAAGATGAAAGTATAAGCCATTACCATTATGACTTGTAATTAAAGCTATGTGTACAGAGTATTATGAGAATTAAATTTTTGACATCAGGTAGATGAAGGTTATGCCTCCTCCTAATTTGTCGACATCCTTTCCTATATCCAGAGTCCTACCTCCGAATGCCCGCCTATGCTAAGTGACTAACCAGGAAGAATATAGAAGAGGAAAATGCCATATGAGAGACAAAAACAAAGAAAAGAACAAGTAAGGATCAGTCATACTTTGAAACAATGGATTTATTTGGAACAAAATCAGAGGAACAAAATACTCTGCCCAAGAGTTCCAGGAGCAAATAAATTAGCAACTGAAGAGGGATTTGGATGGGGAAAAATGGAAAGTTGCAAGGAACCGAACTTGAATGCACATGGTAATTATTCTGTCTCCAACAATGCTAACAACAGTGAGAATTGATGCCACTATTGAGTCATTGCAGCATTCCAACCACAATCAGAATTCTATTAAGGCACCACAAAGGTAAAAATTCCACCCAAGTGGTGATGACACCTCCGCACCCACAACGACCGCAAGATCAGGATCGAAGCTAATTTTGGAAACACGGAATGGAATACAATGGCCAAAAAAACACACAATAAGAGGAGGGAACGATCCGCTGCTGGGAAGAAATTTACGTGAAATGCTCTTCGCGAGCCAAATTTTACTCGTAACTCCCGGGGCCAGCGTGACTTCATTGCATAAGTTAGGGACTCCCTCTGGTTGGTCGAGGCTGTAGTCCAGAAGGCACAACGGAAAGGGGTGGTAATGGAGAAACGCTCCGTCCAAAGAATAGCTTAGTTTTACGATCTCCGCAGAATGAAGGAAACGAAAGCTGAGAAAATAACCGACTAAGAGCTGGCAGTAACATCATTAATCATCGGTAGTTGTGGCATGACGTCACGGTGACAACTGCATGGATCGATATATCGATTTCTGGCATCTCTCCCTCCCCCCCCTCCCACTCCACATGCATGCTTGCTCACCACCTCTCCCCCACACCCTGGCACTCCTCATTCTACGGCGTTACCACTCCCTCGGGCATGTTCGGTCGACTGAGGGAGTGGCTCTAATGGCCGCGGTGGTTGAGAATTGAAGGGCTTTTATTAAGTTAGCGCGGGAGTGAAGAGGCTGAAAAAGAGAGGCTAGCTGTCCAACTCACATGAGCTTGCTTGCTCACCATTTCGCATTAAGTGTAGAGATCCAATTTAATGTGTTTACAAATCATAATTTAGTTTTTTCTTCGGAGGCGGAAGGATAAAGGGAAGTTAAGGCAGTAAATGAAATGAATAATATATTACTCGAAGGAGAAAATGAGGGATATGTAGGCAAAGGGAGTATTACTTCGTCCTAAGAATAGTGTAAGTATGGGGTATTTAAATTTAAGGCTAGTACTCTCTTATCGCCTTAAACGCATTGGCGACATTTTGATTATCTTCACCACTTCTGGCGCCCAATAGTAATATCTTGATCATTCCTGACATGAAGATTACCAAATGTCTTTCACGTCTAAAATCTAAAATAGGAAATCATTTATTTGCATTCACTCAATAAATAACTTACATTTATTTTAATTTTCTATCAAAAACATTGTAAAAAGTAATGGACTCGATGATTTTCTCCAACAATGCACTGTGTACTCTAAATTTGATTTATTTGTATATTCTTTTAAATTGTATTAAAAAAATCAGCATGAAAACATTTAGACGGAAAACAACCAGAATTTTTGTGTGAAGAAAATTGATTCGATTCTGACATCCCCACATAAATTCAAGAGTCAATTTTTTGTGGTTTCATTGGTATTATATTCGTAATAGGAATCATGATTCTCAGCCATTTTTACAGGAAAAAAATATAATTCTTACTTCAATAGCACGTCATCTGCGATTTTGCAAAAGTAATCAGAAATATCGATATAGGTACTTATGTATTTAATGCATACGGGAAAATAATTACGAAAACTTTATTATGGCGCAATATTTGGCTCAATTCGTTAAAAAGTGTTGTTTTATTTAAAAGTTGACTGCAACGGGATTTTTAACTTTCGAGAGTAAATAATTATAAGCAGTTGAAGAAAAAAAGACAAAAGGCGTTTGGGCATGAGTATATGTGTTTGCTCTTCAAGCTGTAATCATGTCAGGAGTGACGTGATGACGGGATGCGACTACAGACTAAAGAATACCGGATTCGAATTCTATTGATTTATTTATGCACCCGAAGCCGGGGTAAAGATGATAAACAGTCTTTATAACAAACCATTCTGAGAAAATCAATCGTAGCAAATGGAGGACTCATAATCCTCCAATGAATACGTGATTTCATACCCAGTAGGAATTATTATGTGTTGAGCTCTAGACATTCGCACTTATAACTAGGCTTCGAGGTGGTTACTATGGTGGAATAATCCTGTAATAATAAAACGCATATTCATATACTTAATGGAAATAATACCTCTTTTTCCACATAGGCATCTACACATCACAATAATTCAGGCCGACTTTACCATCATATTTTAATAAATTTAGGTAATAGCCCATTTAGGCAATCCTTGCATACATGCTTGTACATAGATTTTTTATTAATAGAATAAAATACCGTGTATGGCCATTAACAATTAACCCACGTTTCTTTCAATGAATACAATCCAAACTTCAGACTGTTGGTGCGGTGTCATTTTTCTTCTTATCTAACACGTTTGGGGGTCCAAACCACAAATCACCCCCAGAAGTTGTGACCATGACTGATGATTCTCATTAAGACCGAGTATAGCATCGTATAAACTCCCTGGGTGGTGATATAAACTAACAACTAGCCATTACTAATAATCGACCTCATGGGTATTGTATAGCCGTAGTGGATATCGCAGATAATGGTAATGGCTCATAGGTATTCGTGTGGCTATTGCCAACTTTCTCGGTAATTAACGTCACAGTAAAACCACGATCTGACGGCACGACGGCCATACTCTAGCAACTCCTAAATTTTTCGGTCACTCGGAGATCACTTTGTCCATTAGACTAAAACAGACCGAGCAGAAGGTATTGCTTGGAAGAGCGATTAATGAATACGTCATGAAATAATATTAGCCGAGTTTTACTTTTAGAAAAGCACTCGAGACGAATATCGGCAAAGTTTTCCAGTTGTTTCAAGATACCTCGTGATTCTTCCCGAAAGTATCCATCACCAGCGTTCATAAAAAGGAGTTTTAGTTCCACAGTTTCAAATGTAAAACTTGTCATTATACTCACAGATATTCACTGGGTACTTTCAGATTCCTTGTAATTCAATAACTCTTTTTAAAAAAACCGGCAGCAACAACCGCATTGATGAGTTAATATTTCCATCAAGATGGAAGACTAACTTGCCGTAATTCCTCCAGAACTTCCTCCAATTACTCCCCGCACTAAAATGCCTCTCTGCCTTAGTTCCCCTACATCTTCCGTCCCCTTCCACTAAACTCCCCACCAAAACCTCCAAATTCCCATTCCTTCTCATTCCTTCCCCATTCCCACCTCCCTCTTCACCGTCGTAAAGGTCCCCCCCCCTCTTCCCCGACGGCGTAGACGCCGAACTTACTCGAATGATATCGAAGCATCAACCGCGGAACTCGACTTTGTCATTAAGAACTGGAAAGGTGGGGGAGGGGGTGTGGGGCTGAAGAGGAGCCGAAACGAAAAGGGGAGGCGAGGGGTGGGTCGGGATGGATGGGAAAGGATTTGTGGCAGACAGTTGAATTTTGATTTTTCTCGATTCCCGTAAACCATGCCAAATTTTGTTCTCGTCCATCATCAGCTCTCAACAAAATAAAATGCAGGAACACTCCTATCAAATGCTGTTACGCTATGATATATCGCCGAGAGATGAATCTATTTTCCTCAGAAAATACCATTTCGATGAAAAGATGTCCAAGAAACAGAGCTTTTGTCTTCCTATCGAGAGTAATGAAAGGGTCTAAGAAAAAGAACAGGCGTGCTTACAATCTATAGACTACTACAGCGATACACACTTATTTTTTCTGTTCAAAGTTTTACTCCGGATGGCACTATCACAATTACACGAGATCTTCATGCAAGACAGCGCTGGCGAAGAACTTTTCTTATTTTATCACAGGAGTAAATGGAAATAAATAGGTATAAAATAAACACAACGCGTCAACATCAAATTTGAAAATAAAAAAACAAATGTTCATTCTAATTCTGTTTTGCCATAAGATCATAGTGAAATAAAAATGATTTAACATTTCAACTTCCTTTGGTGGTGAATTAAGATATTTTCATCCTATTTATACGCTTCATATTTCAGATCGCTTATACCTACCGCTGAGCTGATTAGCTGGATTTTTCCTAGGCAAGAGATTTAGAGATCAAGTGATACACTGGTGTAAATATTTAAGTGTATTTTCAAAGCCAGACGGATCCGGTTATGCCTCAGTGAACAGCGAGTTTCGACTGCGATTGCTTTTGCTTTTTTATGAATTTTGTGCAGAATATAGTCATAGTGGCCGAGTTCAATAGCATTAATTAAAGAAAATCGAGTGTTTTGGGTTCAGGATTGCATTTAATATAGAAAATGAAAAGAAAAATTGAGATATTTCATGCATGTCAGTTGAAATAGAAAAATAATTCCGAAAAATGATAAAATATAGATAACGACACCGAAGGAGTGGCCCGGAAGAAAGAGGAGGCAGGGTTTATAAAAAATCTTGACGGCCTCTTCGATATTGTAGAGAAGAATGCTCTGAATGAATGAAGGAGATAATTTCAAAACCCCCCTAAGTGCAAATACTATTTCAAACATATCAGAAAGTTTTGGAAAATGGTGTCGAGGGACATAAAAAAGAGGACACTCGCACGATAGTGAACTGTTTCATTGGAGACACCTTTCGCCTTAGACAGCAAGAAAATTGAATCGACGAAGCCGGAGGGACTCCGCCAAAACAGTTCGTACAACGTGTGAGTGCCCTTTTTTATATTTCTATGTTTAGAGTGTGTATAGTATAGTGTTGTTTAATAATTCATGGACTTAGAATAAAAGTGCTCCAGATTACACCGGGTTAACTAAGCAGTTAAATAACGTTCCAGTGAGGCTATTGAATGAGGCTATGCAGTGCAGTGCAGTGCAGTGAGGCTATGTAGCAAGGCTATTGAATCCTCATTTACGCATCGTGACACGTTTTATATAGTCATATTCAGGGGAAACGATCGATTCAAATGATAGCGAAAACTGTTAGCAGACGATGATGAAAATTATTACCGTATTCAAGGACAACAAAAGAAGAAATAATGGACTCTTTCAAGAATTGCGAAATTGCTGAAACGAAATGGTAAAATTTCTTTCCACATAAAGGAGACGAGACGCTCGTTACGATTGTAATTGGTTAAGAGCAGCATTCATTAATAGAGGTTATACACCTAGCAGTTTCAAAACTCCAACTTCATTTTTGACGTCTTAAGGGCATGGTTTCTTAGATTTACTAGTTTCTGAGTACGTTACGCAGCTATTTTCTTATAAGATGAGCTTCAATGTACTTCCTCGTCCGTTATATGTAAAATGAGATAATTCTCGGAACCTAGATAATTTATGGAAAATATTACTGAGTTTTTTATCCAGCAGAGTACAGAAGTAGCATCATTTATGTACCTTCATAGCCATATAATACTACGCTTTGCTCATATCATTAAAGTCAACCAGATAATAGATATGATGAGGATACTGACCTTCGAGGAAAAGGAAGAGTAGCATTACATAAATGAAAACGAAACCAGAATAATGGGCTACGAGAGATGTCAGCATGAACATTAAACTAGGGCACCTAACTAGCACATGAAAAATTGGAATAATTTGGTATAATAGGATGAAAAATTCTCAGCAATGACAGAAAAAAAGAATGATACGCTGAATAGAACGACTCAAGTGAAAAAATGAGAAGATAAGAGCACTAAGAGCCGGAAACCAAAGCGTGGAAGTGAGGAGAGACAAAGTATCGCACCGTTCGCGCCGCCCATCACCTCGTTATCTTTCGGGGGTAAGCATTTTCAAGAAAGCCTCGTTTTAGATTACGAAACTCTTTCACTAATTTTACTCCTTTAGGAAGTAAGGATACAGGTAGTTTAATAAAACATACGAAAGAATTTATATGGTAATGAGGCATGGACAATAACAGTAGCAGAGAAGATAAGATTGAACGAAATGGAAATGTGGTGCAACAGAAGAGCGATTGAGATTAAACAACAATAAAAAACTCCAGAAAGTGTCACATTAAAAATTTCTTCTGTAAAAACAACCTCGAAGAGAATGTAGTCTCATTTGAACTCTTACTGTCAAGTATAACTGTCTCGTGGCGATGGAGATACAAGAAAGAATGGATGTGACACAAATCACCAATTATACAGTGCTACAAAGGAATGACAACAATAGAAAAAGATGAGTAAATCGTACGAAAAGTAAATGAAAGGCGAAATGTAAATTCGAAGATAGATTCTGAAAAGTAAATGATTGGAGAGCTGCAGGAAACAAATATTCAATAAATAACTACTGACAGTGATGATGTTTCATACATGTATATATTTTGGTAGACGTTACTTAAATTGCTTTTCCACAATATTTTGAATTGATACATAGAGAAACTGTCATGTTTTCATTTAACGAAGTCTATATGAGCGTCCAGTCACTGTCGGATATCCACGAATGCCACCACCATCATTGATTTTCTGCCACATGCCTGGCCCTTAAATTTTAATGAACCGACTTCTCCACCCACCTTACAACTATCGCTAGCCAATTATCTCCAAGTACCTACTATATTTCCTCGCCTTCCACAGATATGAAAACAGTGTATGACGAAAACGGGTGATATCCGATGAAACCTTCTGTAATCGGAGCAAATTCATGATACTCGACTAGAGCGAATTAAAAGATTTTGATTCCCCAGGAAACCCACAGGCATTATATGATGTAATAAAGATAATAAATTACCCTGCCGATCAAATTTTGTGAGTTGATCAGGTGAGACAATGTTATCAGTGTATTTGTTTCACATATTGCTACCGTGGGATTGTTTAAGAACGGCTGGACGACCAGTTATCTACTGCATGCCATTATTCTTGCATAATCCAGAAGCACTCAGAGAGCCAGGATAATCCTATTCACCTGCTCTATGAGAGTATCGCACTGCCATTGCCGCTTAGAACACCAGACGATAACTACAGGGGTCCCAAATAGAGGGCCCGTCAGATTTAGGTACGTGACAATAAACAATGACCTATGGAAAATGTTCTCATGCTAAACCCAAAATATTGTTAGTGATCAAAACCGGGTAACGGAGAGGACAATTTGAGACATTAATGAGAGACGGTCAAGAGGATATGACAAAGAGAATAAAAAAATTGACAAAAAATATAGTTTCATGTAATTTAAAGGAACAGTATTGGGTTAATAAGCACAAGAATATGAAAAAACCCCAATTTTACGAACCGAATTATCAAGAATTTACTCAGTTTATATTAATACCAACTGCAATCGGTAGTGTAACGCACCCAAGTATGGCACATTAAAACATTTAGGTTTCATCAAATACTCATGGAAGTGTTCACTAATTAAATTTCGTGACACACTGCGTATTTCCATTATGTTTTATAAGCATGAATGGAAATATAACTTGGGTGTGGTAGTTAATAAGGTTATGAAATGTGTCAGGGAGTAAAGTGGGTGCAAATGATACAGTATGGCTCCTGCGCTGCACTGGGATTCAATTTTGAAGCAATGAAGGGATATTCTGAATATAGGTATGTGCCTTTACAACTGCATGATCCGGCAATAATGACCCAAAAAAAACAAGTCTCTAATATTAATACGATATTGATTCAGAGAAACTTTGGATTAAATATAAACACGATTGAATGGGTTTTGTATTAAGCTAAAGTAAATAATAACCGATATCACTCCTTAGCGGTTAAACACAAAAACGAAAAACATTTAGATAAATTTTGCTGAAAAAAGTCAATTTCATTGCTTATTATTATGCGATTACAGCGATACCCACACTTATGTAATGGTGAATGGCACTTGTATGGATCGAGAAGATAGGGAGCATTATCTGTCAAGAATACGAGTCGATAAAGACATCTTTCAGAATTATTAGAAGAAACTCGAAGACAACGTTTCTATTTACTGCCGGAAGTTCTCATAGGGATGAGAAAACTTAAGGCAGGGAAATACGATAGCATTTTCCCTGCTGGAAAAGCTGGGTTCGTTGAATCTGCGATCAGTGCTCAATTTAATTTTTATCATCTTCTACTTTATGCGCAGCTTTGAGAAAATAGAAATAATTTGCCACGCTTTTCTTTATCAATGCATTAGGTTTTATCAAATTAAACTCTATCGATTGAGGATCGCACCTTGGCAATATCAGGCTATTAACACTAAAACAGCCAAATGGGATCCGGAAAGGAATGTTTTTACGGATCAGTAGGAAATCCAATGCCCAAAGGTTATTGTTAAAATGTTAAGAAAAAAACGGGAAGCAGAATAAAGCGTAATACTACTCTGAAATTAGATTTTTTAAGTAACATGAGATTAGAAGCACGATCTCCATAGGAAAGGAGGCTTCTGTTAAATGGAAGGGCTGATCACCGCAAAAGATTATCCAATCAACCTGAGGAAAAGATATTAGAAGTGTGTTTATCTGGAGCGTATTAATTTATCTACGGATCAGAAACTTGTCCTATTAAGAAATATGGAAGATATTAGGAAAACGAGAAGTGGATGCGGAGAGTGGTGAGTGGTGATGGATTGCTGAAGAAGGTGATAAGAGGGTAGAATGCTGGGAAAGCGAGGGAAGAAAAGATTAGGCACGTTAGATGGAATCAAGGGAGGCAGAAAGTTTTCAGAAGTGAAGATAGGGT